>BLSH010459335.1:264029-291816 GCA_018402905.1 Glandirana rugosa | reverse complement strand
GTCAGCACGGTCACGGGCAGCCTGCAGGAGTCTCTCCTTTGTGCGGAAGTAGTGGAATTTAATAATGACATCCCTCGGAGGGCCATCAGCAGGTTTAGGTGCCAGGGACCTGTGTATGCGGTCAAACTCCAAACGCTCAGGGGGAATGTCAGGGGTAAGTTCTTGGAAAAAGGCAGTGCAGGTACCCTGGAGATCAGTAATGGCCTCTGGGAGTCCGCGGACGCGGAGGTTATCCCTGCGGGCCCTATTCTCCGCGTCTTCTAGCTTATCCTGCAGGATCTCCAGCTCTGAATGTAGTTTTTCCACCTCCTCCTCATGACCCTCCAGGACTGTGGTTGCTAAGTCCATGCGCCCCTCTAACTGATGGGTGCGGTGTCCCAGCTCTCTAAGGCCTCTGACTAGATCAGCTGACAGTTTGCGGGAAGCTGCAGTGATTTCATCCCTGACAATAGCCCGAAATTTATTCAAAAGGGCATCCGGGTCCACATTAAGGGGGCTTACCAGGTCAGAGGGGAACTGATGCAGGCTGCCTGACGGGGAGGCCGGGCCCAGCGCTGTTGACGCGGCATCGTCCGACTCCGGAGGCTCAGGCGCCATCTTTGCCTTCCCTTTGTGTTTGCCAGCGGCGGAGGACGCCTTATATTGTGAGCGGCTGCGCTGGCTCCGGGGTGTCCGATGCATGCCCACCAGGATCCAGGCGAAGTCTGCTGTCGGATGAGCCCGCTTCCAAGGGTCTGATCTGCGGGTGTGCCTGATTAGCTGGGTGTAATGGTTCCGACGGCGCGGAGCAGAGAGATCAGGCGGCCATCTCCCTCAACCGCGCGCATGCGCCCCCGAATATTTGCTTTTCTAACACTGAATCGCCTCTCAGCCAATCGGGAAGCGCCGGTATGTTACACTCGCCAGACCGCTCTCAGCCGGCCCGCTTCCTAGGTGGGGTAAGTGCAGGACTTTGGTGTCCCGACTACCCTGGGGGGATCTGCTGGGGGGGGAGATTTTCTGTCGGTGCTGTGACCTCCGCGGCAGGGGTGGGGGAGCTGTATACTCTATCTGCTGATGCTGCTTTACACCCCTATCTGTGAAGCTGTATACCCCGATCTGTGGTGCTGTATACTCCTACCTGCTGATGCCATATATACCCCTATCTGTGATGCTGTATACTCCTATCTGGTGATGCTGTATATACTCCTATCTGGTGATGCTGTATATACTCCTATCTGTGATGCTGTATACTCCTATCTGGTGATGCTGTATATACTCCTATCTGGTCATTCTGCATACCCCTACCTGGTGATGCTGGGCTGTATACTCCTGACACAATGGGTGGAATCTATAAGGGGTGGGGCTGATAAGAAGTGGGAGGGGTCAAAAAGGAAGGGCAGGGTCTGGCGCCCCCCATTCTAAAATTTCACCACTGCCTCAGACACTTGCACATGCAGGCAAGTGCTATTTTTTGTTGCTGTTACTAATACACCCTATTTGTTCAGATGGCATCTTACATTGGGATTACCTATAATGGCGACCTTTATCAAAAGTGCTATTTCCCCTCACATTCCCACTACTTTCTGTTGTGTCTCTGAGACAGCGAGTGAATGAAAGTCACCTTAGTCCAGCCATATAATAAGAGCCAGACAAAGGTTCTCACCTTTTCACACTCTGTCAAAAAAAAACGGGCTAAAGTTTTGCTCTAATCCTTGGTTCACACTGCTGCGACTTGTCATACGACTTGAGAGTGCAAAGCCTCATTACAAGTCATGCCCCATTAACAGCAATTTAACCATTCTAATCTGTGCAACTCAAAAAAAAGGTTCATGTGCCATGTTTGGTGTGACTTCAATACAACTTGCAGTGACCTCTGTTAAAGAAGTCGTATGCAAGCTGCAATGAAGTTGCGCAGGAATGTCGGGTTCAAAGTGTAAACCCAGGCTAAAGGACAGTGCAAAGATTAGAATAGTTCCAAGGTTTAAAGTCCATCATTATCTATAATTTTAAGGTGTAAATAGCTGAATGCTATATGTGTATTGACAATAGAGAATAATCTGGTGCTAGGCTGATCATTTGAGGTTTGAGGTCTGATAACCCAGTAATAGGTACAATCATTGACAGTCAATATATAATTCAAATTTTTCCCCCTTTCCTCATAAAAATACAGATATATAATTTTATTTTTTCTTTAAATCCTTTGGAATTTTGACATTTTACATTGAAAATACCTGTAAACATTTCAAATCTAATTTCTCCCACCAGAATTGCTTTTTAGATAGATGAGAAGGTTAATGCAATGAGAATAATTCCCCACTAGCTAGGCATATGACAAATAGCTGCACAGGTTTTTAACACAGTGCCCTTTAAATGATCTTTAGAGTTTTAAAAAAGGATAAACAGATTCTATGTGAATGCTTATGTAGGGCTTTCTATAGTATCCTCTAAATAGAAGGATGAGCAAACTCTTGGGAATTCAAGGCAAAAGATGGTGATTTATTGATCCAGGAACATGACAGACTAAACAAAATAAACCTCTTTCCATAGGTGAAAGGTGAGATGGGTCAGCGTTGTAAAGGACAAAGTAAATATGGTCAATAAATCATTGACATGTGTCTTGAACTTTCCTACCACACTTCTCAGTGGCACATGTATGAAATATAGTATATGTTTTAAACACGTATGTTACATCAAATTCATACTTTTAAATTGTTTAAAGCCTTTCCTGTTCCACTAGATTACATTGAACCTTTATTTCAGTTCAAACATTTTATAGGAGACATCAGATGGGTACTGAAAATCTTGTGCAGAAATGTGCAGAGTATATTATTGTTCTGCTATCTGGAAAGGGCAGACAGACAGGGTTAGCAGATGTTTTTTATCTTTTTCTTTGCTAAGATGTCACCTTGTGTTGTAATCTTGCATACTTCCATTCTGTAAAGGTAATTCAGGGTGAATAAAATGTATTCTAGTCTTGGGTAAATGTCAAGACATTCACCCCACTGAAGTAGGAGTTTGGGGTCTAGAGTTTGTTTTATATATATAGCTGAGGTGGCATCTGATATACATCTCTTATTATTTTCAGCATGGCTGATTGAAGTGAAAAAGGGATTCTTCTAATACATAATTATTTTAAACGTTGATACCATAGCACTGCATGTGCTTGCCCATCCCTGTTGGTCAATAGTTAACCACTTGCCTACTGGGCACTTATACCTCCTGCCAAGTTACAGATTTCAGCGCTGTTGCACTTTGAAAGACAGTCACGCAGTCATGTAACACTGTACCCATATGACATTTTTATAATTTTTTTTCACACAAATATAGTTTTATTTTGGTGGTGTTTAATCACCACTGAGTTTTTTATTTTTTGCTGAAAAAACGAAAAAAGACTGAAACTTTTTGAAAAAAAGATGCTTTCATAGTTTGTTATAAAAATGTTGCAAACAGGTAATTTTTCTTCTTTTACTGATGTGCGCTGATGAGACTACACTGATGAACACTGATGGGCACTGATGAGGTGGCACTGATGGCCACTCATTAGGCAGCACTGGTGGGCACTGATGAGGAGGCACTGCCAGGGGGCACTGATGGTCACTGATAGGCGGCCCTGAAGGGCACTGATAGGTGGCACTGATAGGCACTGGTAGGCAGCACTGATAATGAGGCACTGATGGGCACTGATTGGCAACACTGATAGGTGGCACTGGTGGGCACTGATTGGCACTGAAAGGTGGCACTGTTGAGCACTGATTGGCAGCACTAAAAGGTGGCACTGATTGGCACTGGTGGACACTGGTACTGAAAGGTGGCACTGGTGGGCACTGATAGATGGCACTAATGGGCGCTGATTAACAGCACTTGTGGGCACTGATAGGTGGCACAGATCAGGACTGATGTCCCTGTAACAGAAGCCATTATTCTCTTCTCAGGCTGATCATGGGGAGAAATAAAAGCTGATAACCGGCTTCTGTTTACTTCCTGATCAGCTGTCATTGGCTGACAGCTGATCACATGGTAAAGGGCCCGCTGTGATTGGCCTTTTATCCTGTTCTTTGATCAGCTGAGTCCAAGTCATTCGGCTACAGCGCAGGCGGAAAGTGGTTAACTAATGTAGACACTTTTTAACCTAAATGTAAATATTTGGTTTGGGTAGAAATTAAAGTTAAATACCATAATAGTAAGAGAGTGTGTGTGTGTGTGTGTGTGTGTGTGTGTGTGTGTGTGTGTGTGTGTGTGTGTGTGTGTGTGTGTATATTTATATATATGTACAAGCTGGTCAGAACAGCACATACCCAGCATGAAGGCAGATCCTTCAGGTGCAAAGCAGACAACGGAGATCACCCACGCTCCAATAGGTAGAAAAGCAAAAAAGTCCAGTCTGCAGCACCTTGTAGATATATTAAGAGAGTCAAAAACTCATAAAGTTACATATAGTCACAACTTTAGTAACTTTTTTTGAAAATTTTTTTTTTATTGGTTTGCAAAATGTTAACAAAACAATCAACGACAATACAGGGCCGCATACCACAATCCAGTGTGTTGGCCCCAACAGTACAAGCAACAACCCCAAAAGGGGAAAAAGGGAGGGGGGGAAGCAGTACATGTCACACCACACAATTCAGATATTTTTTTCCATGTGACCTGTTCGATGAACCCAGAGATACTCTCCGATTGATATGTTAGTCCACTTTGCATAAAATTAGCTAAATCTCAAAACCCTGACTGTGCATAGTTTCATGCTCTGGAGGATAACAGACCCATTGCTTTTCAAGAGGAATTCAAGAGGAATTATTTACCTAGCCTTGTAGATCATATTGGATCTCAATAAACCTATACAAGTAAAATCAGTCCATCACCATGAGGGGTGAGGCCATCCACTCTCCCCAAACCTTATCAAACTTGAGGAGATCTCCCCTGTTCAGGTGGGTAGCCTTATAAAATGGAAGGGCCATATTTTTGCTAACACCTTCCATGGCTGGACCGAGGGAGGGGAAGGATTCTTCCAAGACAGAACTATATGCTTCCTAACATGGAAGAATAGAATGGTGAGAGGAGTCCTTATGGCCGTGCAGGGGGCCAGATCATCCACCAGTCCAAGCAGACAATGTTTCAATGAGGGAGTCAAGGGGATTGAAGTTATGTCCTTAATACATGCCAAACGCCCTCCTAATACCATCCCATGGCCGGGCAATACCAGAAAACATGCATAAAATCGGCCCTCATTGCCAGCAGGGGGAGCTAGTTGAACCAAAAATCCTTGCAATCCTTGCCGGGTCAAATATATATGATGTAAGAATTTATAGTGAATGAGCTGATCATGGGCTGAAATCAGTCTGGTAAAAGGTGTGTCCCACATATATTCCCAATCCTCAGTATCCAAATCAGGGACCACAATCTCCCATTTGGATCTACATCTACTCATAAGACTATTTGTCTCTGGGAACAAAAATTTGTAAATGGTGGACAAAGGCTTAGCCACGTCTTCGTCCCGCAGCAGGGACTCTAGATCCGACACTGAAACTGCATTTGATATGTGTGTGATAGCTGAATGTACCTAAAAAAAATGAGAATTAGGTAAATTATATAAAGATTTCAGTTCGTCAAAAGCTTTCAGTTGACCACTTGTGGAAATATCCCCTAGTTTCTTGACCCCAAACTTGGTTCACACATAAGGATCCTCCTTTTTTTAAAGAAAAATTGGGGAGAGATGGATTTCTCCATAGCGGAGTGTGCGGGGAGAAAGGAATGGGACCTCCGAGTTCCCTCCCCTGAGTCACCGCCCAGGCTCTAAGTACAGATCTCATAGGAGTCTTTAGGTTATATGGCAATTTAGGCCCTGATATATCAGAAGAGCCAGGGCTTCATATGAGTCCATCACTGCCACATCCAGGGCAACAGCAGCATCGTCATATGGTCCCGTCTATTTGCCATTACCAGCTGCCCTGATAAAAAATATTTAGAAAAATTTGGGGCGGCCAGACCTCCCTCCTTCTAAGGCTGCTGCATTACGTTGACATTTAGCCTAGCCACCTGCCCCTGCCATATAAACTCAGACATTAACCCATGAAGAGATTTGAAAATATATTTAAGGATCCATACAGGCGAATTCCTCAATATATATAACAAAAGTGGCAATAATTTCATTTTAATCAGGTTCACTCTCCCGATCAAGGAGTGCGGTAGGTTTTTCCAAGCGCTGATTTTACGCTTAAATGTGGAGATGATGGGAGTTACACAACTTTAGTAGCTTTGAGTTTTTGACTCTCTTAATAAATCTACAAGATGCTGCAGATTGGACTTTATCTTTTCAGATGGCAAAGCTGCCCATCCCTCTTGAAAAAAGCCTAGATGTGGATGAAATTTTGAGTTGGTCTACTTGACCATGGTTTGGTTTCAATAGAGCCCCTCATTTTCCACTTCTTGATTAGAGTTTGAACACTGCTGATTGGCATTCTCAATTCCTTGAATATCCTTTTATATCTTTTATATCCCTTTCCTGTTTTATATAGTTCAACTACCTTTTCCCGCAGATCCTTTGACAATTCTTTTGCTTCCCCATAACTCAGAAACGTCAGTGCAGCACTGGATGAAAGATGCACGGGTCTGTCAGGAGTCCAGAAACTGGACCTTGACCTTTTATACACACACACTAATTACAAGCAAACAGATCACAGGTGAGGATAGTTACCTTTAATAGCCATTCAAACCCCTTTATGTCAACTTGTGTGCATGTTATCACGCCAAAATCACCAGGGTATGTAAACTTTTGATCAGGGTCATTTGGGTAGTTTCTGTTGTCATTATGATTTAAAAAGAATAAACACTGTTGATTGATAATAAATGGCTTCAGCCAAACACTAACCACGAGTGAAAGAAATGTTTTTGTGTTCTCATTCATATTCGCTGAATAATGGCCAAGAAATCACAAATTCTGCCAGGGTATGTAAACTTATGAGTACAACTGTACATACACACCGTGGGTATAGAAAAGAATCGCCCCCTTTTAAAATCTCTTGCAGCCTGAAATGAAGACAGACCCAGTTTTTGTTTCACCCAGCCGTATTTACTAGTAAATATGATCACCCCCCCCCCCCCCAATGTCAGTATTTTGTTGGACCGCATTTTGCTTTAACTGCAGCCGTTAGTCTGTTGGGATATGTCTCTTCTAATTTTGCACATCTAAACTTTGCAATATTTGTCTAATCTTCTTTGCAGAACTGCTAAAGTTCAGTTAAATTTGATGGTGACAGTTTGTGGACTGCAGTCTTCAAGTCATTCCACAGATTTTTAATGGGGTTTAAGTTTGAGCTCCGACTAGTCCATGCTAGGGCATTCACCTTTTTTCTCCTTCAACCACTCTGTGGTCATTTTTGCTATGTGCTTTGGGTCATTGTCATGTTGAAAGCTAAACCTTCTCCCCATTGACAACTTTCTGGCAGAGGGCAGCAGATTTTCCTCAAGAAGTTGATGGTATATTGCCCCACCCATTTTTCTTCTATCCTGACAAGTGCTCCAGTCCCTGCTACAATACAATCTGACCACCTTAAATGCACCTTGAAGATTCTGAGGCCACATGGAAAAACATATTATGGTCAGATGAGACTAAAATAGTATTATTTGGCTTTGTCTGGTGGAAATCCAATACACTTCACCACAACAAGTATATTAATTGGTTGCTATGAACTAGTGAATTTTTCACATTGCTCTGAGTTTTTCTGAAGAAGATTCCTACTTCAGAAAAAAGACGGAGGATTTATACAAAAAAACAAAAAGAAAAAAAAACGGAAAAAGCAACCAATCACTTTTTTTATTTTGCTGCAAGAAAAAAAAAATCTGTTTTTGTTTCATGTCAATATTGAGGTGAATAATTTATATTAATATATCTCCAAGCCACTGTTTATTTAATATTAACAGTTCATTTCTTATTTGCTTAAGAATCCTCTACCCTCTTTTTAAAACACAGGATGAATACAAGCCAGAGAAGGCACTTTCTGAAGATGATTTAAAGAATGCTGTAAGCGTACATCACGCCTTGGCCTCAAAGGCGACAGATTATGAGAAGAGACCCAATGTCCTCAAACTGAAGACAGCAGACTGGAGAGTTTTCCTCTTTCAAGCACAGTACGTTTAATAATTATGCTAATCACACAAAAACCCGTTGGGTGAAAACTGTATCTGCTTTGTATTTGAATCCCTAGAAATATCTTATATTGTAAATGTCAGATGATATCACACAACATTTTGAACATGTGCTAGTTTATGTTGGCACTGCAACCTTTTTCGACTGGGTGTCATGTCTTGTCATATCTGCTGTATTGCCAATGGGAAATGGAGAGCCACAGTTCCGGATCCCTGTCCCTCACCCCTTTCCAATCTCATGCCAGACAGTACAGTTACAATACAATTCAATACAGGAGGAATCAGAGGGCCATGTTTGTTAGAGCTTACAGTCTAAAAGATACTTTTTCCGTAGGTTTCTGTGCGCTCGGATTGCACTGAACCAAATTGAGGCATGCTGCAGCTTCGGAGTAGAGAGAATGTGAATGAATATGTGTTCAATTATGCATAAAAATATGAAGAATACTTGCATGGTGCTTTCTTTTTGTTAAATGAAGCAAACATACTAGAAACGGTCACATTCTTAGCATAGATTTATTAGTCACAATATATATAGTACAGTACGTTTGGTAAAGATTCCTGCTACATTATGTTGTTCATATTGTTTGTCAAAGTGTATACAATACTGTCAGACTTCTATGCTGTACTAGACCACATTGTATGCCATTATTGGTTGTCGTCAAGATGTAGCATTACCTGACCACGAGAAGACATTTGTTGGTTGTTTTTTTTTTTAAATGTATGCTGTATATTGTCTGATAAAAAAAAAACATAAGAAATGTAATTTATGATATAGAAATACTAGAAATTACATAAATTGAAGGAATTTGGAGTATCAGCCAAAGATCTGGGGAGCAAGGCACTGCATCCCATGTGCTAAAGAATACATGTAGGATAGGAGGTGGGGACTTTTAAGGTGACAGACAAAGATAATGAACTACAGCATGTTTTTAAAATTCAGAACAAATTTTATTGAATACATTAAAAAGATACTGTAATCTTAAGAATTTTCTTTTATCAAAATAAAGATCATATGCAATCCAAGTATACGGTACAGCGATAATTGCTCAACATGTTTTGCCAGGAGATGCCTTCTTCAGGAGGATTTTTACTTTACAATGATGTTCACTGTAGACAAGAAAATATACATCTAGAGACAATATGTAATGGGGCCGAATGACCCTAAAATGACATTCAATGCTTAAAGTGGATGGAAACATGAAGTTAAATTTGAGCTGGGCACATATATCTGTAGTGTTTTCTTATCTCTCTCCAAAGCCCTAAGTCCAGTGGCTTTCTTCTGCCCTGTTCTTCTGTTATCAGCGTGATAACTTCTGACAAGTTCTCTGGCACAGGAGATAAAACCAATAAAAAGAGAAAATATTAAGCGCAAAAGGACGCCCTGACCACTTATAATAGGATTTCAAGCTGGACACTAAAAGATTAAATCTACCATATATTCATAATAACAAAGTGCAGCGCAAATAATACATAGATAATAAAAAGTGTATCACTGAAACGTCCTTGTAACATATATATTTTGTTTATGCACGTATATTAAGCCTCTGTGATATAACGGTGTATTCACATAAAGCATGCAAGTGACAGTGTGAATTCAGCCCATCCACCAAAGGCATCTGCAACCTCTCACCTCATATCTCGGACCCAAAGGTCCACGCTCACCTTCCCCACTAATGGGATCAGTGACCGGATGATACCCGGGATAATCACTCAGCAAATGATGGACCGGGCAATGCACCGATATACAGTATGTAATAAAGGTAAAAGACAATCTAGTGCTCTCCGTATGACTTGATTTATTAATAAAGTCAAAAACATTCAGGTACTCACAAATAAAGCACTTAAGCCAAGTGCCAGCAAACAAGTGATCAGTGCATACATAAGATCGGAAGATGGCTGCGGGTGACGTCAGCACATAGCTCCTCCCCCGTACATGTTACGTTTATGGGCGGGACTTCATCAGTGGAATGGAGCCACGCATTCACCCCGGCATTCAAATACACACTAACCCAGTTGTTTTGGAAACTAGACACAAAGAGTTACTTAGCCATCACAGACAGCTCCTGATTTTCTCCACATCACTGAGCCGTTCAGCCCAGGAGAGATTCATCAACAGCAATGTTACCTCCTACTAACATGAAAATTTGTGCGAACATTCGAACACCATTAAAGTCTATAGGACCCGAACATGAAAAATCAGAAGTGCTCCATTTAAAGGTTTATATGCAAGTTATTGCCCTAAAAGGTGTATGGGGACTAAGGGACATGTTTCAATGCAAAAAAAAAGCTTTTAAATCGATAGTTTTTTCAGGAGAAGTGATTTTAATAATGCTTAAAGTGAAACAATAAAAATGAAATATTCCTTTAAATAATGTGCCTAGGGGGGTCTCTTCGTCTCCCTGTAAAAGGGCGCACCTCTGTGATGTTTAGAACATAGCCAGAGCAAAATGACATTTCCAAAGGAAAAATTGTCATTTATTATCGGCTCCCGGCAATACACATAAAAATCACTGAACACCTTCGGGTCTGGTTTGAATTTTAAGGGGAACCCTACGCCAAAATTAAAAAAAAATTGAGGTGGGATTCCCCCTAAAATCCAAACCAGACCCTTATCCCAGCATGCAACCTGGCCAGCCAGGATGGGGGGGGGGGCGAGCGAGTGCCCCCCCCCCACCCCCTGAACCGTACCAGACTACATGCCCTCAACATGGGGAGTATGGGTGCTTTGGGGCGGGGGGGCTCTGCGCCCCCCACCCCAAAGCACCTTGTCCCCATGTTGAGGGGGACAAGAGCCTCTTCCCCACAGCCCTGGGCTGTGGTTTTGGGGGTGTGCGGGCAGGGGGCTTATCGGAATCTGGACGCTCCCTTTAATAAGGGGGCCCCCAGATCCCGACCCTTACCCTATGTGAATTAGTATCGGGTACATTGTACCCCTACTACTTCATCAAAAGTGTCAAAAATGACAAAACCACAGGAGACAATTAGGGACAAGTTCTTTATTAAAAAATAAAAATAAGTGTCCCCCCATTGTAATCCATCGTCCATCACGGCGCGTGATGGACCTGGCCATCTGCGCGCAATACATTATGGGGCGCTCCGCGGCGGCGAAGTCGCTGTGAACGCCCCATAATGTTCTAAATTAGCCATACTTACGTTCAACTCGAACCACAGTCCCATCGCTAACAGCAATCAGATATTCTTATGTCACTGATCATTCACGACTGACATATAAGACCATAATACTAAAAAATTTTAATTGATATTCGCCATCCCACAACCAACTTTTACAATAAAAAGGGAATAAATTAAAAACGATCCATTAATTCATAAAACTTCTACTGGTCGGATATAAAACAATTTAAATCAAATTCAACATTCAAGCCAGCAGGAGCCATCACCTTGGTTTGGTATATCCAGAATGACTCTATGCGGCTTAACTGTTGAATATAATTCCCACCTCTCCAAGATCTCGGAACCTTCTCGATCCCCCAGAACATGTGACTCCTAGGATCCTTATTATAACAATTCCTAAAGTTCTTAGAAACACTATGTGTTCTGAGCCCCTTCCTGATATTATTCATGTGCTCACCCACTCTCACGTGCAATGCTCTAGATGTTCTCCCTATATATTGAAGGCCACAGCTACGTTTGAGCATGTACACCACTCCCTGGGTGGCACAAGTAATTACATTCTTAATTTTATACTGTTTTTTGGTAACTGAGGAAGAGAACTCCTTACGCTTCTTCACATTCCCCTTTGCGTTTCTACAGACTGCACATCTCCCACAGGCATAAAAGTCCGATAAAAACGAAAACAGTTTTCAGAATTTTTAAGGGGATCAATAACTCCAGGTGCGATTTTATCACAAAGTAAGGATGCCTTTCTGTATATGAATTTTTAAGGGGATCAATAACTCCAGGTGCAATTTTATCACAAAGTGAAGATGCCTTTCTGTATATGAACTGTGGTCGTTCGGGGAGCAATGGACCCAGGATCCTGTTATGCTTTAATACTCCCCAATGTTTCCTCATACGCATCTCAAACTTTTTATAATGGATGTTATAGTCTAAGATCATCCGGAAATCAACATTGGTTTCAGACCTCTTCCTATTCGTATCTGCCACAATGGCATTCCTCTCTATAGATCTCACCCTTTCTACTTCCTCTTCTATAGACGTTTTATCATAACCTTTTTGCTGAAACCTGGTTGCCAGCACCTGTGACTGAAATATAAAATCCTGTTCCACCACAATCGGATGAACTGTCCCCTGGGGATATTAAACAACTATGTACGGTGATGAAAGTTGGGTAAAGGTATGCAAACGTTGCAGTCAGTAGGTTTAAAATGAGTATTATACCTATTCCCTACTGTAAAAATCTCTAGATCTAAGAAGGTAATTTGATGCACATCAACATTCCAAGGGAGTTTATTGTTTTTCTCATTCCTAACCAGTTTTTGGATAAACATATCCAAACTTTATCACCATCCCAAATCATGATGAGATCATCAATAAATCTTTTCTAGCAGCCTAGTTGCGGGGTTCGGTCTTGAATATCGCCTCCCACCTATCATAACTTTGCAAAAGACCATATCTATTATGCGTGGAAATAGGTCCATTTTTGGGGTAGTTAGGTCCCCTCTAGAGTGATATGCATGGTTACCATTACCCCTAAATCTTCCATTGGGTCAATATACCTACCGCATATGGCCCAGAGGGGAGGAATTATACCCCTAGGAATAGAGTACAGAGGGGGAATAATAGAGGAAAGGGCAGAGGGAACTCCCATCGGCCCCCCATATCAAGGAGGTTACCACTTGGACGTTCCATCTAATGGAGGTAGCCAGTATCACGTATAAGGATAACATACTCCCCAGAGGGGTGGACATTCTGGAAGATTTAGAGGTAATGGTAACCGGGGATATTAATCTATAGGAGGACCTTATTACCCCCAAAATGGACCTATTCCCATGCATAATAGATATGCTCTCTTGCAAAATTATGATAACCCTGATGATCATTTTTTTAGGGGCAGCAGGGATTCCTTGGAGGGGTCCTCCTCCTCATACCCCCACTTGGGGGGGGGGGCCCCAGTGAGGAATTACCCCCCATGTAGGACCCTTAGAAATGAGGCAGTACAGTCTAAGAAAAAGAAAAGACAAGAGTGGAAACCGAAGGGGGAGAAGGGTTCAAAAGACAAAGACCCCAATAGGTACCAGCATATATAACCTTAGTGGCATTTCCCTTATGGAGGACGAAACACGAGTTCTGGATAAGGGTCTCAAATTTGCCCCGATTAAAAGTCTTAACAAATTCCAAACCTATGTTAATATACAGAAGTATATATGAGGATTGAATATGAAAATATATTTTTTATCCAAACCTGTGCAAAGGAAGGAGGGTTAGAAGTCCTAAGTAAAATGTATTATCGGGAGGAGGTGAACCGCCTCCTGAGTGACCAAGATACATATCGAGTGTTGGGTGGTGACCCTATTCTCACATACAAGGATGAATTACATTTTTTTGGTAGATTGGGGCAAGAAGAAAGGGGTACTTAATCATAAGGAAACATTGTATTTGGATCCTTTGTTTTGCAGAACCCCCATCATTTACTTTCTTCCCAAAATACACAAATCGACTGAACGCCCTCCTGGCGTCTTATTGTGAATGGTATAGGTTCTGTCACTGCCCGTTTGGGCCAATATATAGATTTTTTTTCTACAACCGTTGGTCACCAGAACAGGGCCATACCTTAAAGACACTAAACATGTCATTCAGATAATGGAAGCGCTAAACAGTACCCCCTCTAGTCTATTAATCACAGCTGACGTGGGCTCACTTTATACCATTATTGGTCATGATGACGCCTTGTCAACCTTGAAGTTGGCCTTTGATAAATCAGATTTAACCTCTAAACACCGTAAGTTTCTCTTGAAGAGTCTTCATTTCTGTTTGCTAAGGAATTTTTTCTGGTTTGATTGTCGGTTTTTCTTGCAGACCAGGGGTGTGGGGATGGGCGCCCGTTTTTGCCCCCAGTGTGGCCAATTTTTTTAATGGCCCACTGGGAAAAGTGATTCAAAAGATCCAACAGTGAACTCTTAGTAAGAGGTAACATTGCTCTCGCTGAATCTCTCCTGGGCTGAACGGCTCAGTGATTTGGAGAAAATCAGGAGCCGTCTGTGATGGCTACATAACTCTGAGCGTCTGGTTTCCAAGACAACCAGGTTAGTGTGTATTTAAATGCCGGGTGAATGCGTGGCTCCGTCCCGCTGATAAAGTCCCGCCCATGGACGTAACATGTACGGGGGAGGAGCTACGCACTGACATCACCCGCAGCCATCTTCCGGTCTTACACTGATACATACACTGAACGCTTGTTTGCTGGCACTTAGCTTAAGTGCTTTATTGGTGAGTACCTAAATGTTTTTAACTTTATTAATAAAGTCCTACAGAGTGCAGTAGATTGTCTTTTAACTTTATTACATATATCGGTGCATTGCCTGGTCCATCATTTGCTGAGTGATTATCCTGGCTACAGCTGCCACTGAAAGATCATCTGGTCATTGATCCCTTTATTGGGGTAGGTGAGCATGGACCTTTGGATCCGAGTTATGAGGTGAGAGGCTGCAGATGCCTTTTGTGGACGGGCTGGATTCACGCTGTCACTTGCATGCTTTATGTGGATACACAGTTTTATCACAGAGGCTCAATATATGTACATATGTACATATCAAGATATATATGTTACAAGGACTTTCCAGTGATACACTTTTTATTTTCTATGTATTATTTGCGCTGCACTTTGTTACTATGAGAAGATAAAACCAGCTTGAAATTGTGTCGTGGGAGGTTGCTATAAATTAGCAGAGAGCTTGGCTTGTCACAGCAGAGCTATGAAAGTCCCTACCTATGTGGAGGGGGGTGTGTGCCTTTCCTCCAATCAGCTGTCTTGGCTGTATGCACAGACTTTACTTCCAGTGCTGAACAGGAAGAGAACATCTCTAAAATGGTGTGAGAATTCTAAAGAATATAGAAAGCTGAAGACAGCAGATATGCATGTAAAACGTATGTAGGGAGATTTGTTACATCTCTGTGTATCATCTGAGACTGTTCACTTCACTGGGTATATGTGAGGGTTTACATCCACTTTAATCAAATTGTATTACATCAAAATTTCAGTGAATCTTCAGATATTTGTTTGAAATTTTGATGTAATACGATTTGCTTAACCACTTCAGCCCCGGAAGGATTTCACCCTTTAGGACCAGAGCACTTTTTGCGATTCAGCACTGCGTCGCTTTAACTGGCAATTGTGCGGTCATGCGATGTTGTACCCAAATGAAATTTGCGTCCTTTTTTTTCCCCACAAATAGAGCTTTCTTTTGGTGGTATTTGATCCCCTTTGATCTGCGTCATTTCTGATCACTGCTATAAACAAAAAAAGAGCGACAACTTTGCAAAAAAAAAACAATTTTTCTTACCTTTTGCTAAAATACAAATCGAAAAAAAAAATATGTAAAAAAACGTTTTTTTCATCAGTTTTGGCCGATTTATATTCTTCCTCATATGTTTGGTAAAAAAAATCGCCATCGTCGTTTATTGATCGGTTTGCGCAAAAGTTGCCGCATTTGCGAATGATGAGAATTAATTTATGGGGTTTTTATTTATTTTTTACTAATAATGGTGGCGATTTGCGATTTTTAGCGGTACTGCGATATTGCGGCGGACATGCTATAAAAATGCACTGATTACTGTGTAAATGCCATTGGCAGTGAAGGGGTTAACCTGGAGGGGGCGCTCTAAGGGTTAACTGTGTTCCCTCAGTGTGTTCTAACTGTATGGGGGCTGGGCTGGCAGGGGGAGGGGAGGGATCATGGCTCCCATATACAGGAAGCCTGTGATCACATCCCTTCCCCCTCTGTCAGAACGTAGATCCGTGTTTACATACACTGGCCTCCGTTCTCACTGCGGGGGGCCCTGGCCCCCCCCCGGAAAACAGCGAGTGCGCCCTCAATACTCGTTATCGTGGCCGCTGTTAGGTGATGGCGGTTTGCGATAACGAGCCACTGTATCGCCGCCACGCTACGGCAGGTGGGCGGCAAGTGGTTAAGTACAAAATCGAATTATTAGAGTAGTTTGGCCCCATTACATATTGTCTCTAAATGTATATTTTCTTGTCTACAGTGAACATCATTGCACAGTAAAGTAAGAAGGCTTCTCCTGACGAAACATGTTAAGCAGTTAACACTGTACAGTATACTTGGGTTGCATATGATCTTTATTTTGAAAAAACATTTTTAACAATGATTACAGTATCTTTTTAATGTATGCAATAAAATTTGTTATGACTTTTAAAAACATGATGTAGTACATTATCTTTGTCTGGCACCTTAAGTCCCCGCCTCCTATCCTATAGGAATTACTTAAGATTACCATTGTGCACATAATCATATTGTAATATTGATGGCAAAATTAATTGATGAAGTGCAAAAAACTTGGATGATGTGCAGGAAGCATTAACCCATAGCAATCACTCTTACACACAGTAAATATGAATCTGTTATTAATTGCTGTTGGAAATGTGATTGTTATGCTCTATGCAAATCCTTGTTGACAGCTAATATTGTACCTATCCACAAGCAGGGCAGCAAGGTAGAAGCTGGCAATTACAGGCTAGTGAGTGTAACCTCAATTGTAGTCAAGTTAATGCAATCACTCTTGAAAAGAAGGATCATTGATCACCTAAAAAATACACAGCTTGCTGGACCCAAAGCACCATGGTTTTACTGAGGGCAGATCGTGTCAGACAAATCTGATTACGTTTTTTGACTTACCAGTGTTTTGGACCAGAGTGGTGCTGTGGACATAGCGTATCTTGATTTCAGCAAGGCATTTGATGCAGTTCCACATAATGATCTAACACAAAAGTTTTACAAGCTGGGACTTTACCCTTGAGTGGTTCAGTGGATAAGCAGTTGGCTAAAGGATAGATACCAGAGTGTCATTATAAATGGGGGCACTCATAACAGAGACTTGTCACTAGTGGGGTACCACAAGGCTCTGTGCTGGGTCCTGTTCTATTTAACCTATATGTAAGTGACATAACTAAAGGTTTGTTGGGCAAGGTATGTATTTTTGCTGATGACACAAAGGTGTGTAATAGGGTTATTATCCCTGTAGGTGTCTGTAACAGCGAACATGATTTGGCATTGCTGGAAGATTGGTCAAAGCAGTGGAGACTATGTTTCTAAATGTAAAATTGTGTACCTAGGAAAAGGAATCCCCTGAGAGAGTACAACCTTGGGGGTACAATGTTAGCCAACACTACAGAAGAAAAATGTTTGGGGGTGCTTATTTCAGATGATTGTAAAATGAGCAAACAGTGCAACCAGGCAGTGGGAAAAGCAAATAGAATTCTGGGATGTATCAGTAGAGGGATGACCAGCAGGAGGAAGGAGGTTCTGATTCTTCTACATAGATCTTTAGGGTACTTTCACATTGGGGCAGGCGGTAGTGGTAAAGCCCCACTTGTTTTTGCAGCACTTTACAGCTTATAGCAGCGCTTTTGCGGCGCTATTTGGGCAGCAGCAGGGCGCTTTTAACACCCCCCAAGATGCTAAAAAACGATTAAAAGCGCCAGCGTGCCGCGCTTCTGAGGGCGGTGTACAGCCGCTTTGGAAACGCTAGCCATTGATTTCAATGGCAGAGACGGTGGAGGAGCGGTGTATACACCGCTCACCGCACCGCCCCCAAGATGCTGATGGCAGGACTTTTTGTAACATTTCGCACCACCCAGTGTGAAAGCACTCTGGCTTTCGCACTGGGGTGGATGGGGGGGTGTGTTTCAGGTGCTTTATAGTCACTATTTTTAGCGAAAAAAAGCGCCTGAAAAATGATCCAGTGTGAAAGTGGCCTCATTTAGAATACTGTGTCCAAATCTGGAGACCTCACTTACAAAAAAAATATTGATAAGATCGAATGAGTTCAGAGACAGGTAACAAAAATGATGAAACTTCAGGAACTTAATATGTACAGTCTGGAGGTAGGAAGGGAAAGGGGAGACATGATTGAAACCTTTAACTACATCAAGGGAGTGAATAAGGTTCAGGAAGGCATTCTTTTGAATATGGGATCAAAATCAAGAACATGACCTTAAACTAACTGGAGGAAAGTTAAAAACTAATCTTAAAAGTATTATTTTACTGAAAGGGTAGTTGATGATTGGAATAAACTACCAACAGAGGTTGTGAGACAGTCAACAGTAAACGGCTTCAAACATGCTTGGGATAAACATAAATCTATAGTCAGACAACGAGGTTAATGAAAAAAAACCCAAAACCCCCCCTCCCAAAAAAAAAAAAAAAATATGGGCAGACTCGATGGACTACGCAGTCTTTTCTGCCGTCACTTTTCTATGTTTCTATGTTTTTTGTGCTGCTTTTTTTTTCTATACGACTGATGTATATTGTATATTTACAAGTATTAAAAAAAGTGATTCATTTTTGCAACCAAATTTGAATAATGAAACTTTGAATTTGAATTTTTATAAAAATGGCTGCCTACATTTTTACTTGATCTTTTCCTGTTATGTATTGCTAATTATCATAATTAACCCTCTCTGTACTCTGTTGGCATATCTCATTATCAGCTCGTGGCTGCAGCTGGTTTCAAACTTTCCAGAAACTTTCGCTTTCAGGTAAAACTGATCTCAGTGGCTATACAGCTGCCTGGTCACTTTTACAATGCTCGGAAGGCCCCCACCACTGCTTGTTTTCATCCCTAGGCTCTCCCGTCCCACCAGTTGGGTTCCACTGCTCTCAGAGGAGAAGGAGGAACAACCATTCCTACCCTTCCTCTGTGACAAATAAAGCAGGAAGCGGCAAGGATTTTGCCACTTCCGGTTTCAGTTCTTTGTTTATGTGGCCAGTACTAGCCAGGGAAGCAGCCGATCAAACCAAAGGGGCAGAGGAGCGATGAGGGGACTTATAAGCCCCCTCAATAGAAAGTACCTTTCACTGCCCAAGCTATGACAAGGGATGTTACTCCTCCCTTGTGAAAGCAATAAAGTTGAATTTAAAAAAGTAAAAAAAAAAAGTGTAAGAAAATGTAAATAGAATAAATAATGAAATGCAAATGCGTACATAGGTCTCGAATGCATATGTAAACAACTGCACCCCACATGTTAGGTATCACCACAAGCATCAGCATGAGAGTAATAATTTTAGCACCAAAGCTCACATTTAACTCTAAACTGGTTACCTGCAAATGATTTTAAAGTGTCACTATGGAGATTTTAGGGTACTGCAGGTTGTCAAAATTTCACAAGCATGCAAAATTTTAAATCTTGACATGTTTGGTATCTATTTACTCAGTGCAACATAATTTTTTATATCTTACCAGAAAATATAATGTGTGGGAGTTTACTAATTTTAAAATGTATGTGAGAAATGTCAAAATTGGCCCAGATGGCAGTGGGTAATGAATGGAAACATATAGCAAATCATACAGTTGTAATCCTGAATAATATTAATAAAATAGTGGGGTTCTCTCAAAGTTAACTGCAAAAGTGGAATTACACTTTAAGGACCAATGTACACATTAGAGTTAGACCGATTATATCAGGCCGATTTTGCCATTCTTTAATTAACCGCTTGCCGACCGCTGGTCGGCAATTGACGGCGACAGTGTGGCGCTCCTAGCGCAAATCGCCGTCATATGACGGCGGCTGCGAGATCGCGCCCAGTGAGTGCACGCGCGCCGCCGGAGGCGCGCCCGCACGCTCACTGTCCGGGGAGGGCCAGCGAGCGGGTGCGGAGTGAAAGAACGGAGGTCCATGTAAGTAAACACGGACCTCCGTTCTGTGAGGGGGGAAGGGCTGTGATCACAGCCTTCCTCTACATGGAAGCTGTGATCGCTTCCCTTCCCCAGCCAGGGCAGTCCCCCCACAGTTAGAACACGCCCAGGGAACATACTTAACCCTTAGAGCGCCCCCTGCAGGTTAACCCCTTCACTGCCAATGGCATTTACACAGTAATCAGTGCATTTTTATAGCACTGATCTCTGTATAAATGCCAATGGTCCCAAAAAAGTGTCAAAATGTTCCGACATGTCCGCTGAAATATCGCAGTACCGCTAAAAATCGCAGATCGCCACCATTACTAGTAAAAAATAAAAAAATTTGGATTTGTATTTTAGCAAAAAGTAAGAAATTTGTTTTTTTTTTTTTGCAAAATTGTCGCTCTTCTTTTGTTTATAGCGTCGATCAGAAATGACGCAGCGGTGATCAAATACCACCAAAAGAAAGCTCTATTTGTGGGAAAAAAAGGACGCAAATTTCGTTTGGGTACAACGCCGCACGACTGCGCAATTTTCAGTTAAAGCGACGCAGTGCCGAATCGCAAAAAGGGCTCTGGTCCTAAAGGGGGAAATCCTTCCGGAGCTGAAGTGGTTAATCGGCATCGGCCGATTGTGCTGAAAATTAGGTTGATTAATTTATGCACTGGTTCACACAGGGGCAATCCAGCGGGACTTCAGCGCGACTTGCAAAATACTTCTGTAATAGGAGTCAATGCAAGTCGCCTGAAGTCGCCCCAAAAGTAGTACAGGAACCTTTTTCTAAGTCTGAGTGACTTGAAAGACAAAAATCCGGGTAGCCTGCCAAGTCTGAGAACATCACTGATAAAAGAACCAAAGAGATACAATGTTTATACTTATCAAAGGAATGAACTGGTGTGTAAATGAGCTCAGTTTAACCATTAAAAGACTAAATCTTTTCTGACATTTGTTGCTTTCAAGTAAAAATCTGTATTTTCTGCTAGAAAATCACTTGGAACTCCCAAACATTATATATATATATTTTTTTAGCAGAGACCCTAGAGAATGAAATGGCGGTTGTTGCAATATTTTATGTCATATGTTTGCACAGTGGTCTTTCAAACGCAATTTTTTTTTTTTTTTGGAAAAAATACACTTTAATGAAGTAAAAAAAAAAAACTAAACAATAAAGTTAGCCCATTTTTTTCTTTCGTCCAAAAGTTTTGATTACCTGTTTTTGTGTATTTAATATTTAAGATACATATCTTTTTTATCTAAATTATACATACAAGTGCACTGATTGGAGGCTTTTTGTGTTCAAACACGTGCGACAATACCTCACATGTGTGGTTTGAATGCCGTTTACACATGTGGGTGGGACTAACGTATGCGTTCACTCCTCTGCGCAAGCTTGCGGGATGGTGGAGCTTTACCTTTTTTTTATTATTGCTTATTTTAACATCCCCTGTAATAGTGCGTGACAGGTACTCTTCATGGAGAAATATGGGGTCAATAAGACCCCGCATCTCTCCTCCAAACGAGCCATCTTGGTCTCACCAGCCTCATCCACGGCTTTGTTTACTAAAGCCGGCTCAGACGTGACTTCATAACGTCGCTCCTGAGCCTCCGAGGGTCATAGAGATGATTGGTGACCAGATGGTCACCAGTCATTTCCCTCACAAACTTCCGGCGGCGACGGATTCGTTCTCCGGGCCGCCGATGGCATGGACGGACCCGGAGAAACACTGGAAGGGCGGTGGGGGGGATCCCCTATTCTCCCCACTCATAAGAATGATCAAACAGCTGAACTACCGCTATGATCATTCTAATGGTGCAGAGAATCGCCGGCTGGAAAGAATGATATCTGAATGGTGTGTGCAGTACCGCTCTAAAGTGCTCAGTGCATCAAACAGCAGCGACAACCTATGCAATATAAACACAGCCAAAAAAATATATATATATAAATGTCACGCTAAGTGAACAAAAAAATGTTTTACTAAAATCATAAAAATAATCACCACATGAAATGATATCAATCCTTAGCACATTATACTAATCTAATAATAATCACAAATACAAATAAAAGTTCATATAGGCTGAAAACAGCATGAGAAAAAGTGCTCCAAAGTGAATAAAAGGTCCTAGGTGAAATTTGGACATCCAGGAAACCTTCCAACTCTGTAATATATCCTTAGAGTTCCACCACCAAGTAGCATGCAAAACTCTTGTGAAAGTGTGTGAGATAGGTACTCTTACCAGCTGCAAGGGACCTACTATTGCTAGTAAGGGCAATAAGGCAGGCAGATGTCACCCTCTGCAGGGTATGGGGAGAGACACTTCCGTCAGCTCAATCTGGAGGTGTGTGGGGAACTCGGGTATAAACATATAATATCTCATCCAATCTCAGTCAACAGGCAGGAATCAAAGAGAAGAGATGGTATCCAATAGTGTAATTCCTCTTGATACGTTTTATTAAAACAAGTAAGATGGGTACTTACAAACATTCCTTTAACCACTTAACCACCAAGGACGTATATTGACGTCCTTGGGTTTGAGTGGTGATATCTGAATGGTGCCTGCAGCTGCAGCTACCGTTTTTTTCTTCTGGCGATTCCACATTGGCTAAAAGTGGTCTTAGCAGCGGATTCGCCGCAAGAGCACTTTTATCAGTGGTGGGAGAGGTGCCCCCCCTCCCACCGCTTTCCCGTCATCTCCGCCGCTTACCGGGCCCACTGGCAGCGTCGGAGATGATCCGATCCTCTCCCCCCAGTGTCCGTGAGCCGAGCGGCGGCTGGCTCCATAATACGGCAGGGCGGAAATTACGTCACTTTGCTTCCGCCCAACGGTCTTAAAGGGCCCATTTTTTTTTTTTTTTGGGCTGTCATTTTTTTCAAATAAATGTTTTTATTTTTTTGCATTTTACTGTAAATATGAGATGTGAGGTCTTTTTGACCCCAGATCTTACATTTAAGAGGTCCTGTCATGTTTTTTCTATTACAAGGAATGTTTACATTTCTTGTAATAGGACTAAACGTGATCAATTTTTTTTTTAAAAGAACAGTGTAAAAATAAAACGTCAAAAGCAAAATAAATAATTAAAAAAAAAAAAATGTAAAGCTCTCCGTCCCGCCGAGCTCGCGCACAGAAGCGAACGCATACGTAAGTCCCGCCCACATATGAAAACGGTGTTCAAACCACACATGTGAGCACTAGACCTCCTCTGTAACGCAAAACTGCTAACCTGTAGAATTTTTTAAACATCGCCAATGGAGATTTAGAAAAAAAGCATGCTTGGAAGACCGCTGCGCAAATATGGTGTGACATAAAGTTTTGCAATGACCGCCAATTTATTCTCTAGGGTGTTAGAAAAAATATATATAATGTTTGGGGGTTCTACGTAATTTAACAGCAAAAAAAAACAGTTTTTAACTTGTAAACACCGAACCCAAAAAACAGGCTCGGTTGAGAAGTGGTTAAAAGATCAGGTTTAAAAAAAAAAAAAGACAGATTTTTGTCGGCAAAGCTGCAGTAACGATATCGCCCGTCCTGGGATCACATAGGCGTGGTGATGTCAACGCGTAGCTCCGCCTGTGTGAATGTATGTATGTATGAATGGTGCCTGTAGCTACAGGCATCATTCACATATCAGAGCTCAAAGTCCAGGGCGTCAATAGACGCCCGTGGGCAGGAAGTGGTTAATAAATGTTAGTTTAAGCAATTTTCTGTATCACTTCTTATTACTTGTTAGATATTATGAGATGAAGGGAAAAAAAAAAGAAAAATCGGCCTAACATATCGGCCCAAAAAAATCGGCATCATATATCGTCCGCCCCGATTTCTAAATATCGGCATCAGCATCGGCCAGAGAAAAACCCATATCGGTCTACCTCTATTATACATTTCTGTTTTGATGCAGCACAACGCTTGCATTTTGCCTCATGAAAATGCTTGTCAAGGTAAATTCCTGGTTAATTCACATATATGTTCTGTAGCTTGGTGTGAAAGACAAATGGAAAATCTGTGGGCCCATTCATATCTATACATGTCCATTACCATACCATGGCATGATCACGGAACAGTGTAAATGCAGCCTTAAATTTAGTTAGGAAACCTGCAGTTTTTAAATTTGAGCTAGTAAGTGTGTATAGTTGTGTTATTAGTGATCTTTTTTTTTTGTCTTATAGGAGTACCGAAGAGATGGAGTCATGGATTAACAAAATTAACTGTGTGGCAGCAGTATTTTCTGCTCCACCTTTCCCAGCAGCTATTGGATCCCAGAAAAAATTCAGCCGCCCATTACTCCCTGCCACCACCACTAAACTGTCTAAGGTTGGTAACTCCACTCTTATGTAGCAGAGAATACTTGGGCTAATATATGAAAACTGTTGAGATGAATATCTAAATGGTTGCTGTAGGCAGGGCTGCTGGATTTATAAGTCAACCCCTTTGTGAATGGTGAGCTTTTAACGGTATCATCTGGCCCTTGGAGTTTCTATACAAGCTATTTCAAGCTTAATTTTCTCAATATCCGATTGGAAAATTTCAGATCGGAAAATAGCAGTTCAGAAACTTAGGCTGTTCTCGCTTTGTCCCTCCGCTCTCACATCAAAATTGCGTTGAGTAGCTTGCAGTCTACCCAAAGGCCTTCTCAAAAAGAAACCACAAGAATATTGGATGCAATTTTTTTTGTGATAAGCACAAGTGATGGTAACAATTTTTGGTAGCATTCATGATCAGTGGATTTTTGACCACAAGAGTAGGATTACAAGTGTATCTGGCATTTGAAGGAGGTTTTTTTTGTGGAGGGGTGTTGTCTATCTTGTTGGAAAATTAACCTGTGAGTGAGACTAATTCCATAGAAGAAAGGGTGAAAGTACCATACATGTGCCATTACCATCATTATCCAATGAATGTTAGGGCAAGCCCTGACATTTAGGCCACTTCTTTAAGGATGGAGCAGCTGCCTTTCTACACATCATATTTAGGGAACTATCTGCCCATCTATAGCCTAAAAATTAATGAAGGAAATGGTTTTTTTTTTAAAGATAGTAGTAAAGCGTGTAATTAAATAAAAAAAGATACATGTCTAAGCTGTCCCAACCCTTTTGTCGTTTGTCTAAGGCTGGATGCACACCATAGAGGTGCGAAGTTTGACAGCTCCTGTCCATTCAGTGTGGAACACATCTACATGTCAGATGCCTTCCCATTGAACATAATGGGCTTGGAATTCACACCGCATTGCACAGAAAACACACACATTTTCTTTGCAATGCAGAGTGCGAATGCGCCGCACCTATGTGAACCAGACACATTGAAAACAATGTGTTTTCAAGTGTCCTACGAATTGGAATTCGCATAGGTGTGAACCCAGCCTGAGTGTTTAAGTTTTTTCTACCCATTTAATTAGGAGAATGTTGTAGAGGACTCTAGTTTGGGATATAGTGTAATTAAATATATTATATTTATCTCCATCCCCCCCAATCTAAAGATCTTCATGTGTAAAACTCAGCAGCTGACACGTTTCCCCCCAATGTGCTGCACTGCTGGCAGCCATAATTAGTTGTCATCCCCATAGAACACTATAAAGATTTTGCTGACAGTTGGTTGCCGCAAGCAGCAGAGAGGAACTGTGCTGCTAAAGTTTACACATGAAGATCACATAAAGATCTCTGCATCAGAAAACAGATAAGTATACTGTACTTTTTACTCACCCCAATTAGGAGGCCTTTACATCTCTAAGGTCTTGGTTTTACTATACTGAATTTTCAAAAATGTTATCCCTAATCAATAAAAAATGTATTTAAACATGCCCTATATTAGATTGTTGGTATGTTTGGAGGGACCATAACTTTGAAGGTGCCCTTACAAACACCATGGCATGATTGGTAAAACCTCAGTTAAAGTGGTTCTAAAGGCAGAAGGTTTTTTATTCTATGCATTAAGGTAAAAAACCTTCTGGGTGCAGCTCCCCCCCAGCCCCCCTTATACTTACCTGAGCCCAATCTCGATCTAGCGATGTGCCTGAGAGCACGGTCTCTCCTGTGTCTCTGTCTCCTCATTGGCTCACACAGCAGCGGGAGCCTGCTGCTGTCAATCACAACCAGTGAGCCAATGAGGAGAGAGTGGGGGGGCGGGGCCAAGCCACGCTCCATGAGTGAATGGACAGTGTCCATTCACAGGAGCACGGCTCAAGAGTGAGCCTGCTCTAATGCCCCCATACCAAGCGGCTGGCGATTTGGGCACTCTTAAGGGTGGAGGAGCCAGGACTGTCAGCTGGGGACCCAAAAAGAAGAGGATCGGGGCTGCTCTGTGCAAAACTATTGCACTGAGCAGGTAGGTATAACATGTTTGTTATTTTAAAAAAATGTTCCAACCTTTTAAAACTACTTTAAAATGTTTGATCAATATCACTAATATAATTCCAACTCCTAAAATAATCAATTTTACTTCCTTTATTAATTAAATTAATCATGAGAAGGCGGTTGAGGGATATTGTGACTATTTTATTCCATGTGGGAATGCTGGAGAATTTGCTTCACACAGTTGTTTATTTTATGTGTCCCTAGGGTAAATTTCTGCATTAAAATTGGATTGTAGAAAACATATTTGTTTAAAAAGCATTCTACCACTGGTAGCATGGAAAAGTGTTCTTTTTGAAATGTAGAAAATTTCACCATTTGGGTTAACCACTTCAGCCCACTGTAGGACCAGAGCTGTTTTGCGATTCAACACTGCGTCCCTTTAACTCACAATTTCGCAGTCGTGCGACGGTGTACCCAAACGAAATAGATTTCCTTTTTTTCCCCACAAATAGAGCTTTCTTTTGGTGGTATTTGATCCCCTCTGCGTCATTTCTGATCATTGCTATAAACAAAAAAAGAGCGACAATTTTGCAAAAAAAAAAATATATATAAAAAAACTTTTTTTTACATCAGTTTTGGCCGATTTATATTCTTCCTCATATTTTTGGTAAAAAAAATTGCAATCTTCGTTTATTGATTGGTTTGCGCAAAAGTTGCCGCGTTTACGAATGATGACAATTCATTTCTGGGGTTTTTACTTATTTTTTACTAGTAGGTGGCAATTTGCGATTTTTAGCGGTACTGCGATATTGCGGCGGACATGTCGGACCATTTTGACACTTTTTTGGGACCATTGGCATTGATACAGCTATCTGTGCTATAAAAACCTGGAGGGAGCGCTCTAAGGGTTAACTGTGTTCCCTCAGTGTGTTCTAACTGTATGGGGGCTGGGCTGGCAGGGGGAGGGGAGTGATCATGGCTCCCATATACAGGAAGCCTGCAATCACATCCCTTCCCCCTCTGTCAGAGCGGAGACCTCTCTGCTATTAACAAAAAAAAACAACAATTTTGAAAAAAAAAAAAAAAAAAATATTTTTTTATTATAAAAAAAAAAAAAAAAAAAGTTTTAACAACAAAAAAAAACAATTATCGTCTCTCCAGAGGCGAGACTGTCTCCCCCTTCCCTACACTAACGTCCGAAGGACATATACCCTCGGTACTAGTGAGGGGAGGGGGACGGTCGGGTCGGGGGTATGTCAATCTTGTGTGACTCCCTTGTGTCAATTGGGAATCTCGCGAGGGAGGTCCAAAAATATCGTGTCTATCGACATAGTTACGGTTACCAGGGTTTTTTCACAGTTTTACCAGGCTGTACAGGCGGCGTTATAGCGTCATGGCGATTTTTAGCGTTTAACGGTGGATGATCATTTTTTATTCATTTTTGGGGTCTTTACTTAACAGTAGTAAGCATTTGCGCCGTTGAAAACGCGTTTGGTTAGTTATTTGCTTCTAACGTTAAAAAAAATGGTTTTTATACTCCTTCTTAT
>BLSH010459335.1:252731-264019 GCA_018402905.1 Glandirana rugosa | reverse complement strand
ATCACCTCAGAGGTTTTTACTTTTTGCGCTATAAACAAAAAAAGATCGACAATTTAAAAAAAAAAAAAAAAAAATATTTTTTTACTTTTTGCTATAATACATATCCAAAAACAAATGTATTCATCAGTTTTGGCCGATTGATTCTTTCTCATATTTGTGTTAAAAAAAAAACGTGATTGGCGTTTATTGATTGGTTTGCGCAAAAGTTGGCGTTTTAACTATTTTTTTTTTTTTACTAGTAATGGCGGCGATCTGAGATTTCTATTGGGACTGCGATATTGCAGCGGACATGTGGGACATTTTTGACACTTTTTTTGAGACCAATGACCTTTATACATCGATCAGTTCCCTAGGCGTGTTCTAACTGTGAGGGGGCTGGGCTGCCAAGGGCATAAGAGATCTAACTGATCCCAGTGACAGGGATCAGTAGATCTCTTACATGCCGCCTGACAGAGCGGGGAGCCACCGTGTTTACATCGGCGGCTCCCCGTTTCTCTTCTGTGCCAGGCGATTGCGGCTCGCCAGCGGACATCGATTCCCCCCGATCTGCGGCCATACTGCTGGAGAGTGCGGCAGGCACGAGAACACGCCGCCGTTTATAGACGGCAATTCGCACTATCAAGCCACTCTGCAGCAGTAAATGTGCATGAGCCAGTCGTTAACCAGCTAATGTGTGTATGTGTCTTGAATCTAAGCAACTCCAACAGCTCCTCTCCCTCTCCCTGAAGGTTATGTAAATAGTTTTGCAGTATGAGCCTTAAACCTTGCTTTTTATAATAATACTTTTAAGCTCCCTTCACACTTTTGCACGTTTTAATGCATGTTACCAAAACCCATGGTAATTCATGCCACTCTGTGTTGGGCATTGCAGCGTCATCTATTTAGAATGGCACCTCAATGCACAATATAGGAAATGTAGGTCCAGTTTTTGTTCTGTTGCCATGGAAAGTGAATAGGCTGCCTTAACAAAATGCATGTTAGCGGACAGAATACTGCATGTTAACATGCATGCAGCAGAACCTGCACATGTAAAGGGCCCTTAAAGCAGACCTTGCACTAAAAAGCATACAAATGGGTAGTAACGTAAATTGAAATTGCAGGCAGAATAGCTGTGTAAATATTTTGTGAAAATATTTATAAAACGTGTAAAAAAAAAAGTATCCATTTTGCCATCTCTTATAACTGGTTCTGCTCTGATGGCATACTTTGACCTTTGGACGTGTGCCGCAGGGCAGGAGCTGCATTTTAACACTGCTAGTATGCATTATTTCTCAATAATGAGCTCATCAAATGAATCAATCTTCTGCACTAGTCAGATTGTCCCACATATATTACAGTGTGAAGTCATTCTGCTATATTAAGTTGTCTGCAATGAGATTTCAGGGAAAATTCTGATTTAATATATCTTTGCAAGTCCTGAAGCATTAAACTAGATGTCAGTCATCTGCTTTTCAGGAGGAACAGCTGAAATCACATGAAACAAAACTCAAACAGATCTCCACTGAACTGGCTGAGCATCGCTCATATCCACCTGACAAGAAAGTAAAAGCCAAGGAAATAGATGAGTACAAGATGAAAGATCACTACTTGGAATTTGAGGTATGTGTTCTGAAATGGGAAACTCTTAAAATGCACGTCACCATATGCAGCACTGTAGGGTTCTGTTAGACGTGAGTTTCAGCATGCTCTGCAGAAACTGGAATTGAATTGATTAGACTTTTGACTTCCTCTTTAAGGGCTCATTTAGGTGGGCAATTGGGCACCTGCTCCAGCGCTCGATTGTGTCCATGAAGCCACTACATGTGCATCTACTTCTATGGGCTGCTACATGCAGCTTCTAGGGGGATTACACGCATCTACCAGTGACTCTGCATGGAGGATGGGCTTAATTGCCTCCCTGAATGAGCCCTTAGGCTGCATTCACACAGGGGCGATCCGACTTCAGGCACGACTTTGCTAGGCAACTTGCAGGCTACTTGCAGGCTACTTGCAGGCAACTTGCAGGCTACTTGCAGGCTACTTGGAGGCAACTTGGAGGCAACTTGCAGGCAACTTCAAGCTTGACTAGGCCAGGCGACTTTGCCTGTGGCCAATCAGAGCGGGGAGGGAGGTGGTTGCCCTGGATAAATTCTTTTCTTTTAGTCGCTTCCATGTAGATGGGGGATCCGACTTGGAGGCGGCTTCTATTGAATCATATGGGCACAAGTCGGATAGAAGTCGCCTAGAAGTAGTACAGGAACCTTTTCAGAAGTCGCCTTGAAGTCGGAGCGACTTCAGTCGCGTATATTAAGACGGCTCCCATTCACTTCAATGGGATTTCAGATGTCAAGCGACTTGGGGCTTGAGGCAACTCAAGTCGGATCGCAAGTCGCCCCTATGTGAATGGGCACTTAGAGTTCATAAATATGTAATTTTATGTTATGTTGCAAACACATGACCTTTATCAGTGTGCAGCTGTTTCTTCATTGTCCATTGAGCAAGCTAGGGGTGTGTTGGAATCTTAGAACTAGCTGCTCAGAATTACAGATGTCGGTAAAAACTTTTGCTATATACAGTATGTATTTACCTTTGAGTTCAGCTCTAAAGGGTATATAGGGTGTTTTTTTCTTACCAACAAGAGCTTTGTTTAGTACCAAAAAGCACAATTAAAGTAGAACCATAGGCAAAACTTTTTTCATTTTGGATAGAGTAAGGGAGGGTCCTAATCCCTGTAAGATTTATTTTTGCAATCTTGTGTCCCATTGGGGAGATTTACCTTCACATGTCCCATAGCCAAAACAAGAAGTGAAAGGAAATTCCTGCAAATTAAGGGAATCTCTTGGGAACCCCCAGATCACCAGAACTAGTGTCCCCATTGGAAGAGTTCCCCTTTATTACTTTTCTTGGGACAACCCAATATTTGGAATTTTCTTTTACTTTCAATGATTATGGTAAACTGGACAAATGGTCTCTGGCTACCTGCCATTACAGCTGTTAATGCTACGGCAGATATATTATATTTTAGAAAATGTTTGCTTCCAGGCTTGTGGTAACAGTTCGGGGAAGGCCTCCTCCTATGCATTACTGCACCCCTGTGCATGATGCCTGGTCCAGAAATACATTGTTTAATTAGTTTGTTATGAACAGGGGCTTGATCCTAACACAATTGAACTCCTTTGGGATAAAATGGAATGCTGGTTGAAAGCCAGGTGTTCTTGTCTGACATCTGGACCTAACTTTACAAATACTGTTTTAGCTGAATAGATCCAAATTCCACCAGCCTCTTTCCAAAATATTTTGTTTTACGCTAAAGCTGTCCATACACTAATAGATTTTTGAAAGAGCTTTTGTATGAATATTCATGCAAAAATTTGTATGAAAATTCCCAATACATTTGATGACCTAATGAATGTTGTTTGAATGTACTTCAAAATTTTGTTTGCTTTTAACATACGATTTTGGAATGGACTTTACCAAACAAAATTGAACATTGATTTGACCCCACAAATGAGTAGAAAATTAAATGAACATTTTTAACATGAACATAATTAAACAAAATTTTACTAGTGTATGGCCAGCTTAAAGGATAGGTCAACCTATGGGAACATGTTACATGTATTACCCGTTTTTAGAGTGGAACATGTAACATGTTCCCAATGCTGCAGCTGCTGTGTGATTTGCCCCCTCCCTGTGACAGCAGTACAGGGAGAATGTCCCTGTACTAGCTGTCACTACTTGAAATCAGCTCGGCTGTGCGGGGCTCCGTCAACACAGCCACGTCATTCATTCACACAGCTCTGTGTGTGAATGAACTACAAGCCTCGTCATCCTTTGTGGCTGTCAGCTTGTAGCTCTCAATGAACTACCACTCATTCTTCCTGTCAAATTGCATCTGCTTGCCCTTATGGGATGCACAGTATAGGCACACAGATACTCTGACAGATTTGGATGAGACCTACATGACACCAGCGATCTACTGATCACTGGTGCAGTGCTTTACTGGCTCCAAAAAAAAAATACATTTTTTTTTTACCTGCAAAACTAAATTTATCTTTTAAGAGTGGAGACTGTTATAGTGTCAAAGGAGGGGACTTCAAATGAAAGCCCATGGGTTTATAATGGGATGCCTATTAAGTGTTTGTTTTAAAGAATTATCATAGCTTTTTGTTGAGTATTTTATATTTAGACCAGTGATCTGTCATATGCATGCACACAAATATATATATTTTTTGCAGTGTTAACATACAATGGTATGAGTCACACTCTAAATGTTCTGCAGTCTTTTTTTTTTCTTTCATTTTTTGTTGTTTTAATTGAATTCTTTTCTTGTTCATGCTGAGATACAGTTACTTAATAATCATGGAAATTTGCTGTTGCTAAGGATTCTCTGTTGCTACATACACTGCTTTATAAATGTTAAAAGCCTTTTAGTGCATGTGAAATTATATGGATTAAAGTTTTTTTTTTTCATTTGAACAATATTTTAATGCAGGTGAAGCTAATATTTTTTAAAGCATAACAAAAAGCAAAACTTTTTTTTTAAAGTTTTGGTTAGAGTGGAGAGGGATCGTCACATGCCTGACAAAGGGGTCGTGCATGGCTCCGAAATGTTGCACTACACCATTTTGTGATGTGATCTTTCTTGCATAAAATCAGTTTGGACGAAATTAATGATCCTTGTTGTGCTGGCGAATATCTACTTATCACACAGGTTCCATTATCCAGCTGGCGGTCGCTACAGCACCCAGTACCTTAAGGACTCATTCCAGGATCATGTGTGATGGGAATATGGACTGTGGAGAGGGATTAGAACACTTGTCAGTTGTTCTCCAATTGTGATTTTTACCATTATCATCAAAAGTGAAAGTAGAACAAAGTCCCAAATTTTGGGTTCACACTAGAACAATAGTGGGGAAATCTTCCAATGGGCACACTAGTTCTGGAGACACCCTGGAATTTCCACTCACTTCCTGTTTTGGCTATGGGATACAGCTGGAAAAAAATATAAACTGCCCAAGGTTATAACCCTCCCTTATGCTATCCAACGTTCTACATTACATGGAGATGTGTTACAAATGTTATGGTGTATTAGGTAAAGAAAAACACCCTTTCCCTCTTGTGTATATTTTTAAATGCTTGAAGGTAACTGTGGTATGAGCTTCATAATATGTTAGAAAGTTATATATAGTAAACCATAGATGTAAAGTCATGTCTTAGGGCCTACATAGTGCCTACATGGATATGAGATGTGTGTCATATGCAGCTAGAGGCAATACTTTTTATAAGTGTCTTCTTTTGCTTAATAAGTGTGGTCTTAAGTGGAGGTTTTACCCAAAAATAGTAGCCTTGTTTTGTATAGAAAGAATGGCAGGAAGCCATTCAATCTTTGGGCATGTTGACATCGTTTAGACAACCTCTTCTCCACCTCTGTTTTTACAAAAATAAATGATAGAACGGTTTAAAGACCATTGAAAGACATGGTGCCCACAGGACAAAGGGCTTTCATGTAAATCTGGATTGCCTGTCCCTGCTGATTTTCTGAAGTACAAGAAACAAAGAACTGTCATTGAAAAGCTCAGCATATAGTTTTTTTTATCTGACACTTCTCTGTCCAGATTTTGATTTGTAGGGATGGGTAATATGTGTTTTTTAAAGAGAGCTGTGTGCGCTACTAATGGGCACTGCGGATTTTCATTCCTCTACATTTTATAAAAATACAGCTAAGCAAAGAAACACAAGAGGCATCCAAGCAAAGTAGGTATAGACTTCTAGGAGCTGCAGTGTTCTGACGGTAATTTAAGAGGGGAGAAAGAATAGTCATAGGTGCAACAGTGCAGAGGTTCAGATAGATGCTGGCAATATCCGTGTGGCCATATGTATACCTATATGAATTGTACTGTATATACTTTAGTAATCAGACATTTCTTATAACGTGAAGTAGGCATAGGAGTTTGCACTGATTTGATTGTACTCTATTCAGACTTTTGCTTTTAAGAGCTTTCATAGGGTCATTGCGACCATGTAACAAGCTAAAAGTAATTTCTGATGGCATCTTCCTCTGTGTGCAATTAGATGAGATTTTTTATCTTTATTTTTATTTCTGGTCCAAGCTATCTCAACGTATTGCTTCTGTCAGTATATATGAAGGAAAGAGCAACAGTGTTTAGAGATTCTGTTTTCCATGGTGTGTATTTGTAGGCAGCATGCACATTCGTTTTAATCCAATAATTGTCCCCTGTTTGTAGGTTTAGGAGCGCCTTACTGTATATTTACACTGGCAGGGTATGACCATGCAGGCATATTAGTACATTAGTTTGATAATAGGAACCTGTCAGGATGGAACTTGAAATATGCTTTGCGACTATCATTTCTGTCTTTATTTATTTATTTAGTACAGGTACTTATATAGCGCAGTGCTTTACACATCTATTGCGCATTCACATCAGTCCCTGCCCTCAAGGAATTTACAATCTGAGGTCCCTACCTCACTTCATACACATACTAGGGCAATTTTTTTTAGACATGAGCAAATTAACCTGCCAGCAGGTCTTTGGAGTGTGGGAGGAACCCGGAGGAAACCCATGCAGGCACTGTGAGAACATTCAAATTCCAGGCAGGTAGTACTGTGGTTGGGATCAGAATCAACAACCCTAGTGCTGCCTGGCGGAAGTGCTAACCACTTAGCCAATATCTTCACTGGTTAGTTGAACCAATGAAGTCGGAAGACCCAATTTGCATACTTTTTAAATGTCAAGGCCATTGTTGTACATGGAGTATGGAGTCAGCATGGAGAATGCTTCTATAACAATGTATGCTTTCAGACACATTAAAAATGTGTCTCTGCTGATAGCAATATAAGTAAAAAACAGAATGTAACTAAATAGGACCCGCTACATCTAGAAAAGTACATTACTCTGTAACATGTTTTTCAAATTGCAGCTGCTATATTTTTCCCCCTTCAGGGATCTTTTCTGCATGAAGAAAGCAAGGATGATGATGACAGCCCATGAACTTGCTGCTTGAAATAAGGCAGCTCCCATTTTTGTATGTAAACAGGCTTCCATTAAAGAGATTGCTACCCTCCATGAGCTCTACTTTTAAATATCATCACTCAGTCTTTATTGATAGCCGTAGATCATGGAATATTGCACTCCATTCTTTCAAGCAACCTTGCCCCAGATTTTTTTTTTTTTTACTTTAAAACTTATGTTTCACTAGTTTATCATAAGCATTTTCCTTGTGTATTCATTAAAATATCTATGCCTTCCCATGTCAACTATGTGAAATGCTCAGGTGTCTGCTTTAAGAATTTCTGTTGGGTACTATACCATCTTGGACCAGATGTCAGCTAATTCAGCAGATATGGTTGTCATACCTTTTGCCCTTTGTACTTGTCAGTGCACCACATTATCACAAAAAGTGACCCCAAATAATTGAACCAATGGCATGGTCTGAGGACTTGGCAAATCTGTAGTTAGCATCAGTTCTGCCATTAGACAAGGCTGTGTGAGCTGCTAAAGAAATCAGATGGTATAGAGGGATGGGGATGGCAGAAAGGGGCCCTGAAAGAGATATGTATTGACCAGTACTGAATATGTCAAATGCATATGAAAATTGCAGCATGTGTAACTATAAGAAAAAAGAATGGATTAGGAAACAACTGGGGCAAACAGTAAGTACAATGTTGTTTTACTGCCAGGGTCTTTTACAAACTGCTCATACACTTCATTGTGCTTCCATTAAATTAGAGATGGCTGTCCATCTCTGGAGCCTGTTAGGGACACAATCTTTGCCTCCCTGTGCTAGGATCACCTTTTTACAGAAAGCAATTCCTTATTTATCTGGAACTAACATGGCTTAGAATTTTATTGTGACGGACTGCCTAGCAACCCACCTGGGTGCTTCTGCCAAGATACAGCTGCCTTCACTGTGGAACCAGGAATCACATATTATAGCTGAGCATTGCACCCAAGAACTAGACAACACTAGCTTAGGTGCAAACAGGAACTCGCTATATTGTAAACTCACACATAATATATACCACACAATATTAGATAAGCGCTTGACCACATTATTAAACAATGCAAAATGTAAACAGTAATATCTTTAGTATATCTAACAGCTCTAACATCTAATAAACAGCTAACATAAACACAAAAACGTCCCACACTGGTAACAAGGTAAAGTGGACAAAATGCTAGCCATATCTTCAAAAGGATTAGCAAACAGACAGAAACAATAGGTCACTCAATTAACAATAGAGATTCACACCTAGGAGGCACACAATGGAGACATTATACCATGTAAGAAAGACACCTTAGTAAACAGATTATAGCAGGAGACCCAGCATCAGGTTGTTTTGATCTGCTTAAGTTAACATCTGCTCTGAGTCAAGGGGGGGGGGGGGGGTTAAGCAGTCAATGCTGGTTTGGGCACAGATGCCCCAAATCTGTATCCAGGTCCTAGGTCCCCAAAGTGTGTGTGTTTTTGGGAGACATGGACCCGAATCTGAAGCAAAACCACTCCAAAGGTCCCCTAGGCACACACCTCCCAAATAATAGAGCTCCATCAAAAGCCAGGGCCCATAGTCAGTAGGCAAGAGGCTATCCTGCAGTCCCCTCCAAAAGCCCCTCTCCCAGTTCAGTCTGTCACATTTATGGCACTGTTTAACTAAAGCTGAACTCTGGGCACAGAAACTTTTATTTAAATATACAGTATATTCATTAATAGACACACGGGAAAGGGCATCCACTTTCTGTGCACCACATGCTTTTGCAAGGCCATTTATTACCTTGTTAAAGTAGTGATGACCTCATCACTGTCCTGTACATAGCCTGTGCTGAGAGCTGAGCTGTGGGAGGAGCAAAGCAAGCACCACCCACTACAGAAATAAGTAGGAGGGGGCAGGTACAAGACCAGTGTTTGTTAACCCAATATAAAATAGAGATCCTGGTCCCTTAAAGAAGATTAAACAGCACAGTGCTTGTGTTATGTAATCTGCCCCCCTCTAAACTGTAAAAAAAAACCCTGTATGTGACACTTCTTGTATCCCCTCTCTGCACAGACAACAAAACTGGGGCTTCTGAGCCCTGGTCCCTGTTGTCTGTGACATCAGCAGCCCTGCTCTCATCACTCCCTCATTCCCTCCTCCCAGCCTGTCAGCTCTTTGTGTGTGTGTGTCTCCGATCCCCTGCTGCTATTATTAAAATTATTAAATTTACACTGGCAGCCCCTGCGCTACAGTAATGCAGATCACACTGTATAAATATTTTTTAAAAACAAGCGTTGTAAATAGCTATTCAGAGCTCTCTTCAGGCCGGTCATGTGATTCGCGGGCACTTTTCAGCTCCCAGACAAGGCATCTGCAGGAGAGACTGAGCAGCCCCCCTAAACCGCTATTTACAACGCTCGTTTTTAGAAAATAATTATACAGTGTGATCTGCCTTACTATAGTGGAGGGGCTGCACAAAGGCAAATTAGATTAATTGCACAGATCTGGAAGAAATAAACAAAGCACACAAAGGTTTAAGTACCGGTACACATCTCCTGTGACAATAGTTACTTATCGTAGAGTTCAGCTTTACACTTATATGGGATCACAGTTTTTTTACTGGTAATGAGAGAAATGTGTGGCTGATAAAAGAGCCCCCCCTGTTTGCTTCTGCTGCCTTCAAACACAACAAGCCTGTTGTGCCCAATGGTAAGTATTGCCACGATGTACACAGAATTCTTGTTTGAGCCAATAAAAGGTGAATACACTCACTGTTTATACACTGTTGTAATCATTAGTGCATTTGTTTAACCATAAATTTGATAGAAAGTATTAACTGTGCTTCATTAATTTTTAATATATCTGCTTCCTTTTCAACCTCGGCCTAGCAAAAAGAACACATGACCAAGTAATACTTAAAAACAAATTCTCCTGCTAAATAATATATTATTACCTGAGACAACTGAGAATCCTGAGTGCATTTAATTGAAAGATAAAGCATAGGCTGAAGACCAAAGATTAGGGAGCCGAATGATTAATGTAGTTCCAAAACACTGGTGCAATATTCAACTGCTCTTGTAGCATTGCTTCTTTTTATTACCTTGTTTTCATTAATTGAGACATAGGGATCTTTTGAAGCATTTTCTATCAGCAGAGCTTTGAAGACAAAATACAGTTTCACAGATTCTGATCTTTCAGTTGCTGTACCCACAGTGCTTTCAACTGCGATAATCTCTTTGTTGGAGCAGAAGACAGATATGCCGTGGTTTAAATCACCATTCCCACTTAGCAAAGCTTATTGACGTTGCATTAAAGCTACAATCTGCTCTGCAAGCTTAAAAACATCACACATATTGCATGCTGGCTTATACAACCTACAGTTTTGGTGATCTCTCTTTCTAAATTATTGGTATTAATATATTGTACATTAGAAAGATCAGGATGCTTCTTTGAGTTAAATGTATAGATCATAACTTAATGTCATTAATGATTGGAATCCCATATATGCAGTCATTAGAAGCTGGGATAGGAATGAGTGGGTGGAGGAACTGATAAGCATAGCAAAAGACAATCCTTCCAAATTCACCTGAACCTGGGCCTGTTGGTACTACTTTCAAGAATCATTAACCTTAACGTCAGATCTTAATTTTATTATTTTCTTCTGACCCTGATACCTGTGAGATGGAGAACCTCTACACTCATTCTTCTGTCAAATGCCCCTAACCAAAACAAATATTCCTAATATCACCTCCCTTGCACCTCAAGTGTCAACAGTGACAATATATCTTAGATTATCAATGCTCATAAATGGCGGTCCTTGCTCCATCCCCCTCCTACTGCCCCACTTCTCCTTTATCTTCCGATGTTTACAACATCCTTCTTTAACCCCCCCCCCTTTTTTCAAATTTTCTCTCTTACCTCCCCATCTCCCTTTTATCCTTCCATTGGTATAGAATCTCACGGTTTTCCTCCCTCTTTATGACATGTGATTACGTTCATTTACTGTCGTTAGTAATATATTTGTGTATTTATAACTCTTACGTTTGTTTATATGGTTAGCTTCTTTCATCCTAATCCATACATTATCTCTGTTCGAGGGCTATGTTCATATTTCTCAATGTTATTGAGTCAAATTAAACAATAGTCCTCTCACGATATAATGCCGTAAGGACATAAAAATAAGAGATAGGAGATTTACTATTCCCGGCTACATATTGTCATACATATTTCTTCTTCCCATAATATTCCGAATCCTCGGGTTACCTTCCTATTTTCCCTCTACCCCTCCATTCTCTCTTTTAAACTTTTTTCCCCCCCC
>BLSH010459335.1:213928-243301 GCA_018402905.1 Glandirana rugosa | reverse complement strand
TTACATACACGGACCTCCGCTCATTCGCTCCGGGGGGGCCATCGCGGGTGGCCGGCGGCAATCGAAGCCGCTGCACCCGCTCCCTGGCCCTCCCCGAACACAGTGAGCGCGCGGGCGCGCCTCCGGCGGCGCGCGCGCGCTCACAGTGCGTGTTATCGCAGCCGCCGTCGTATGACGGCGATTTGCGATAACGAACCACCTTGTCGCCGTCAACCTGCGGTTGGCGGTCGGCAAGTGGTTAAACTACATCCACAATTATACTATTTCTATAAATCACATCACATCTTGCTAAGGCAAACTATCTTACACTTTACATTTATGTTACATCTCCCTTCTTCTAGATGACGCACAGCTGAGCCTAAACGGGTCAACATGGAAGGTTCCCTAGGTTGGAGGTGAAGGTTCCCCCCAACTGAAGCTTGGCACCATTGACATTTCAGCCTGTCCCCTTGCAGATAGGAAAGGGCTACTGCCCCCTCTCTGACTGATCCTAATGGGTCTGGATCAGGATTGGGCAACCGAACACCCTGTGGACCCACTTCATCCACTGGCCTCTAACTACCTACTGAAAGGGTACAGCAAATCTGTCATTGTGCGCTGTCATCATTCTCACCATTCTCATCATACCACACCCAGATGTTTGAGCCTGGCATAAGGCCGTTTCTGGGTGGTCTGGACCACGGCCTGGGTACCAGGGCCTCCACCTTCTGACCGGTGGCGTCAGCTGCAGCCTCTGAGAGAGCAGATTCAGATGGGATCAGTTTTGCCCCATCATCCTGTGGCCCTTCCCCTGCTGTGCACAGCAACAAATTCTTTACCATGATACTCGTATCTGTGGGGACAAAGGACAGGGACACAAAATACTTTATTCTGTCAGGGGTCATCCCCTGACTTGTGTCACACCCTCCTACTTGGTCCTTCTCAGCAGAAGGTCTGCAAGTGCAACACCTGAGCTCTTCTGTGCCAACATCAAACTTATCAATCAGAAAGTACTTGGTGTTGTCAGCTGCAACTGCTGAGGTGGTAGGCCCTGATGGGGCCAGATTTGCCCCGTAACCCTGTAGTCTTATCTCTGCGACACAATACTGTGGCAGTATTCGCAACTGTGGTCACAGAGGAGGCAGTCATGTTAGAAAAGAAAATGTATACTTTGGAAAATGTAAGTACACCCATGGCCTCAAAAGTTGGTACTGCCCCTATGTCAGAAATAACTTATTGTAGACATTTTGTACTACTCGCCATGAGTCTGTAACATCGACTCAATCAATTTTTATACTATTCTTCCATGAAAAATTCCTGCAGTTTCAGGATGTTTGTGGGTTTCCTTGCATGAAATACCCATTTCCAATCTGTCTAAAACATTCCAGTGGGATTTCAGTCAGAGCTTTGCTAGGCCAGTCCATAACTCTTTATTAATTCTTTCTTAACCATTCCTTGATGGATTTGTTAGTGTGCTTGAATTCATTTTCGGGTTAAAGATCTAAATTATTGTATAGTGAATGGAGGTGACTAAGGTGACTGGACATTTACAGGCTTTCGAGGAAACACTGACTTGATGCTTCCCCTCTAAGTGTACACTCCTTAATCCTCAGTTTTGTGCTGGTGTTCTAAGGTGATGGACCTCTTCTCCATCATGTAACTATTTTTCTTCTCTATTATTTTAACTAAGGGTTCTTCAGTCAACTTCTCACCGCTGTCTAATGCCACAGATAGAAGCAGTGCATCTGGATCAGTGCAGCCTCCGTAAAAAACTTGGGAGCTGGACCCAGACCCATGCTGTGAGGGTGACCTGTAATGTTGCTCCAGGCACTAGATCCTGCATGGGCGCTCACCTTGGCACTTAATGCAATGCATGTAGTCAGCCACAAGGGGCTATACAATTTCAAGGCTCTTAGATGACCTCTCCTGCAAAGAAACCCTTTTATTTGCTATCATGTCTGTCAGACCTGTCTCTGAGTTTGCAGCTCTACCTTGTAAAGAACCATTCTCCATACTTCAAGGTTGTCTTATGCCCAAGTCCATCCTTTCTTCCTAAGGTGGTATCAGTCTTCCACCTTAATGAGGACACCAATATTTTGCCCTTCTTTAAAGCATCCAAAGAAAATCTCTCTTCATTGCTGGACATAGTCAGAGCCATTAGAGTCTACCCCAAAGCTTTGATTAGGCAGATGAATTCCCTATGTGCCCTGTCCTCAGGACCTCGCAAGAGACACTCTGTTTCCAAGCCCTCCATGATGAGATGTATAAGAAATCTGATATGCTGGAGCTTACAATCTTGTGAACAAATCTCCTCATGTGCTTTTATGTGCCCTTTCTTCTGGATCAGTGGGAATTTCCTGGGCTCTCTGTTGCACCCCCCTTACACTGATCACCTGTGCACCCCTCTTACACTGATCAGCACTGCACCCTTTTTACACCTGCACCACCCTCCTGTGACTTTAGCTAAGCTACATGGCTCTGGGTATCCATTGTTGTGCAATAAGTGTTTATTTGCAGAACAGGGATTGAATATAGAATGTAAAAAAAATGTCATACATTTAAGAAAGAAAAAAATGTCAAATTGATTCAAGATCATTATAGTCTTTACATAAAGAACAATGGCACTCTCCCTTTAAAGCTGGAGAAATGCACCTTTTGTTTAGCAAAAGTTCATGCTATAAACAAACAAAAATTATTGCTGGTATTATTATAAATGTATAGGGCCGGATTGACACTAGCTGCGGCTTGCAGCATGGGTCCGGTACGTTCCTGGTTTCCATTTCAGGGGCGAATCAGGTCCAACTTTTTGCCTGAATTCAGACCTGAAATGGAGCCCAAAGATGCACAGGACCCTTTTAAAGTGCAGACCGTGGCTACCTCGGAGGTGTGTGAACCCACTCCATTGAGAGCCGGTCCCAGTCTCCTGTTAATTCGCATAAGTGTGAACCCAGCCTGAGGATTTTTTTGCAAGGAGAACAAAAAAAAAATTCTTAAAAAATATTCCTGTAGTAATGATGTGATCCTTAGAAAATCTTATTAAGGCCCCATGTTCATCTGTTGTTCAGTGTGAATTGGGCAAACTTTTCATAGGCTGTAATGCGCAGTTGTGACTTATCAGCATCAGTAGGTAATTACAAATCAGTCTGCACCATGTAGGATAGTTCTGTTGCTCAGAGGGTTGGCTTTGATTGGTTAACACCTTTTATTTACTGATTATTTTGTAGCTGTGCCAACATTGTTATTGTGCAAAAACTCCTTACTTGCCTTGGTAAAAGATAGTAAATTAAGAGACTGTGTTTACAGATAAACAACTTTATTTATTATAGCTTATTCTTATTTCGTGGATTGTAGCTGGTTGTCTGTGATTTTCTAATGGCAAGCCAATTTATCGAATGCTGAAATTTAACTTGAAGCCTCAATTTTTCTGAAATTGATGTCTCAAATATCAGTCATCAGAATTGGATGCATTTGTTTATTTTCTGGTTTTACATGTACATCCAAGGACATCTTTTTAAAGGTTACGTTCATAGGAATATTGTCATATGGTTTGGTGGACTTTGTCAGTTGAGATTATTAGTTGTCTTGTTAGGGTTCGTGAAGAAAGCTTTGCCATTGCCTCTACCATGATGGTGATATACTTGGTAAGGTCTTAGGCTAAAAGTGTTGTCACCCTCCAGTACTAGATTCTTCATATGGGTAAATGAAGACTGGTAGAGAGAAGATGAATATTTATTATTCAACATAAATTCAAGCTAGATATAACGGTAAGAGGCAGAGACACAGATTTTGGAGGCATATTGATAAAATGATCGCTCTAAAATCATTAACCTTGTTTTACAAGCTAATCAATAATTGAATGCACCAATCATAAAGGACGATCTTCCTTTAACCCTTACGCTACGAGAGTCATTTTTGCATTTTTTTGCACACGTTTTAGAAATCATTTTAGGCCTGAAGATTACATAATGAAAGTAGAAAAATATTATGTATTTTCTAAAAGCAGACACCCTAGAGCGGGGATCAAACTATGGCCCTCCAGCTGCTGTGGAACTACACATCTGTGAGGCATTGTAAAACATTCACAGACATGACTAGGCATGATGGGAATTATAGTTCCTGAACAACTGGAGAGCCATAGTTTGAAGACCCTTGCCCTAGAAAATAAAATAGTGGTAGTTCCTATTTTTTTTTCCACACAATAGTACCGCAAAGGCCTAAGAAACAAAACATTTCAGTAAAAAATATACTAAAGTTGATTTTAGGGCATGCAAACGTAATAAATTGTCCATTTTTTGGTAAAACATAAAAGATGAGGTTGCACTGAGTAAATAAACACCCAATTGGTCAAACCTCAAATTTGCGTGTGCCCATGAGATGGCAACAAGCTTCAGTATCCTACATTTTCCTAAGGGAATGCTTTAAAAGCCCTCTATAGTTCATCAGTTTAGCGTTACAGAGAAGGTCTGAAGTTAGAGATATTGCTCTCACTCCAGCGTGTGCGGCAATATGTAACATGTTTATCACAATCAACGTTTTCATGCGTGGGTGCCCTGACGCGTGCATATGTTTATACATATATGTGGGGTGGGAGGCCTCAAAATAATTTTTGGGGGCAACTCTATGTGCTTGGGTGTAATTTAAATTTTTTATCATTTAACCACTTCAATACAATTCACTTACAACACTTTCCTACCAGACCAATTTCAGCTTTCAGTGCTGTTGCGCTTTGAATGACAATTGCGCGGTCGTGCGATGCTGTACCCAAACACGTTTTTTAACATTTTGTTCCCACAAATAGAGCTTTCTTTTGGTGGTATTTGATCCCCTCTGCGGTTTTTATTTTTTGCGCTACAAAAAAATTAAATTTTGAGGAAAAAAAAAATTTCTCTGTTTCTGTCACAAAACTTTGTAAATAAATACATTTTCTCCATCACTGATGGGCACTGATGAGGCTACACTGACTGGAACTGATGAGTCAGTACTGATAGGCACTGACGGGCACTGATGATGAGGCACTTATATGCGGCAATGATGGGCACTGATAGGCGGCACTGATAAGCAGCACTGATGGGCACTGATAGGTGGCACTGATATGCAGCACTGACAGGCACTGATATGCAGCACTGATGGGCACTCATAGGCGGCACTGGGCACTCATAGGTGGCACTGATGGGCACTCATATGTGGCACTGGTGGGCACTGATAGGTGGCACTGGTATGCACTGATAAGGGCACTGGTGGGCAGATGCACTGATATGGGCCATTACCCTCGTGGTCTAGGGTGGCATCTGAAGGTGGCACTGAGTGCCATCCATATTGGGCACTGTGCCCCTTACCTGGTGGTTTAGGGGGGGTCAGACAGACTGGGCGAGCGCCGGCATGTTATCCTGCTGGATGTCATATGACACCCAGTCAGGATAACTCAACCACTTCCCAGCAATCATTCTAAATACGGCGGTAGAAATATTCCCTATGTGATGATCTTTTGGTGACAGGTTCTCTTTAACCACTTCCCGCCCGGCCTATAGACAAATGACGGCCAGGCGGTGGCTTCGTTATCCTGACTGGGCGTCTATTGATGTCCTCAGGATAACCCGTGATCACGGGGGCACGCATCACGACGATCGGTGGTGCGGTGGGTCAGTCTGACCCACTGCATTACCGTTTTCGGTAATCTCTTTACCACTTGATCAGCCGTGACTAATCACGCCTGGTCACAGTGTAAACAGGAAGAGCCTTTTATCGGCTTTTCCTCTGCTCGCATCTGCAGACGTGAGTAGAGCAGAGCCGACCGGCTGCTCTCCTGACGGGGGGGGGGGTCTACACTGAACGTTTATCAGTGCAGCCCTCCCAAGGATCGCCATACTGGACCACCAGAGCCTGCCCAGGGACCACCAAGAAGCTCACCCTAGACCACCAGGTAAGGGGTGTTCAGTGCACTGTAGGGATGGCACTGTGCCCATATGTGATGCCTGCCAGTGCCATCCCTAACAGTGCTATATCTCAGTGCCACCCATCAGTGCTACCTATCAGTGCCGCATATCAGTTCCACCTGTCAGTGCTGGTTATCAGTGCTGCATATATGTACCTCATCACCAGTGCCCATCAGTGCCAATCTGTACAGCCTCATCAGTGCTAATCAGTGTAGCCACATCAGTGCCAGTCAGTGAAGGAGAAAATGTGCTTATTTACAAAATTTTGTGACAGAAACAAAGAAAAACGTTATTTTTTCAAAATTGTTGGTCTTTTTTTATGTGTAGCGCAAAAAATAAAAAAATGCAGAGGTGATCAAATACCACCAAAATAAAGCTCTATTTGTGGGAACAAAATGATAAAAACTTTGTTTGGGTACAGTGTTGCATGACCGCGCAATTGTCATTCAAAATGCAACAGTGCTGAAAGCTGAAAATTGGTCTGGACGGGAAGGGTGGTAGTGGCTGATATTGAAGTGGTTAAGGAGACATCTGGGGTCTAAAAAACCCAGGATGTTTCCCCTGTACTCCACTGAATTTACTGCTATGCAGATCGCATTGCATTACATTTTGTCCCAGCCATACTGCCCTGGGACACTGAGAGGCGGACCTAGAAGTGACATCAAAACGTTGCTTTCCGGGTAAGCAACAGGAGGAGAGTGGGCATTAGCTCAGCTTCATCCCCCCTACCCGATGGCACCTGCTATACCAGTCCCTGCCCGCAGATGGTCAAAGGCGGGAGGGGGCACATTACCAGGGTTGTGTGGAAGCAATCGGGCGGCAATGCAGCCACTGGAATGCTTCCACCTGACAGGCAGGAATTTACACACCGCCAACAGGAATATTTGTAAAACTACCCGTTATGCCGTACGTACATGGCAGCGCAAGGGTTAAAGCTAGCCTCTAGGCAGATATAAAATACATGATTTATATACAAAATAAATGAATGCAGCTTTTTTTTAGTGAAAGCATTAACTGAAAGCAATACCTGAATTTGATCTGGCATCAGCCTCTTGCAGTCCTTGTATAGCTGGGCTAGAATGGGAGAGGAAGAAGCAGTACAAGGGACCAACCAGTTCATGAACTGACAAAAAGTATGCCTATAAGAAAAGAAAGCGACTGAGAGATGAGCTCATCACTGTGCTGCTTCTCCTTTCACTGTCGAGTGTCAGGTTGTGGTGGCTCCATGACAACCTATGCTGCTCAGCCTGGTCTACTGGTCATCAGTTTAAAGATTTGTTGCGGCAGAAAAAAAGTACTGCGGGCGAAATCTCTAGCTTGAAGTTAAATATTACAGCAAAAGCTAATTTATTATTTTATCTTTAATGGGCTATTCATCTTTATCTTGTTATTTTTGGCTTGAGTTCTGCTTTAAGAAGGGTGGAAAGCTTGTCATAATATTTTACTTGCAAATTATTTTCTTGTAATGATTAGTGGAAAAAAGTAATAATTTCCCTAAATCACTCATTACTGATAAAATTATCCATAATTAAACATAAAATGTGTCTTAAAGCAAGTAGTCTGCGTGTTGATCTTTAATTTCTTGTACCTGATTATTCAACGACAACATTAGCACATGGAGTAAATGTTTTATATCAAGCACATTTATCCCAATGAAAGAATAGTTTTATTCAGTAAGTATCTCAAGTCTTCAGTTCTTTACTGTGCTCACTAAGGTGACTTAACTTGTCATCCATAATTGGACTGGAGGAAGATTAATGAGGAATCCTTCTTTGAACCTATGGATTAAAGAGAGGGCAACCGCATCTGTAATACTACTTTACAACATTTTTAACTCCTGCAGGATCAAAAAAACATTTTATATATTTTTGAGATGGGAGGGTCTTTTATTTCCTAGTATGTTAGTATAATCTTTTTTTTTTTTTTTAACTACTGACAGAGAAAAAAATGTATATATTTATTATATATTCCCAGAACATTGTCATTTTGTTTAATATGCGTGACTTTTCTTAGGATCCAAGGTAATAACGACTTGTCAAATAAAGGAAGAAACAAAGTACCAAGAGAGCTTGTAAAGAATGAATTGGTTGAACCAATTGAAGGTTTACTACTTCAAACTGACTGTTCATTTAAAACTGTCACTTATCAAATTTGTAAAAAAAAAAAAAAAAAATGCACAGCCCAGAGTCTGGGACTCTTTTTATTTATCTTTCTGAATTAGGCCCCTTTCACACGGGTGTTCCGTGTGCGGGGTCCGTTTTTGCTCAGCAGGGATTGCTCCGCTGATCCCCGCTGAGCCGACAGATCCGTGTCCGCTCACTGTGTGGCGACGGATATGTCAGAGCGCCGCTCTCCTCTATGGGAAACCATTCTGTCTATTGTCATCCGATCCGCAGATGGCTGGGAAAAATAGGGTTTCCATCCGTCGGACTTTACGGACCATGGATAGGACATATTACCGCTGACATCTGTTGCTCCATAGAGGAGAATGGGACGTCCGTTCAGGTCCACCTGAAAAGGGACAGGCAGACCTGAACGGAAAGGGCCCTTACAGATATATAGCATAGTTGCCAAAAAAAAAAAAATTCCATGGACACCTTTTCATTGTGTGTCCAGCAAGCCATTGTAGGTGGAGAGTGTACTTTAATTAGGGATGGGGCATTCATTTTAAATGGGTGTGGTTTTACAAGAGGTATATAGTTAGCCTAATGCCATCCATAAAGTGGTATTTAACCCAAAAAACAAACATCTATTATATATTTAGGGCCCTCTGATTCCTCCTGTATTGATTTGTATTGTAACTGTACTGTCTGCCCCCATGTTGTAAAGCGCTGCGCAAACTGTTGGCGCTATACAAATTCTGTATAATAATATTGCAGCTTAGGATTACTTAGATGTGATGGCTGCATTCATTTTCTTAATCTTTCTATTTTTATCTGGATATCCAGCCAGTAAGTCAGTTGTTGTTCAAAAGAACAAGCTCTTTAGTAGAATGCATAAGTTACATAGATGAGACAAACAATTCAACATTGACAGGTGTGCTTACAATGATCCACTGTTTATCTAAAAACCTTTATCCCAAAAGGAAAAAACTTTTTGCTGTAACTGCTAATAAAGTATTAGCTGGAGTTTGGCTTCTATGTTTTAGTGTATCTAAATCTATTAGTACATTTAACACTCCTCTCCCTCCAGACTGACAATGCTGCTGTCCAAAGGTGCCCCCTGTGCTCCTTTTTGCAGAATTGGAGCGTTCTAATACAGGAGGTGTGTTATTAGCCAGATCACAGGGGGGAAAAGCCTAAGAAAAGACCACCACATCTAATGATTAGTAAGCTGCAATGTGTTACAATTTTGATTTTGGGTTTAATACTACTTTAATTAAGCATATATAAGACAGCTGAAGTTAAGGAGCTAAAGAAACACAAACGTTAGCAAAAAAGTATGTAGTGCAGGGCAGTAAAAATGGCAGTGCAGAGCTATGGAGTGTATGGTATGTAGCAGCAGAACTGTCGGTGAGCAATATGTAATGACAGAGCAGCCAATGAGCAGTATGTAGTGGCAGGGCAGTCACTGAGCAGTATGTAGTGGCAGGGCAGTCACTGAGCAGTATGTAGTGGCAGGGCAGTCACTGAGCAGTATGTAGTGGCAGGGCAGTCACTGAGCAGTATGTAGTGGCAGGATAGAGCTGTATGTATTGGCAGGGCAGAGAGCAGTGTGTAGCGTCAGGGCAGTCAGTGAGCAGTATGTAGTGGCAAGTTGGGCTGTATGTAGTGGCAGGGTGGTCAGTGAGCAGTATGTAGTGTCAGGGCAGTCAGTAAACAGTGTGTAGGTGGCAGGTTAGGTCTCTTTGTAGTGGCAGAGCAGTCAATGAGCAGTATGTAGTGGTAGAACAGTGAGCAGTGTGTAGTGGCAAGGCAGTCAGTGAGCAGTATGTAGTGTTTCACATGTAAACCTACTAGGGCCAAATTAGACAGGAGTAAATTAACCTACCATCATGTCAGAGTGGGAAGAAATCAGAGTACCCAGAAGCACACCCAGGTGTGCATCTTTGATGCACTTTTGCCACGTTTTTGATGCATTGCAATGGGGAGGTGCGTTAAACCGCAATTGAAGCGCTCCGGACCAGTGTGAAGACATACATAGAATTTAAAGGGATGCATTTTTCTTGAGCTTTTTTTCACACAAAAGCACTTCAAAGACTGTTAATTAAAAAGTGAAATATAATGCAATTGTATACAGTATAAAAATATATATTTAAAAAAAAAAAAAAACTGTCCATTTTGGTTTGGGTTTTTTGGCCAAGTGCATCCTAACTTTTTGGTTTCGGTCCAGAATTTTCATTTCGGTGCACCACTAATTATAGCAGCAAAAACTCTAATTGATATAATCATAGTTTTTTTTTTTTTTTTTACAATTTTCTGGTGATATATTATTATTCATTTGTTGAATTCATTGCTATTAATTTTACTTTTCTAATTTTTTGCTTTTATTATTTGATAGTAGTGACACAATTCTTGCTGACTGCTAATTGTTCTTTCCTGGACTTGCCTTCTCGGATTTGTCATTATTTTAATGCGGTGCAACAGTGACCTCACAGTGTGCGCTCCAGTCTGGAATGCTAATGTACTGCAAAACTACAACTAAAGGGGTACCAGCCTATGTTTAATTTGCTTGGATAGAGGGGTCCCTTCTTAAAATGGTTCTTTGTGTATGCTCTTATTAAATACAGGCTAGTAATTTGGTATTGTTAGGAGTAAGAACTGAATTTTTATGACATTAACTTGCATTTTGATTTACTACTATTCATATAATGTAAAGTCTATGTAAAGGCAATTTATTTATCAGTTTTGTATAGGCATAGGGAAGGGTTAGATCCTCTGTCAAGTTTGTATTGCTGTCTGAGTCACCCTTCTATTTTCCCTGGTGACCATTGTTACTGAGACAGAAAGTGAGGGTAAGTCCAAAATATTTGTTATACTGGCTCTTTGATATCAGCCGACAGCAGGCTTCAGCCTGCTGTCTGCTGAAAATGGGTCACAGGAGTGTAGAACGACGTGCAATCCTGTGATCCAAAGGAGAAGTACAGCCAAACAAGCTTTGGCTGTACGTCTCATTTAAGTGCACCTAAATCATTGCCATAGCAGTTGATTTTAGAGCAGCTGATAATAAGATCAGAGTGTTTTTTTCTTTACGCATCCTCCATGGTGAATCGGTGTCAGCGCATTAGTGTTTGCTATAGCCATTAGATGGAATGGATGGGGCTACTAGTTATGGTGCAATAGCCAGGAGGACAGGTGATTTTGCTGCGATTTTTTTTTTTTTTTTTTTTTTTTTTTTTATACAATTTTGATTGGATTTAAAGTAGAACTATGGTCAAAATGATAAAACCAATATGTTATGCACCTATACAGTCTGCTAAACATGTCACTGATTGTTTTGCAAAAAAGCAGTAAGGATGTTGAGATCTCTACCTTGTCTCCAGCTCTCATGTGCACTTCCTTTATTAAAGTGACAACTTTACTTCCTGGTTCGAATTGCCTGTGTTGTCCCCATTTGCGTCTATCTCTCTGCAAAAACATGTCCTGACATCAGGGGGGAGGGGCTCTTGTATCACATGGGAAGCTGAGGGATTTCATTCTACACAGAATCCTGATTAGGCTCCGCCCATGACTGACCCATGAAGCTCCGCCCACTCCAACCTATGTCCCTCCTTTGCCCGCCCACTACTTTAGATCCTAGACCTAGCTTGTCTGTAATAACTTATGGCTGTTTTACATAGCACACACCCAGCTATTGATTGGCAGATGGGTGTGTGTTATGTAAAATAGACCGAGCATGATAGAAACCTGGAGGACTGATAGACAAGCTATTTCACTGACAGGAAATTACATCTGAGTTCTGCTCAACTCCTCCCATCATCATTACTTGTATACACCAAAGGAGGACTGCTGGAGGGGATTATAGACCAGAATTGCAGTATATGGTAGGAAAATAATAATTTCAGTTATTATGTTTATTACCATTTGTAACTTTCAGGTCTTTATATGAGGATTTACTAAAATATGTGTCGCCTTTAGTTGCACTTTAAGCAATGCCTGTTTAACCTTGAGGTCTATGGACCTCAAATTGCATCAAAGTCGGACCAAAGTAGTGCAGGGACTACTTTGAAGTCGCTGCAACTTGAAGTCGCAGAGATATGAATGGTACTCAGTGGAAAACATGGGGTACGACTTGTCATGTGACTTTGCAGTCCCAAGTCACACAAGTGTGAAAGGGGCCTTAGTGGAACTTGTGAGCTAATTTGGCAGGAAATGTATCTTCAACTACTAACACACTAGTGTTGAATTGAGTAGGGATTACCTACCTGAGCTGGAGATCTGTGTCCCATGCCAATGTGAAATAATATCATTTTTAGGGCTATTTAGCTTCTGTGGGGCAGGAGTATTTCAGCGGTTGGCTCTGAGACAGGGCCCAAATCTGTGAGCCCTCAGGAATACGTTTACATCCTTGGGAAGTCCAACTGAATCTGGATTGTTTGATGGGTATGTGTGCATACTCTTTAATAGGGATGCTTTTTAAAATTTCTATACTATTTTCTCCCAAGAATTTAATTTAGTTGCAGAATAACAACACATTTTGACCTTTTATTAGCATCCTTTCATGTATGTGAAATGTTTTTTAAACGCTCCCTCAGAGCAGCTGTGGAATCAAATCATCATATTACCTTAGTTACTTTGGAAAACTGCAGCTGTTTTATATATCAAGAGAAAGTGCAAATCAATAAAACTATTACAACTCAGCAGAACATTGGAAATGTGTAAAGACTCCTCTGGTTGAGAAATGAGCAAGAAACGGTGGTTGGCAACACTACTGTTAATAGTAGAACAAAAGATTGAATCTTAGCAAAGAAGTGCTTTCTGTAAGAGCTTAGTTAAGAATAGAGTTATTTTTCCCCTTTCTGTTCACAGTTAGGAGTGTGCTGGTAATATGTATCTGTCTGTAGCAAGAACCAGTAGACCAGGTTTATTGTCCTCACTGCTGGTTCAGATATTGAATACCAGATTTTCTATGGCTTATGCTGGTATTTGTTTAGGTGTCTTTGTAAAATGTCAATTTAGATAATTGTGTGGTTTGTGCATTTGATTTGAATATTTTGAACAATACTGATGTGGGTGCCAAGAGGTACAAACATGTCCCAAGAAGCTGGATGGATCATGGGTCAATTATCCATCTGCATCCAGGGTACAGTCAGGGAGGATACAAATCATTGATAGCCATATCAGTAAGCCTTGCATGTGGAGACTGCCAAGTTGCAGTAAAAATACTTTATTGTTTGGTATAGCACTATCCCCTAAAATTACATTCTTGCTTTCTCTGGTGCATACTTATGATTCTGATTTTCTTTTCTACATCAACAGACCTAGATGTTTGAGTTAGAGAAGTCGTATAGTTAATAATAGATATTGAGTTTGTTTTTAAGTAAATTGCAGAGATAATGTTTATTAAAAAATCCAGCTAATAACACTAGGGATGAGCTGAGGAGTGTTGGATTGTGGTCACACACCTGAGCTATCCTACCAGTGGAGGCATTCCCTGCTTGCAGCTGGGGAATTCCCCACTCGCAATTGGTGTGAATACATGCAACTGCAGGTGGGAAATGCCTCAGCCGCTAACTATTGGCTCTGTGCGGTGATACCTTCCTGGTGGGATAGCTTAGGTGGGGTTTCGATCAAAATCTGAGCTTGTCTGAGCTGGATTTACTAAAGGCACATAGACAGAAACAATTTTTCCTCTGAGTTTAGTGAACATGCTGAAGCTTCACTTTGTAAAGAAACCTTAAGCAGGTATAAAAAGAAGGGAAAAAAAAGCATTTTTGCATTAACATGATGGGATTATGGAATTCAGTAGAGCGTCACTATTTCGCTAAGCTCTGGGGAAAAAGAGTGTAACTTCACTTGCAAAACTGCACAGTGTGTTCACTTTTAGTCAAACAACTGTACTATCTGCATAGTCCTTCTTTGTTTCCCCCGAGTTAGCATCCAGACACTGCAGTTTCTTCTCACAATTCATAAACATACTGCTATTTGGTTAATTTGTTTCTACACAGATTGCCCCTATTTTGTAAGCCCCTTTCACATATAGTTACATATAGTTAGTCTTGTTGAAAAAATACACAAGTCCATCCAGTTCAACCAATAAAAGGGTGAAAAATACAATTCTATATACACAAACCTATACCCACAGTTGATCAAGAGGAAGACCCAAAACCCCAGTAAAGCAAGATCCAGTTTTGCTCAAGCAGGGGAAAAAAATCCTTCCCGATCCCCCAAGAGGCAATCAGATATTCCCTGGATCAACTTTACCTATAATGTTAGTATCCAGTTATATTATGTACATTTAGGAAAAAATCCAGGGCTTTTTTAAAGCAATCTACTGAGCTGGGCAGAACCAGCTCTTGAGGGAGTCTATTCCACATTTTCACAGCTCTTACTGTGAAGAAACCTTTCCATATTTGGAGATTAATTCTCTTTTCCTCCAGACATAAAGAGCGAACCCTTGTCCTCTGTGATGACCTTAAAGTGAATAACTCAATACCAAGTTCACTATACAGACCGCTTATGTATTTATACATGTTGATCATATCTCTCTTAAGCTCTTCTCAAGAGAGAATAAATTCAGTTCCTCTAATCTTTCCTCATAGCTGAGCTCCTCCATGCCTCTTATCAGTTTGGTTGCCAGTTCCCTGAAATTCTATGTCAGTTTTCAGGTGGACCCGGTCGGACCCTCTAGTCTCCCCTATGAAGTGGTGGGTGCAAATGGACATGTGTCCATTAACATCCACCGACATCCAATCCGATCCTTTTCACTAGAAACAGACAGATGGGGATCCGTTTTCCATCCATCTGACAGATTGGATCGCATGGCAGTCAGGTGTAAATGGACAGGTGGTCTGTTTACCTCCGACTGCCCATAGAGTAGGGCTGCATAAGCAGAGTGGACATAGACCTGCTATATGCCTGCTCAGTGGGGATCAGCGGACAGATTCCTCGCTGAGCAAGCGGACTCCTACAGAGCCTGCCCCGTGTGGAAGGGGCCTAAGGCTGTGGTGGAGACATTCAGTTTTATGCTCCTACAGGATCAAAGATTCATGTGCATAGTTTAGCTAGAAGTGAACCTACCCTTAGCCTTACCCTTAGCCTTAGTTCTAAAATTACTTTCCACTCCCTAACAAAAATATGACGCGTTTTGGATTATCTGTTTTTCTGGACATTGACTATTAGGGCATGAATATGTATAATTGTGTTAGCATGACACTGGGTTCAATCCATTCTTACTCAAAATCCCATTATTCTGAGCATCTTCATATTTAGATTTCTCACATTCTGAGCAACTTGTGATCAGCTGGCTGGAAGTACTCTGGTGGTCCAGTAGCTGACATCCCCTCCAGAACTGAAAGTAACAGTCAGAAGTCATCCAATCGCTCACTGGAGAGGTGTATAGGCAGCTGTCAGATTGACATATTTGTAGTTACAATATTTAAAAACCATAGAACCACCATTATAAAAAAAAAAACACTATCCCCATATCTTTTTTGCAAACCCCTCCCAGACTCCATGAACTTAAACTGCTTAATGATGAACTGCTAGATGGCAGGTGTGTCTGTGAGTTAAGCAAACTCACTACAGAATTTAGAAATGAGTAACAGAAACAAAACTGAAAAGGGACCAAAAAAGATAACCTGCTTCTTAAACTGGTTCTTTGAAATCTCTTTTGGGCTGCTTGCCAGCATCATTCTGTAATTATATCCAGAAGCTGGACTGATGGAGCACGAGGTTTGAAATGACAATGGTCCGCTATTGGAACAGTTCTTTTGCTCTCCATTTCTGAACAGGATATAATTTTCAGGTGCCTGAAATTGCAGCAGGATCAGTATTTAGTTATAGGGTGGGAAAAGGGCACTCTCATTATGGGAGGAAAGGAGGGCCATAGATAAAACGACTTAGGACAGCAATAGATTTGCAAGAAGGTCGTTTTTTACAGTCATTCACAAGTATTTGTCAGCGGTTCATTATTTCAGCGGTTTGCCTTACAGTAAAATCAACTGACAGAAAGATATATTCTGCTAATACATATAGTCATGTGAAAATAAGCCACAGCTCCTTAAATAAGGGGATCTCCATTCTTTAAAATTTCATTCTAATTAATGGAGCGCTCTTAGACACCTTTATCTCACCATACCTCTAATGGCTTTTTTTTTCAGTTTCCTTTCTTGTTGCAGTCTGTGACTTGAGTTCAGTGAATAGGAGGGGATGTACTCATTTTTGTTTTCCTTTAATGCACCCTTTTGATACCAAAATTACTGACTGCTTATACATTGCTATCTTTGGCATTTTTGCAAACTCTAATTTGAAGAGGTGTGTATAAAAATTTCAATTGCTTAGACCTTATCTGTATTATTTTGTCTGTACCTGACATAGCTTTCAGAAATGTTACCATCCAAAACAACGAAAAGGTTATATAAAATTATTTTGCAAAACATTTGAAACGCGCCCCCTCACTGCTCCCTGCTGAATCCTCCACTCATGTATTTTATGGACGGAACTTTCAGTCTTACACATATGAATAGAGAAAGATTAGCTGCTGCAGAGCACCTTTGTATTAAAAATTATGATTGAATGCACGCTCAGGCATTCATTGGCAGTGCAGTAAAGTGCACCAACTACAGCTATAAAGCTTTTCCAGGTATCTCTAGCTGTGATGACTGTTCTTAAACCCCATGAAACTAAGTGCATTTAAATATGATTGTTCTTCTGGATCTCTTTGTTCCTGTAAGAAAAAGAAAAGAAGTTACTGGGCCACAAAGCAGACTTAGAAGTTAACTATTTTGCTTTATTTGGCCAGCAGGAAAGCAGTCTATGGAATTACGGATTCAGCAATCCTGGTTATTGGTTATTTTTTTCACCCACCGACCCACCTGGTACATTAATTATGCTATTGTTGATGAAGAGTGGGGATGGCATTTTACTACCCGGTGGTTGTATCGCTGAGTATCTTCTCCTGAACATGTTAGGCATTATTTATCAACTGGCTGCTAGTGTAATTTCCTGCACAAAATAAACCAGTGTTTCTAATTTTTCAAATTCATGTTCTGTAATCCAATTCAGTGGATTCCAGTCATGGGAATAGGGTTGGTCTTTAGCACAAAAAATCCTGTAGCAAAGAGGTGGGTATGCAAATAAGGAGTTCAGTATGTAAGTTAGGGTTAGTGTAAACTAACTGCTTTAAACTCCATTAGGGTTTTTGAAAAGTAACAAACCCGGATGACACCATTGGTTGGGAACAAGATGTGACTTGGCATGAGGGATGATTGTTATACTGAATTCTGTGTGGGTATCTAGACACAAACTATGGCCTGATTCTAACTGATATTTTTTTTTTTTTTGCTGTATAAATACAAATTTAAATAAAAAGCGCTAAAGAAAGCAATTTTTTCACTGTGGCAACCAGGGAAATATAACAAAGGCATCCCCTCTTAGTAACAGTTTTATTTGTTTCTGTTTTGCCATAGCACTGTAAGGTAAATAATTCAGGGCCATGCATCTTTCACAGCCCATTGTCTTTAGTTTCCCTCTGAATTGGTACAAGATCTGAAGACTGAAACAGTTTCACATATTCAGTATACTATAATTCCATTATTTTTCTTGTTGCCCTTAGAAAACAGTATTTGTGTCTACCTTTTAGACCAGAGGACTTAAATGAGTTGTAAAAGCAGAAGGTTTTTTATCTTAATGCATTCTATGCATTAAGATAAAAAGCCGCCTGTGTGTAACAGCCTCCCCAGCACCCCCTAATACTTACGTGAGCCCCATTCCATCCAGCAATGTCCACGAGTCCCTCAGCCGCCTGGGACTCTCCCTCCTGATTGGCTGAGACAATGAAAGATAGCCAATCTGGAGTGAGAGGGGGTGGGCCGAATGGCAGCTCCATGTCTGAATGGACACACGGAGCTGCAGCTCGGCTCAGGTGCCCCCATAGCAAGCTGCTTGCTGTGGGGGCCCTCGACCGGAGGGAGGAGCCAGGAGCAGCGAAGAGGGACCTGAGAAGAGGAGGATCTGGGCTGCACTGTGCAAATCCACTGCACAGAGCAGGTAAGTATAACATGTTTGTTATCTTTCAGAAAGAAAAATGAGGCTTTACAATTTCTTGAAATGACATTTGGGAGCGATTTGGTTGTTATGGGCAACAATAGTTTTTCCTGTTAGCACTTTTTTGTTGCGTGGAACCTTTACACTTCTCTCTGGTTGCCTTTAGCGATTATTAGGTTTACCCATTAAGGCAATACAAAGAGCAGTAAACAAAATTGTAAATTAAAGTAGCCCAAAGCAACAATCAGATTGTAGTTGACTGCGTGATGTGTGCAGATTTGCTTTTACTCCATAAGGAATGTTTATAGTTAAGTGGTATTGTCTTTGTTCACCCTTTTGACAATTCCCCTGTTATTTAGCTGTGGCTGTTTAATTATCTTTATATTCTGCTGCTAAATTTTTGATGTTTCCCTTTTATAGAAAACCCGATATGAAGTGTATGTGAAACTCCTGAAGGAAGGAGGCAAAGATCTTCTGAGCAGTGGTGAAAATGACAACTCTGGCCTGAAGAAATCTCATTCAAGCCCATCTCTTACTCAAGATTCATCACCAGCCAGTGCCAAGGTCAAGCGTAATGTTTCGGAGAGGAAAGATTACCGGCCAGAGACACCCAGCATCAAGCAGAAGGTTACTTAATAGGCATGGGATGACAATAAGCTGGAAGTCAGTCAGCAAGAGCAGCAAAATATATTGTCTGTCACAATTGTTACTATCTGTGGTTCATTCAAACAACAAAATGAGTCTGTGACTGACTGGAGCTTGATAGCATTTTCTATTGCACATTCCTTCTTGCTGTTGACTGCTCACTATGTTGTAGATGTCTTTGTTCCCAATCTGCAGAGTGTGGTAGTTTGGCTTATAACACCTCATGCACTGCAGATTCAGTCCAGCGCTGAAAGGTATAGCAAGTAACGCGCCTTTATTCATAGGGGATACTTATCTGGACAACAAAATGTTGTGCCTGCCCCAGAGTCCACTGTTCTTCACCTTCATGTCAAATATTTTTAAGTTATATTTTTTAACCTAATTTATACAGCAGATATTGGTTTACTGTATTTGACCTTTCCTTTTTTTTAACTAATTTATTGTAAACCCACTTATAAATTATTTGTAGACACAAGTTTGTGCTGGAATTATAGAGGGAATTAAACTGTGGTCCAGTGCCAGTTTTGGTATCTTAAATGCACCAACTTTATTGACACTAGGCATTTAGCCAATAAGGATGGGCTCGGTGTGTTTGGAACCGAATGTGCTCGAGTCCGCCAGGAAATGAACCCTGCACTGCGCTAAGCACAGACAATGAGACATTTCCCCAATGCGCGGCTGCAGAGATCAGGGAATGTCTCGTTGCCTGTGATCAGTGCAGGGTTCACTTCCTGGTGGACTCGGGCATGTTCGGTTCCGAACTCGCCTGAGCCCATCCTTAATAGTCAAATGCACATTTGAGCCTGAACAGAGTAGGCCATTTAGTTGCTGCAGGACTTTTGTTGTTATTGTTTTAGTCTATGCCGTTCTATGCTGTCTACCCAAAACTGGGTGGGGATAACCTATCCAATTTCAATCTGCACAAGGATTTTCATGTGTGTTAAACATTATTCCAGGCCAATCAGTGTATGAATGTACTGTACAGTTTTCATCTCAATCATTAGGAAAGCAGTATACACAATTTTATTTCTTGAATTCATTTGTCAGTTGCAAATCAGAACGGCAGCTATCCACTTATGTTTGTCTAGGTATTTTTTTAATTAAATTTAGGCATATAATACATCTCTGCCATTGTGAGGCTTATTCAGCAGGTAAAAAAAGCAGTTTGTCAAGTGCAGTTACAAAGCAACCAATCAGAAGTATTTTCTCAGTAAACTGAAATCTGATTTGTTGTCAATTGCTTTATCACTGCTTTGCTGAATAAAGTTGGTAGACTGTATATTCTTTCATGATTGAAGGACTATACAAACAGCAGAGTATTCTGCAATATACCACCAATACAAGACAATTGAAATTGTAATTTGCTTTAAAAATAATTCAACATTTCTACTTCTAATTATAGTGCATTTTATTTGCACTTCTGTTCATAGTGCTCTGTGATAGACATACTGTATATCTAGCACAGGTTATAAAAGAAGCTGTAATTTACAGGCATATATATTTTTTTCACCAACTCAGAACTTTGTAGTTCATTCAAAATGAAGGGTATAAAGGAATCTAAAGGGTATAATTACTGATGGATCACAAAAGACTGGAACATAACATCTTGTTTTTTTAATAGCTATGGGAATTTCAGAGAAGGATAACAGATGAGAGGCCAAGACTACCATCACTTTAGTTGATTATTTTGAAATGATGTGCAACAAAGTGATTCTTTGCATTATACATCTTCCCTACACAGCAGTATTGTTGTCATTTAAATGCTTTTTTTTTTTTCATTTTTGCAAATGCTTGTACATTTTGAAAGTCATTTTAAAAGCTACATTTATATGCAGAAGTCATATACCTCTAAACATGTATAGAGAAACTTCTTTTAGAAGATATGGCTAAAGTGAAACAAATATTGCATAAGCATAATTAGGTCATCCTTAGTGTTGATAGCCTTACATAACCCAAGGAGATTTTAAGTCTGAAGTGGATTACTAGTCTTAAGTAGTCTATCAAGGAAGGGTTCCCAGATTGATAGGACTCTTGACCATTGATAGGTTTCAAAGCACATTTTGATATGTACTTCGCATTTTCACTAGCCAGTGCAGTACATTGGAATGTCTTCATACTGTTCATGATCATCGGACCAGACCTTGGTATAGTGTTACACTGTTTGCTGTCCAGTTTAGATTGAGGTCAATAAAAATGTACCCGTCACTGTACTAACATAAGAGTTCTGCAGAACTAGAACATGCTAGTGTCCAAACTACAGATAAGCATTAACAAAAGAATGGAGATCTAGTTGAGCCTATTAGTTAAATATGTTTTTTTAAGTAAAATGTGACTAGTTACTATCTGGTTTGCAGTTTTGCCCTTTAGTAAGCGTTGTAATAAAGTGATAACTGCCTACCTAAAGTTAATCTCTACTGCATTAATATCTCTGTTAATATCTTTGTCAAGATAGTTAAATCCATTATAATAAAAGGGTGTAATTGACCTTCCTGAAGAAAATTCTGTTCCGGGTTTCCTCCAGTCCTGCTCAAATAACAAAAACCTCATCAATTACGTTTCGTGATCTCTGATTTACTGAATTCAAGACAGATTGTGTGATCAGCTGCCTAGGCTTTCATAATATGAGCAGCACTCATGGAAATCTGGTACATAAAAAACAGGAATTGTAGGTATTTCACCCTTGCTTTTATTATTTCATCCCAGAAAAAAACGTTAACAGAGACTTATATTAAATTTGAAATATATGTCCATTTTATAGCAGAAGTATCTTTTACATATACTATACACTATACTAAATCCTTCCTCTCAGTCTTAAACTTCCTGTAACCGTGTATACATGGATGATAATAGAGACCCTATCCTAAAATAATCATTGATTCCCATTTTCTCTTGGCACATGACCAAATGCTAGACTAAATTCTATCTACGTGTTTGTTTTTAGCTGAAAGAGAGAATCAGAATTCAGACAGAACAGCTGACTTACTTAAATCACTAAACACCTTTGGGTCAGAATACCTGACCAGCTAATGTGATAGCCTGGAATAGCATTTTATTTTCAGGATGGGCATTTTAATGCCTCCGTATCATGTATGTATGTCAGGTTAGAGCTGATTATTACAAGAAATGTTTACTTTAAGAAAATGCAAGACATATTATCTTTGTAAAATAGCATTTCACAAACAAAAAGCACTCAAATTTTAGACTTGCCAAAAAAACACATTTAGAAAATTATACATCTATTGAAGTTCAGCAGCCTGTAATATATTTTACTCCTCAGCCTAGAGCCAAGGATACTGGCCATTTGATTAATGAAACAGTATTTTCTTGCTCAGCAGCTTAGCTAACTGCTTTTTTTGTTTCTTAAAGTACATCGAAAATGAACTGTTGAAATTGCAGCCCTCGAACTACATTATTTTTTTTATTCTTGGATAAAGAGAAAATAAATACATCTGAGGAAATGTGGGTTTAGGAGGTAATAACATATTTAACTAATTGGTCTGATTAAAACATTTTACAGTGAAACTAAAGTCCTCAAATACTCACCTCCACTACAGAAATGTGACTTCCACAAGCTCCCTCACCAGCACAGACATCTACCCAGCTCTTTCCAGGTGCTGGGTCTTGGCCATCTTGATTGCCCATCCCCTGCAACAGCTTATAACAGCCACCAGGTAGGAAAAGAAATAGGTGGTTGTTTTGGGTGTTAGGGAGGCAATTACTTTTTTTTCCTACTTGACAGTGCAGGTGTTTGACAATTGGCTGCTTTTAAAATTGTCACATGGTGATGGGGGTAGAGTCTTCAACCCTCTGTAAGCTCTGACTAGATTTACCCAGAGCTTCTTGTCCTTTCCCTTGAATGGAACAATGAGGGAATGAAGTTAAGAAAATGATAAACTGCTGTGGAGGCTGGCAGGTGAACCTGTTGATTTGCAATTGCACAGCTTCACTTTTAGCTCTGTATCTTAACAGTAAAAGAGCCAAAAAATGTAAAACCCAACAAAGCAGAATTAATACAAACCTACTTTTATATTATAAAAACAGATATTGGTTGTGTACATCTATAGATATGTGAAAGCCATATATCATGTCAAGGTTCTTCTGCACATTGTGCTCATACTCTAACCTATGGCGTGCTCTCACACCAGACTTACCCAGGGCAGCTGAAAACCTCTCATATGTGTACTAATAACAGTAAATGGAAAGTATGACAAGCAGCTCAGTTTACAACTAGGAAAAAGGTGCACGTGGGAAGGACAATACACTACTTTTGCATGAGACACATTTCCCTAGCATGTGGACTTACTAACCAGAAAGGGATCTTAATAAAGACCCATATTAGTAGAGGTCTCAGTTTCATACATTTACAAATATATGTGAGCACCACAAATCACATTAGGATGCCTCTAGAAAGTGTAATCATACTCTAGTCTACAGGAACACTTATACTGAGATGCATAAAGCAAAAAAGAAATTGAGAGGAGATATACATATCTCCTTAAAGGTATGGCAACACAAGGAAGTTCTAGGCTTGCTGCGAGTGCCTGGCATGTGTACAAAATGCTAGCATTCAATATTTAGCAATGTATGTACTGTAGGTGTGTGAAAGGTACTGATGATGTAAAAAGCATGACTTCTGTAATGTATACATTTTGATCAATGTCAAGCTATGATATTAAAGCAAACGTGTGGTTTATTTCAGTATGGTAAATTGACTGCTGAAGTGTATTTTGGGCATCTCAATGCATGTTTAATTAATTTATAGAGTGCCCCAGGATCTCCAAAATCCAAAGTAATTTTTTTATGCAAGCAGCAACCAGAGCTTTTACCCTCCTGCCCATTTGCCTCCCTGTTGGTTAATACCACAGGTTGCTAATAGGTGAGTACAGGTAAACAGATATGATTTCATTTCATATATCAGAGCAGGACTATACAATCTCTGGTCACAATCTTCATAATATAGTGTTCTGGGGGTTGGGCCTACTAGGGCACTATGTAAATAAACTGAACATTTATACATATACTTGGAGGTGTCTGCTCTGTACTCTAGCAAACATTTTACAATGTTGAAATGATTCATGATCTCACTGTGCAGGCCTTCCAATATGTCCAGTAATATTGAACGTTGAACATTAATACTTTCATGCGGAGAGATAATAATATAAACATTTCTGTATTTAGCTTAAAGTGGATCTCCCCACCCCATTTCTTTTTCAAATACCTGCATACCTTTTTGCAGGTTCTGAACATTTCAGATACTCACCCACCCAGTGGATCCAGCGTTGTCCTGCAGAATCCTCTCAGAATTCTGCCCCTGCTCAATCAAATGCCGCCATCTTTTTGTATGACATCATCTGGTTCAGATGCCAGGCCTCAGTGATGTGCTGCTATGCCGACCCCCCCTCCTCCTTTCTTAATGAAGGACTATGCATCATGGGATATGTGACGTGCATATCCCAGGAAGCACAGCAGGCATAATACAAATCATTTGCCTAGGCAATGTGCATTGGGGAGGGGACAGAGCTCTTTAAGTTAAAAAAAAGTGTGTTGTGTGTGTAGAGGAGGGGTGGGGAGGAGGGAACATAAATCTGAGGGAGAAGATCCGCTCTAAGCAAGTTGTAGGGTCCTGTATTAATTGTAGCCCCCAAGAAACAAGAAATTTTGATACTTTCAGTACAGATGGGAGAATAACTAAACTAGGAAATTATATTAGTATTTTGTAGTATTGATAAAAGTAATAAAAAAAAGCCTGTATAGTGAAAGTATTGGTGCTAGTTCAAAAAATATGCTAGTGACATTGGGGGGTATACCTGACTGGTCCTATAAGCTAGTTCAATTTATATGGCATCTCATAACTTGGACAGTTAGTAAATGTTGTATTGTATAGATAGTTAGAACCTTTTTGAGTTTAACATTATTGCTTCACCACAATTTCCCTTTCAATTACATTGTCCATGATTTTAAGATGGAGGCTGATGTGTATATATAAGAGAACTGTTGGTGCAAAGACCTGTAAAAACATGGCACATTTTTCATCAAAGACAAAACGTCATTCCTCCTGTTTATTTTTATATCTTGTATATAATTGAACTTTACCAAGGTACATATTTATATATATTAATAACCTAAATTACCAGTACAGCTAGTTTATGATCTATAACCCATAGGAATTAGGTGAAGGACTCATTCAATTAATTGTGACAATCTGTACTATGTATAGACAGTGATGTGCATACATGTAAAGCATAAGTGTTGTTTGTGATGAATATTTACTTTTTTGAAAGGTACAATCCCTCAATAGTTTTACATTGGGGTTTATATATTGTTTACATGGTACTTATTTTCCTGATTTTATACTTCTTATTTTGTACTGTGGTGTATATACAATACATATACAGCTTAATTTTATTTTTTTCTCTTCGTTTTCATATAACCTATAGTTTTTGAATTACTTGTTGTTATTTTTTCTTTAGCAATTCAAACGTAATACTCCTTTATTGAAAACAGTGCTTTATTATAGAAAGGTATTTAAAATGCTCAGTCTTGCATTTAAGATAAAGTTTAAGGATCAGTCCATCCCAAGTAATTTCGGTTAAAGTTGCGTGGCAGGCTTGTGGCCCCTGTGTGGTTATAGCCTCTGTCATAGTTCCCTGCTGTGCTCCTGCCCATCTTGGAAGCTGATATAACAGAAGAACTCCCAGGCATTTGCACGTTCTGCTGCATTCCACACAGTTTAAGGCCGGATTTACATATATGCAGCTGCGGTTCCCAGCATGGGGTCTGGTGCATTCCTGTTCACCGGTTCAGGTGCGAATCAGGTCTGAATTTTTGCTTGAATTCGCACCTGAACCGGACCCAAACACGCACAGGACCCATTTGGAATGTGGACCGCAGCCTCCCCATTGAGAACCAGTCACACTCTCATGTCATGTGAATTGGATACAAGGAAACCGGCATCCAATTCATACATATGTGAACCCAGCCTAAAATAAAGTATAAATCACGCAGGGAGAGTTGGACACCGCCATAGCTGCTGCAGCAGGTGCGCAGATTTGAGAATGCAAAGGCAAACATCTTACCTCTCCAATGTCTGCTCTTCTGTAAGACAGGGTCCTGCAATATTATTTGCTATGTATCCTGTTTATTTATACTTATGCAGATTCTTCATGTGTCCAGTAAGAAATGTTCACTTTTTTCTCCTGGCCAGGCCACAATATTATAGAGCTGCACGATTAATCGTATGAAGATTGCGATCTCGATCTACCCCCCCCTGCGATCTCAATTGGGCATTGCCGCGATTTTCAGTGCAGTTAAAAAGAGTCTGACTTGGGGGGCGAATCAGCGCGATTTGACAGTAAAAGTGCCTGAAGTCTTTTGAAGTCAGAGCTGCTTGAGTCTCAGGGGAACAGCCAAGTCTGGGCATACAGCCAGCTTCTGAGTCATCATTGATACAAGAGATACTTCATTGAACTCTGAATGAACTCCCCTTGTATAGAGTTTTGGTTTAACCATTTGAAGACTAAATCTTTTCTCACACTTGCTGTTTACAAATAAAAATCCATTATTTTCTGCTAGAAAATGACTTAAAACCCCCAAACATTATATATTTTTTTTTAGCAGAGACCCTAGAGAATAAGATGGCGGTTGTTGCAATATTTTATGTCACACGCTGTTTGCGCAGCAGACTTTTAAACGCAATTTTTTTGGAAAAATTACCCCTTTCAAAAACCTACAGTGCTGTTAGCCCATTTTTTTTTTGTATATTTAATATATTACGCCGCGAGAATCGTGAGAGAATCGTGATCTTTATTCTAAGCAAAAAAATCGCGATTCTCATTTTGGCCAGAATCGTGCAGCTCTACAATATTATAGACATGACTGTGAGCAAAAGCAGCTGTTAGGAATTTAGAAATTATTCCCATTAATATGGTAAGCGTGTTGTAGCTTGTCAGTGACACTGAATTTCCCAGCTAGTACTGTGAATACATCAGGAATTCTGTACAAGCATCAGGCAATTACAATGATGACTGCTGTCTTCATTTTTTTCGAAAAGTGGAGTCAGGTTTTAACATATATAATGTAGTTTGACTGAGAGTTGTAACCTCTGATAAGTCCATTGCAGCTATGGCATACAATAAATCAGACATAGATACTGGGAAACATCATGCTAGTGAGCAATATAACCACTAGCATGATAGTCATTTAATTTGCAGCTCATTCATTTCAGCAAGATTAGCAACAGAAGGTTAAATTGCTTATTAGCATTAGATTTTAACGGATCACATAGTTTATCCCTCTTGGTCTTAGTCTGTATACAAATGTGTAATAACTGCAAATTGCATGCAAAGACAAATTTACCAGATACAGGAAGTTTTCGTGTTACAATTACTGCCTTTTTAATGGACAGTACAATGTGCAGAATGCACAATCTCTGGCAATCAATCAGCGTTTATTTTACCGAAGTTGAACCAATACTAAAAAGGTTTGGCTAGAATTATTACTTGATTACTGTTGTTTGCTCTGTAACTCTTTTATTTAATAAGCCTGATCATATGTAAAAGCTATGAACAGAAGCAATGTGTGTCCCTCTATAATATTCTTACAATAGGCAGTAGGACATTTTAAGAAGGTTACTGTGGAACATATTAAGACGTCACATAATAGGCTTTCCAGTTAAGGGCAGCAGACTTAGGGAGTTTGCAAGTTGATATTTAAGAAATGTTTTAAGCTTATGTGTAATAACTGGATTTTAATATTTTATTTTAAATTAAATAAAATGTTATTAGGCTAATACAGTATGTATTGTTATGAAGTACAGCTTTGAATGTTTTGGTGAATTTCCTTTCCACTCTGTTATGATTCTGCCATGTCTCTAGTACGGTGTCAAATAATATTCTGTAGCAACCAGCGTTGGTTTTGCAGATGTATTGCTACTATATTGACCAGACTTATCTGTTTGGTGAACATCCTACAGTTACACAGAGTTACCAATAAATATGATTTCATAAAGGGCAATCCAGTTTTTTGTTGTATTCCTCTTTCATTGGAATATGAACAGAAGTGATCAGAGCAGTCACAAAGATAGCAAAAACATTACATATCATAGCTCACAATTGCCTCCTCCTACATTAAGTTTTTATATTAAAAAAACTTCTTAGGCACAGATGGTACTTGTCTGCATTTCCCATATTGTAAAACAACACCACAGAAACTGTCTGCCATGTCAAACTACTACTAATGCAAATAAGATATTACATTCAGTTAAAAAGCTGACACATAGCTGCAATCATTTCTTTGAACTTAAAATTACTTAGAAGTTTTCATGGTACAGTTCATCATCTCACTACCATGTAGGCAAACACCAGATTGCATTATTACCAGCTTCAATATTTATTCATATAACAAACAGCATAAAATCTATATCAAAAGATGATATATACATGAAGTACATAAACAATGTGCCTCAAAAACTCGTATTTTAAAATATTTTATTTTATAAAGTGGTTTATAGGAACACTATAGAAGTCTATTACTTTTAAGAACGATTTGCATTTAGATTGACCCCATGTTTCATATGAAGAAATAAAATGGCCTGGTAAACCCATGACTACAGAAATGTTGAATTACACATTTCTATTAGGATATAGACAATTTATTGTAAATATGATTAAAATATGTTGTAGTTGCAAAAGGCCATTCCATGCCGGCAGTAATAAATGTTTTCTATTAGAAACAAGAAAAGTTTTTCTTTCAGACACTTTTGGTCAATGAGGGCACATTTGGGCAGGGATACATACAATTTATATGCTGACACTAATGTGTGTTGGGAAAGCCTGTGTGTGTGTGTGGTGTGAATATTACTCTACTCCATGGCCCACTTTGATAGGTTTAGACTTCTGCTGCAGGTGTTTTCAGGTATGCTCAGCATGCTGAGACCATAGAACTCTAAGTTCTAGGGGAAAACTGTTTCATCTAGGTAAAGGGAGCATCCGGTTGTTGAATGTTGTTCATGGGGCTTACATTAGCAGAGTTATGGTTATATGGGTTAATTATATTTGCACATCACATGAAGGCTGCCATTGACTTCTCCTAAAAATGCTATATACCTGATATCCCTTGCTTTTTGAGTGACTGTCCTGGAACAAGAGTGCATCAAATGAAGTCAGGAAGTTGTATCTACATACCTATTCTGGGTTAGTCACTCAGAAAGTATGAGGGCTAGTGGGTGAGCATGACAGCTAGGCAACTAGCATTTCAGAGGGAGAGGACAATGGCAACCCCTGTATTCCTCATACTTCAGGAAGTATGAGGATAACCCATAGAATATGCCTTTTAAACCAAAATCCCCCTTGAGTTAGCACTTCACTATCTACATTGGCTGTCCACACATTTATGGATGATTTATTTTCAGTATATGCTTGCACATCATGGACAAATTACATTCAAGCACTGTTTAGTCCCTCACACATTCTCCTTAACTATTTGTCAGCAGCTGACTTTCAGGCAACGTTTGGATCCATTAAATTTGGCATACCAATATGTTTTACAAATTTTACAGGGCAGTTTGCGTTACAAAAATATGTACTTTAAAAAGGAACCTTGGGGGGGGGGGGGGGGGGGGGGGGGGGGGGGGGGGGGGGGGGGGGGGGGGGGGGGGGGGGGGGGGGGGGGGG
>BLSH010459335.1:167784-196536 GCA_018402905.1 Glandirana rugosa | reverse complement strand
GTGACAGGTACTCGGGTACTCTGATGGGCTGGTGACAGGTACTCAGGTACTCTGATGGGCTGCTGACAGGTACTTGGGTACTCAGATGCACTGGTGACAGGTACTTGGGTACTCAGGCTGATGACAGGTACACAGATGGGCTGGTGACAGGTACTCGGGTACTCTGATGGGCTGGTGACAGGTACTCGGGTACTCTGATGGGCTGGTGACAGGTACTCGGGTACTCTAATGAGATGGTGACAGGTACTCTGATGAGATGGTGACAGGTACACGGTACTCTGATGGGCTGGTGATGTGTACTTGTGTACTCTGATGGGCTGGTGACAGGTACTATGATGGGCTGGTGACAGTTACTCGGGTACTCTGATGGGCAGATGACAGGTACTCGGGTACTTTGATGGGCTGCTGACAGGTACTCGGGTACTCAGATGGGCTGGTGACAGGTACTCGAGTACTCAGATGGGCTGGTGACAGGTACTCAGGTACTCAGATGGGCTGGTGACAGGTACTTGGGTACTCAGATGGGCTGGTGACAGGTACTTGGGTACTCAGATGGGCTGATGACAAGTACTCGGGTACTCAGATGGGTTGGTGACAAGTACTTGGGTACTCTGATGGGTTGGTGATGGGTACTCAGATGGGTTGGTGGCAGGTACTTGGGTACTCTGATGGGTTGGTGACAGGTACTTGGGTACTCAGATGGGCTGGTGACAGGTACTCGGGTACTTTGATGGGCTATGGCAGGTACTTTGATGGGGTGGTGACAGGTCCTCTTTATTACTGGGGGGGGCAATCAGTGTGCTTGGTGTGTACTGTAAGTGGTAACGAGCTGTTACCACAATCTCCTTCTCACACACGATCAGTGTGTGAGGAGGAGAACCTGGTAACAGCTTGTTACAATGGTTTGTTGACATTCTGTGACCGGCTGGGATTGAACACAGCCGGTCACGTGATAAAGAGCCAATCTCATTGGCTCTTTACCACGACTGGGGATAGGCTGTGTCAGGGTGACGAGCCTCGTCCCCGATCGCCGCTCTGCGCACCTCTAGGGGTGTGCATGAGCGCTGTGCATGAGGCTGTGATTGGATACAATAGGTCATGTGGTAAAGAGCCAATTTTATTGGCTCTTTACCCCGATCACGGATGGGCTGAGTCCCGAGGAACATGCACAATCCCAGACTTCCGCGTTGCAGGCCCCCGGAGGCCCTCAGAGCGGCGAAAAAGGGAGGACGTCATATGACAAGCATTATGTAAAATGTCAGCTCAAAACATAAAATTCATACAGTATGTGGTCTGATCAAGGTTATAAGGGTTGCTAGGAATATATTGCAGTATAATGATGATACTGTTTACTATCTGGTATGGTCTTCATAGCACCACTGATCAACAACAACAAATTACTCTAAAAGTAATAGTTAAGAAAAATCAATAAAGTTTATAGGTGAAATAAAGTCCATTGGTAAAGAGGGCAATTACGTAAAAGTGATTGCAACTTTAGGAAAACACTTGGGCGTATATAATTTTAAAGCGAACAAGACTATAAAACCATAAAGACAGTCTACCACAGATAAAGATTAGTAAGTTCTTTTTGGTGTTGGTTTGAATCTTTAAGTTCCAGTGTACGAGACTACATAGGATCAATCCTCTTTGGTTGCTGTAGAGATTAATCCTGTAATGGTGTTAGGTAAACAGATTGCAAATTCCACTATGTGGTATGCTTCTGCTATGTACTATCCTCATAAACAGAAATAACTTTGACTTGGCATCTAACCACAGCAGTCTGGAGAAAAGCTGTGCATATAGCGTATATTGTTTTGGTAGTACAATCTGGACTATGTCAGTCAAAAAGCTACTAAACTTAAGTATCTAGCTGTATTGACAAATGGTTCTACAGACACTTTTCATTTCCAGAGGTGTCAGCTCCTAAAGAACACGATAATGTAAACCTGTAGGTCTTTATCTGTTTCAGACTATTCATTAATTCTGAAGAAACAAGGCGACGTCTCTCCAAGGGTACATTTAAAACCTGACAAAGCTTCTGACCCTTCCCTGCTTCATAACAAGCTAGAAATAAATACATTTTGGCTAGAGTCATACTTTAATCTAGCTCAAAAAGGTCAAGGCAATAATCTTTGTGTCTTTATTTTTCAATTCATCCCACAACTAGATTCCTTTTCTATAGGCTTTAATGAAACTCTGAGTGTTTTTTTTTTGGTGGTGGTAAAGTAGATTAGATCTGAGACAAATGCACAATGCTTTGGTGGTCCATTCACTTAGGGTATGTGCAGCTGTCTAAGAAAAATTCCATTTCATACTAGTACAGGCTGCTCAGGTTCAAGCTTTAGTTTCTGTGCACAAAACTAAATGGCTCAAATTAGATGGCATGTCAGTATATTTTGTAAAAAATGCCAATGCTATCACAGAAAAAAAAAATACAGAAAAAGCATTTTTAATAACCACAGAACACACCAAACCTAGTAATCATTTATTTATGATTGTACATTGTGTGGAATAGATACCCGATGATACCATCCATGACCACAAAGAAACAGAACTGTGTACTATATACTGTGTAGTGGGTCAAATCATCTAACCTGGAATTTGATGAAGATAAAATCCATTTGCTGCAAATTAATGTTTATTGTGGATCCCCCATTTACCAAGTCAACTGAAATGCTTAATGTGCTCCATGTGTAAAATTCAGTAGGATTCCCACTTGTGAAGCAGATTCTGGTCCCTGTGAAATAACTGACACCCCATGAGGGAACTCACAAGGGGTCCAAAGTATTTATTAGTTTCCTTTGTATGGCAGGTGGATTTCACTTATGATTAATCTTGTTATAGCCAAACCTCATAGTTTTAGGAAGCAATATTTTTCTCGCCATAAGACATGCTCACTAGTAATAGCAGACAATATTATATACATAATAAAGTAAGGTAACCAGATTTTCAAAATGAAATCCGGGGACACCCGACTGACCATGCCCATTTCTAATCACACTTACAAAAAAATCACCCCCATTAGTATTCGCACCCACAAAAGCTTGACGTCCAACAACTATTTACAGGTATGCATACATAGGAGTGATGCCTTGAAGTTATCAAGAAGAAAAATGCCTGTTGAACCATCTGGAGATGTGGCCAAAAAGGTAGGTGACGTTTCTATAGCTTATAGTAGAATTGCAGGACTTTGGGTATGACAAATAGCATTGGGGCCAAAGAAAGCAAAAGTAGATAGAACTGGAGAAATCATAAGAATCTGAATGTGTGCATGCTTGTTTGCTTGTTTACAAACCATACTGACCACTGACTAAGTAAAGTAAATGGTAAACAGAGTTTTATGATGTACCAGCATGCTCCATGAGGTTTCATTACAGATTCTTACAGATAGTTATAGATTTTAGAAGCATATGCTGAAAGCAGTGTGTATAGAACTCTGTCCTCCCTTATCACATGGTACCTTCCAAGCATTCTAATTGATCCTGGGCACAGCCTCCAGGTCCCGGAGCATGGTTGCGCTTGTATCCTGAAAGATCAGACTCTCCCCTTGATAGCTGTGCCTGCTGTCCTGGCTTGTCCTCATTCCCACTCCAGTGGCATTACGATCCACCCTCAGGCAAAAAAAATTGAGAAAAATTGATCAAATAGACCAATCAGAGATTGCTCAACGATATGTAATTCCGTAATTCAGGAAGTTAAGGTGCAGCTTTGTCCACTTAGTTGTGAGATCACTGCTCTTGAATTTAATTGGTGCTGATAGTAGCATAACTACTGAATTAGAAAACATTTAGAAAGATGTCTTGGCATATACGATAAAGTCAAACGAAACATAAGAGATAAATTAAATTTGTTTGCCACAACTACAGTGAAGGGAGGGTGTATGCACTCTAACCTATACTCGATGGAAAAGATTCCAGTAAAACAGAAGAAATCTTTGGATAGTAATCTAGTGACTGAAAATATATCCTCTGAGAGTGATACTACATAAGGAACAGCCTTAAAGGGGTTGTAAAGGCAGAAGTTTTTTCATCTTAATGCATTCTATGCATTAAGATACAAAAACCTCCTGTGTGCAGCAGCCTCCCCAGCACACCCCTAATTATTACCTGAGCCCCATCTCTCTCCAGCGATGTCCATGATTGTCTAAGCCATCCAAGACACTCCTCCTGATTGGCTGACACACAACAGCGGCACCATTGGCTCCCACGGCTGTCAATCAAAGTCAGTCAGCCAATCAGGGGAGAGAAGGGGCGGGGCCGGTTGGGGCTCAGTGTTTGAATGGATACACGAGCTCTGACTCAGCTTGGGTGCCCCCATAGAAAGCTGCTGGCTGAGGGGGCACTCGATAGGAGGGAGGGGCCAAGAGCAGCAAAGAGGGACCCGAGAAGAGGAGGATCTGGGCTGCTCTGTGCAAAACCAACTGCACAGAGGAGGTAAGTAAAGCATGTTTGTTATTTAAAAAAAAAGGAGACTTTACAATCACTTCAACTTTTCTACTGCACCCCTTTTTACATAGCTGGATTGAAAAAAGACACAAGTCCATCTTGTTTAACTAAAAAAAAAAACATATAAATGAAATAATTAGAAAACCTCAATATACAGAACCCTATAACCATGGTTGATCTATTCAAGAGGGATGCAAACAAAAAAACCCAGGAAAGCATTGTCCAATTTGCTCCAGTGGGGAAAAACTAATTCCTTCCTGATCCCCCAGAAGGCAATTGGATATTCCCTGGATTAACAATATCTGGTGTTATCACATATAAATGTTATTAACGGATTATCTATTTTTGTATTTAAGAATGCATCTAGTTCTTTTTAAAAACAATCTACTGGGATAGCCAGAACAAGTTCTTGAGGGAACCTAATCCACTCTTTCTGCATTCTTACTGTGAAGGAACCTTTCAATCAGGGGTGGCCTGTCCATTAAGGGTGCACGGGGTGCTGCCCCCTCTGTCCTCCCCACCCCCCTCAATGCTATGGATAGAGTCCATGGCCACCTGCGACCACCCCCTATTCTGCAGTGGGGGGTTTCTTTGAGGCATCTCATTAGAGCCGTAGGCTCTAATAGGCTTCAACATAGAGTGGCTTGTGGCACAGGGCGTGGCGCCACGAGCCCTTAGAAAGGCAAAGGAATATTTGCCTTTCTAACACTGAACCGCCTCTCCACCAATCAGGAAGCAGGAGGAGGGGGTTGTATGGCCGAAGCCAAGCCGCTCCCCGCTCGCTGGACACCACTGCCTGCCGCCCGCTCCTAGATGGGGTAAGTGTGGGACTCTGATGTCCCAACTGCCCTGGGGGGTACTGTCAGTGCCGCGAGCCCCGCAGCTAGATACGCCTCTGGTGATGCTATATACTCCTCACTCCTCTGGTGATACTATATTCCTCTCTGGTGATACTATATACTCCTCTGGTGATACTATATACCTCTCTGGTGATGCTATATACTCCCCTGGTGATACTATATACTCCTCTGGTGATACTATATACCCCTCTGGTGATGCTATATACTCCTATGGTGATGCTATATACTCCTATGGTGATGCTGTATATACTCCTCTGGTGATGCTGTATATACTTCTCTGGTGATGCTATATACTCCTCTGGTGATGCTTTATATACCCCTCTGGTAATGCTGTATATACTCCTCTGGTGATGCTGTATATACTCCTCTGGTGATACTATATACTTCTCTGGTGATGCTATATACTCATCTGGTGATGCTATATATTCCTCTGATGATGCTGTATATACTCTTCTGGTGATGCTATATACTCCTATAGTGATGCTATATACTCCTCTGGTGATGCTGTATATACTTCTCTGGTGATGCTATATACTCCTCTGGTGATGCTGTATATTCTCCTCTGGCGATGATATATACTCCTCTGGCGATACTATATACCCCTCTGGTGATACTATATACCCCTCTGGCGATACTATATACTCTATGGTGAAGCTGTATATTCTCCTCTGGTGATGCTATATACTCCTCTGGTAAGGCTATATACTCCTCTGCTGATACTGTATACACCCCTATCTGGTGATGCTCTATATACTCCTATCTGGCAATGCTGTATACCCTATCTAGTGATGCTAGGCTGTCACAATGGGTGGATTCTATAAGGGGTGGGGTTTAGGAGAAGTAAGAGAGGTCAAAAGGAAGGGCAGAGTCTGGCATCCCCTATCCTAACATTTCACTAGCCACCACTGCTTTCAATATATGGAGTTTAAATCTCTTTTACTCCAGATTCACAGAATGCTCCCTTGTCCTCTGTGATGGCCTAACATGTATTAACTTACACCATGTTTACTATATGGACTACTTATGTATTTATACATTGTGATCATATCCCCCCTTAGTCTCCTATTTTCAAGAGAGAATAATCTCAGTTCCTTTAATCTTTCCTCATAGCTGAGCTCCTCCATGCCTCTTATTAGTTTGGTTGCTCTTCTCTGCACTTTCTCCAGTTCTCTGACATCTTTTTTGTGAATTGGTGCCCAAAACTGAACTGCATATTCCAGATGAGATCTTACTAATGATTTGTACAAATGATATCTCGCTTTCTTTGAAGTCCATAACTCTTTTAATACAAGTATTTTGCTAGCTTTAGAAATGCAGTTTGGCAGTGCATGCTGTTATTAAAGCGGTATTAAACCCTAAAACAAAAATGTAATAAATTGCATCTTACCAATTCTTAAAAGTAGTAGCTGTATTTCTTTTCTTTTTTTTAAGGATTTTTCCCTTTATTTTCACCTGTTGATCTGGCCAGCTAGTCTGTTATTTTTCAACATTCTTTAACAGACCAAACAATCTAGCAAAAGTAGCAGTTACAGGGTTGATACAAGCCATTTAACACTTACATGGATGATTACAATGGTCTACATTTATTCATTTATGTAAAACATTTATCCCAAAAGAAAACAAAAAAAGTGCTTATAAAGTATTAGCTGGAATTCTGCTTTAATTTGTCATTCAAGTCCATTTAAATCTGCTAGTCTAACATTGCCATCTCCCCAGATTGACAATGCTGCTGTCCAAAGATATCTGCTTTACAACTTCATCCAGAATGCAGACACCCTAAGACAGTGTTACTGTTTTTAATCTCTAACGTAAGATTTTTGTTTAGGCCTATGATCTACCATTACACTTACATCCTTCTGTACCATTGGCTCCCCTAGCTGTTCTCCTAGAAAAGTTGATGCATGCATATTTCAGCCCTACGGTGAATAACTTTACATTTATCGACATAAAAGGGACAACTAACTGCAAGCTGACATTAACATAAAAACAAGACTAGTTTTGTCTAGATGCCTTGGAACATTTCATCCTGCTGTATTTCCTCAGACTACCTATGCAAAAAGTAAACTAAATCTATCTCTATATTAAACTTCACATATGTGGAAGAATGTGCCAACAACCCAAAAATATTATCATAACCCAAAGACATCGTGTGGAAGGATTTTAAGACACCATTACTTGCAAGTCATATCTCTAACACACCAATATTATAATATTATATATATAAATAGTCACATTTTAAAATCATATAAGATTGAAGGCTGACAAGATACTCAATCCTCATGCAAGATGGTGTACGTTTTCACACTCCTTTTTCCACAACACATAAGGACATCAACAGACCTTGTACAGTATATGACTTTAGTATTGTGGAGATCCAAGGTGTTTCATTATTTACTTCTTCAGGGGATAGATTGCATATCTGGAATATATAAACTCTTCAATTATGTCCATTGATTTATAAATCAATTATAAACTCCATAAATCATTAATTAGCACAACACTTACAAAGAGGATATTGATTAGTAGTACTACATACTCATAATAAACATCATACTTTGAACACAACTAGAAAACATTTGGTGAGTACTAGAACTGCATTTGTTCATATTTTGCCCTACCATTTGAATTATGTGTGGCATCAAAAAACAGTGACTGACTTTTAGACAGAAGAAAAGCTTTTCTGATACATTCTGAATACTCTGAATATTGCTGATATCTTTATACTCCATAATTTGGTGCACCCACTGGAGTAATAGGCTTCTTCTTTATCCATTGAATTATTAGAAGAAACATGGAATGCTCTGTTGCAAGTTTTCAATTCAGGAAAGAATGTAAAGATTGTGCATTTCTGAAAAATTACCTATTTAAAATGATTGCGTGCATCTATTATCATGTTTAATTTTGTGTAATACATATTCAGTCCCTTGAAATTAAGTTGAATTTCAGTAATACTTTAAAAGCTTTAATATTCGGATTCTGGGAATCAGAGACCACTTCAAAGCTCTGTGAAACAGAAGAGACATCACATAACTGTAATAAGCTTTACTGGTCAGCCTTCTCGCTTGACATTTTTCTGAACACGTGCCACAAGTAATTTGCAATCAATAGACAGCAAGGAATGGGTTTCATGCAAATGATTGCTTTAATTGCCAGAATCTGCTCTTCACAAGTAAACATCGTATTATTTCATATTTTGATACTTTTACTTTAGCTGATCCTTAATATTATGCAACATCTTTCTTTACCGGAATGCTATAAAAGAAAGCTAATTACATGCAACTCAATTTGTTACAGATGTGAATTTGTATTTATTAAGTTATTTAAGGCTGGTGTCAGTTTTTTGGACTACAGCAAATATGATTTTACATATTTTACAACAGAGATCTTACAAGTGTCATTTGACCATGCCGTTTTACTCACAATTATATGTAAATGACAATGGAAATTAATTACTAAAATATTTTTCCACTTAATCCCCAGAAAAAAATTGGGCTTGGTGTCAATCATCCAATCAAGCATAGGAGAAGTTCTCTTTTGATTATTTTTTTATTCTGTTGCACATGATTAGATGTTTAACTACTAACTGAGCTTATAGGCACTGAGCTAAACTACAACTACACACACAACAGTCTCTTTAGATTTGTGTTTTCTCTAGGGTAATGAAAAACCAGCTTGTTCATTTTATATTTAATATCCATAGGCATGCAATCCCTAGAAAAGGTTACAAAAAAGTTACAAAAACAGAAGTTGAGACACGCATAAGCAAACAGAGAAAAAAACAGAATAAAACTTGCAGTCAAAGTGTTTATCCTGCACCCCGGGGTTCAATAAAAGATGTGGACCATACCCCCAAGATGGATGGGACCCCTCACAAATGACCATTATTTGATGGCAAATTTCCATTTTTATACTTTAGAGATCAAAGTGAGTTGCCGCCCATTCACTCTAATATAATGGACTAGGCAGGCCATTGCATTTTACCTAATTAGCACAGGTAGCATTCTGGTCTTCCAATACTCATAACTGTGTTTTTATAAATAATGAATCTGAAAATAAGCATACTGCTTTCAGCTGTTGTTCTTCTATGTGTAGACACCAAACACAGACATTTTACAAATAGCAGAATCAGTACCAATGTCGCAAATATGAATAGCTCTTCGATATTTTGCAATAAATCTGGCATCTTTGAAGTTTATCATCTGCATGCATAAGGTTTTATAACTGTGAACTATATAGTTTTGAAGTTAAGTATTTTTGAACGTTGGAAGAATAAAATAGGCTAGATGAGAACTTTAACCTCTAGATTGTGCATCTGTGCCTGTTAGGATCAGTCACACACATGCGATCGGCCGCTATATATAGTGCTCAGCATAAATGAGTACACCCCAAAAGATTTGTCAGAAAACCTTTACTTTCCTTTCAGAATCAACATTTTCTATGGCACACTATACTACATAATACTCCCACAAATGCGTGCCATTGATTGCAATCAAGATTTGGCCATTTGCACACACACAACTAGTATTTTTCCTAACAAATTCATTCAAGACCATGTTGCAAAAATGAATACACCTCAATGAAAGTCTTAAGAGCAAAGCTGAATTTTAGACAACAAAATCCTAATTAACAAGAATTCAACTACAGGTGAGTCTAATTATTCATTAAACAGGTCTCCAGCAGACAATTCATTATAAAAGGGGGTTACTTAACAAAGAAAACCCCTTCCTGTTTCATGCTGTCAGCAATGACACCACATGGAAGAGAAATGTCACAAGGCCTGAGAAATAAAATAATTTCTTTACACAAGAAAGGAAGGCTACAAGAAGATCAGCAAAGCATTACTTATCAGTCAGAATACTGTAGCAAAAGTGATGCAAAAATTGAACAACTATTGAACTGCAACCATCTCACAGAAACATCCAGGCCATTCACGGAAGTTAACACTTCGACAGGAGCGTCTTATGATGAGACAGGTTGAAGAAAATCACCATGCAAGTTCAATGCAGTTAGATAAAGAAGTAAAAAGTCAAACTGGGGTGACGGTTTCCTGTGACACAATATGGCGTACATTGCAGAGGAATGGCATGCATGGGTGTCATCCATGAAGGAAGCTTCTCCTAAAGCCCATGCACAAAAAAGCTTGCCTAGGATTTGCTAGTGCCCATGATGAAAAAGAAGAAGACTACTGGGGCTCTGTACACTGGAGTGATGTGACCAAGATAAATGTTTTAGGAACTGGTGGCTTCAAAACTGTGTGGTGTCGCAAACGCGAAGAGTACAAAGAAAAGTGCATGGTGCTTACAATGAAACTTGGTGGTGGCAGTGTCCTTCTCATGACTGCTGCTAGTGTTGGAGAGCTGCATTTCATTGATGGTATCATGAGTTCACAGATCTACTGCTCTATATTGAAAGAGAATATGCTACCATCACCATGCCCTTGGTCATCGTGCACTTTTCCAACATGACAATGATCCAAAACACACATCTAAGACCACTGGGGCATTTCTGAAGAAGAACAGGGTGAAAGTGACTCAGTGGCCCAGTATGTCTCCTGATCTGAATCCAATTGAACACATATGGGGAATTCTGAAGAGACAAGTTGAGCATCACACTCCATCTAGCATCCAGGCTCTAAAAGAGGTCGTTGAAGAATGAAAAAACATAGATGTTGCAATATGTTGCCAACTTGTTCATTCCATGTCTAGAAGACTTGGTGCTGTCCTTACAAATCATGCAGGTCATACAGAATACTATAATAGTAATTTTTGTTGTGGGGTGTTTTCATTTTTGCATCGACAAATTTGAGTAAAACTGAAGATTTTGTAATCTAAGTTATATTATTAACCTTACTTTCATGTAATGAGTTAAGCAAATGTTCTATAAAATTCAGTCTTGTCAAAATTTTTAAAATTGTTCTTGTGTTCATTGAGATATTAATTAAAATCTTACTTTTCAAAAGGGGTGTAATAATTTATGCTGAGCACTGTGTATATATATATATATATGTATATATATATATATATATATATATATATATATATATATATATATATAAATATATACAGTATCTCACAAAAGTGAGTACACCCCTCACATTTTGTAAATATTTTATTATATCTTTTCATGTGCCAACACTGAAGAAATGACACTGCTACAATGTAAAGTAGTGAGTGTACATCTTGTATAACAGTGTCAATTTGCTGTCCCCTCAAAATAACTCAACACACAGCCATTAACGTCTAAACCGCTGGCAACAAAAGTGAGTACACCCCTAAGTAAAACTGTCCAAATTGGGCGCAATTTGCCATTTTCCCTCCCTGGTGTCATGTGACTCGTTTGTGTTACAAGGTCTCAGGTGTGAATGGGGAGCAGGTGTGTTAAATTTGGTGTTATCGCTCTCACTCTCTCATACTGATTACTGGAAGTTCAACATGGCACCTCCTGGCAAAGAACTCTCTGAGGATCTGAAAAAAAGAGTTGTTGTTCTACATAAAGATGGCCTAGGCTATAAGAAGATTGCCAAGACCCTGAAACTGAGCTGCAGCATGGTGGCCAAGACCATACAGCAGTTTAACACTACAGGTTCCACTCAGAACAGGCCTCGCCATGGTTGACCAAAGACGTTGAGTGCACGTGCTCAGCATCATATCCAGAGCTTGTCTTTGGGAAATAGATGTATGAGTGCTGCCAGCATTGCTGCAGTGGTTGAAGGGGGGGCATCCTGTCAGTGCTCAGACCATATGCCGCACACTGCATCAAATTGGTCTGCATTGCTGTCGTCCCAGAAGGAAGCCTCTTCAAGATGATGCACACGAAGGCCTGCAAACAGTTTGCTGAAGACAAGCAGACTAAGGACATGGATTATTGGAACCATGTCCTGTGGTCTGATGAGACCACGATAAACTTATTTGGTTCAGATGGTGTCACGCATGTGTGGTGGCAACCAGCTGAGGAGTACAAAGACAAGTGTGTCTTGTCTACAGTCAAACATGATGGTGGGAGTGTCATGGCCTGGGGCTGAATGAGTGCTGCCGGCATTGGGTGCCTCAGTTCATTGAGGGAACCATAAATGCCAACATGTACTATAACATACTGAAGCAGAGCATGATCCCCTCCCATTGAAGACTGGGCCGCAGGGCAGTATTCCAACATGATAATGACCCCAAACACACCTCCAAGATGACCACTGACTTGCTAAAGAAGCTGAGGGTAAAGGTGATGGACTGGACAAGCATGCCTCCAGACCTAAACCCTATTGAGCATCTGTGGGGCATCCTTAAATGGAAGACGGAGGAGCACAAGGTCTCTAACATCCTCCAGCTCCACGATGTCGTCATGTCGTCAGTGGAAGAGGACTCCAGTGGCAACCTGTGAAGCTCTGGTGAACTCCATGCCCAAGAGGGCTAAGGCAGTGCTGGAAAATAATTGTGGTCACACAAAATATTTACACTTTGGGCCCAATTTGGACATTTTCACTTAGGAGTGTACTCACTTTTGTTGCCATCAATTTAGACATTAATGGCCGTGTGTTGAGTTATTTTGAGGGGACAGCGAATTTACACTGTTATACAAGCTGTATACTCACTACTTTACATTGTATTAAAATATTTACAAAAATGTGAGAGGTGTACTCACTTTTGTGAGATACTGTGTGTGTGTATATATATATATATACAGTACAGACCAAAAGTTTGGACACACCTTCTCATTCAAAGAGTTTTCTTTATTTTCATGACTATGAAAATTGTAGATTCACACTGAAGGCATCAAAACTATTAATTAACACATGTGGAATTATCTGCATAACAAAAAAGTGTGAAACAACTGAAAATATGTCATATTCTAGGTTCTTCAAAGTAGCCACCTTTTGCTTTGATTACTGCTTTGCACACTCTTGGCATTCTCTATTGATGTGCTTCAAGAGGTAGTCACCTGAAATGGTTTTCACTTCACAGGCGTGCCCTGTCAGGTTTGATAAGTGTGATTTTTTGCCTTACAATTTACAATCAATTCTGATGGTTGATGGATTTGCAATGATTAAGATGTATTTTATTGGTCAGGGAGCATGACCAAAGCTGGTCCTATTCTTCCAGTGTCCAGCTCTGTGTGTCAGGAACAAGGTTGTGTGATCTCATTTCCCCCCTTCCCCTTTTTCTGTCAACATCACTGAACCAGTTGTATAATGTGGAATAGGGTTGGTATAGGTGCAGTTTAGGTTTGGAATAAGTGCAGCATGGGTGCAGTATAGATTGGGTACTGCTCTCACTGGCTCAGTCCCTGCTAGCAGTATCAGCAGCGGGGCGAATAGCCCTCTCACCAGTCCCCAGGATGCTGTGGTGACCTCTCACAGTACAATGAGGGCCCCCTCGGTCTCTCCCCAAAAGTCTCCGGTAATCAGCACAGGGAAGCAGAGGAGGAGTGGATGGTCCAGTCTGCCTGCGGCAGGGGTGTAGGTGATGTGATGTGGCACTGCGCTGCCCCTAGGTGTTCCCAGTCTCCTGCTGGCAGACGGATACCCAGACAGAGGTGCTCTCTCAACTTCCTTGGTGCCAAAAGGAAGAACTTTCTCAGGCAGTTGAATACAAATCATCTCTTTATTCCTGCTACAGCACAGTGCCTATTGGGATCTGTAGTGTAAGACATCTATTTGTCCCATTATATGACTGCTATCTCATACTATAACTCACAGGATTTTCAGTGCTCTGCATAGAAGTCTATGGGCTTGCTTGGCTTTAGCTCTCCCCTTGCTGGCCTGAGGAGAATGGTGCAGCAAAACATCAGTAGAGGGAAAGAACAAAAGGCAATGTCTCTTTCTCCTTATTGCTGTAGCCCAGCACCTGGCTACATTAACAAAGGCTATAAATCTGAAGTCTGCAGTGGATCTCCCTCTGTGCTGAAACAGTTAACTGTTCATTTTGATTAGGCATGCTTACATTCCAGGAGCGTTGGAGAAAGAAGGAAAGTGCCTGCTGCCAGATGTTGTGAGGTGGGTAATTTATGATATTCATTATCCCCTAACCAAATCGAGCAGGTGTAAAGTACTAGGGTAACTTTGTCTCCAGCCTGGAGTCCAACTTTGAAGCCTAACTCTGGAAAACCATAAGCTTATTTAAGTATAGGGAACACATATACTTATTCAATCCTCTTCTCTGCTCCCACAGCATTTTCTCCCTACGCTCTACCAGTCTAAGGTCCTGACATCATCAAGACCAGTGCAGAGTCTATAGCTCTACAGCATGGGGGAGCATCATGTGCTGGAGGAGCGGAGGATCAGGTGAATAAAGGCGATTCTCCTCTCCCCTAGAGAAAAGGAACAGTTAACTTTTACAGTGGGGGATATTTTTAGTTTCTGGAGTTGGGCTTTAAGTGTACCCTGGACTACCTATGATTCCAGGCCCCCCTTCGCCATCCACCACACTTGCCAGAGTGATTGTGTGCTTCTACATATATCACGTAATACTGTCAAATTAGTTAAAGGTATATAATGAGTGATAATGAACATAAGCTGCTTCCTATCTGTTGTTGAAATGCTAGCCCCAGCAATATATGCTGTTACAATTGATTATTAAATGCAATACCATCATAATTTAATAGCTACGGTTTAGTGCGTCAATTGAATACTTAATGCACTTTCAAAATCAATTGCTAAATTGATTGACCCAGTCAAGCTATGTACTCTCCAGCTTTATGATGTGTCACTGCAAAATAACAATGGAGCTCAAAGCAAAACATTGCATTGAAAATAGGAAAATAATTAATGTAATCAACGTTATATACTTTACTTGCATTTTTACTGTAATATACATACCATGACTATAATACTGGTCTTTACAATTTTTCAGATGCAAGAACTTAATCGTCAAAAAGCGAAGAATTAAACCACACATACATGTGTCATCACCGTAAAATTGTTATGGCACCAAAACCCTTGACCAGTGTCCTGTTACCACCAGACATAAATTCCTTGTCATACTGTTTCCATTTGTGCTATATTCACCAATACAGCTATATGATATAGACTTAAAGTAGAACTGTAGGCAATTTTTTTTTTTTTTGGATTTTGATTAGAGTAAGGGAGGGTTATAACCCTTGTTAATTTTTTTTTATGTCCATCTGTTTTCCATTGGGGAGATTTACCTTCACTTCCTGTCCTTTAGCCACAACAGGAAGTGACAGGAAATCACTGTGTCACCAGGGTCACCAAAACTAGTGTCCCAATTGGAAAATTTCCCCTCTATTATTGTTCTGGGGACAACCCAAAATATGTGATCTTCTTTAACCTTCAATAATAATGATAAACAGGACAAATAGAGAGGGTGAGTCTCCCTAATGGGGACAAAGGTGCAAATAAAAACCTGACAGCTATTCTAATCCATCTTCACTCTGTCCACAACTAAAAAGAAAGTTTTGCCTTTAGTTATACTTTAACCACTTAAGGACCGCAAGGATTTTCCACCTCAGGACCAGAGCACTTTTTGCGATTCAGCACTGTGTCACTTTAACTGACAATTGCATGGTCGTGCGATGTTGTACCCAAACAACATTAGCATCCTTTTTTCCCCACAAATAGAGCTTTCTTTTGGTGGTATTTGATCACCTTTGCGTTATTCCTGATCACCGCTATAAACGAAAAAGAGAGCGACAATGTTTCTTACTTTTTGCTAAAATACATATCCAAAAAAAAATATTAAAAAACAAATTTATTCATCGGTTTTGGCCAATTTATATTCTTCCTCATATTTTTGGTAAAAAAAATCGTAATCAGCGTTTATTGATTGGTTTTCGCAAAAGTTGCCACGTTTACAAACCATGAGAATTCATTTCTGGCATTTTTAAATTTTTTATTTTTTTTTAACTAGTAAGGCCCCATACACATGGGCGTATAAAAAAAAAACAAGCTTAACGTCGGGCCTGACGTCAGGGAAAAATCAGCGTCAAAAACGCAATTTTGCTGGCATTTTGCATCAGTGTTAATGAGCGTTAGTGAGCGTCAGTGAGCGTCTGCGTCAATAGGCGTTTTGTTGAAAAAAACATTTTAACCTGAAAACGGCAGCGCTAAAAACGCCGGTTAACGTCGCTACGGTGTTAATGCGCGTTAGTGAGCGTTTTGCCGGCTCAGCGTCAAAAACGCCAAAACGCTACAGCCTCGGAACACGCTGGCGGTGGGTTCTTCTTTCAGCTCACTAACGCCGATGCCATCTACAGCTCAAAAATGTTGGCGTTTTTATAGGGCCACTGAATAACATGGAGAGCTGAAAAATGGGGCTCTAAAAAATGTCCGTGTGTATGAGGCCTAATGGTGGTGATCTGCGATTTTTATCAGGACTGCAATATTGGGGTGGACATGCCGGACATTTTTGACACTTTTTTGGGACCAATGACATTCATACAGCGATCAGAAATTTAAATATCCACTGAATACTGTATAAATGTCATTGGCAGGGAAGGGGGTTAACTGTGTTCCCTATGTGTGTTCTAACTGTATGGGGGCTGGGCTGCCAGGGGCACTAGAGATCTAACTGATCCCGAGTACAGGGATCAGTAGATCTCTGACATGCCGCCTGTCAGAACAGGGAACCGCCGTGTTAACATCGGCGGTTCCCCATTCTGGCTATGTCACAGGCCATCACGGGTCGCCGGTGGACATCGAGTCTGCCCGACCCACGGCCCCGCTCCGGGAGTGTGTGGCGGGCATGTGCGCGCAGTTGGCAGCGTGCGCTTGCCCCCTAGACATTGTGCCCGCGAGTGACGACTATAGGCAGTGATTCACGGAACAAAGCCACACTGTCGCTGTTTATAGTCGTTACGCGGTCAGCAAGCGGTTAAAGGTGATTTTCAGGTTTATTTTCACTTTAACCAGCTCCCGCCAGGTCTATAGTACAATGACGACTGGGTGGGACCGCTCTAGTTCTGCATAGACATCATATGACCCAGAATGCATCTCGCATATACCCCACGGGGCACCCTGAGGTGCAATCTGTCAACCGCTGTGTCCACCAGACACAGCGGATGACAGATCAGTGTACTGGCCCACTGCAGGTACCATGTGATCACTGTGACTAATCACAGCAGATCACATGACAATTGTACACAATGGATGGCTTCAATTCATGCCATGCATTGTGTACTTGTGTTAATCTCTGTGATTGGTCACATTGTTCACATGGTAGAGACAGGGCCAATTAAAGCCCACCTGTACCATGTGATTAACTAATCACAATAGCAGAGATGGGCCCGTTGTTTGATTCAAATGTAAGTTTGACTCGAACATTGGGTTTTCGATTGTTCACTGAACAAACAAACAAATGGGGTGCTTGGGGGAAGTTCGCCCACTGCCAAGCACCCCATAATACACTGTGATCTCACAGTGCATTGATTGCTGCTGATTGGCCAAAGAATGCACCTGACCTGTATGTTTTGGCCAATTACAGCACAATGTACTGTGAGACCCATGATTGGCCAAAGGCAGGATGCTAGGAGCAGGATGTGGGAGTCTACGTCCCACACTATATAAGGCTGCTTACAGGGCATCTGTGTGTAGTGTGTATTAGTGGAGATTAGGCAGGTAGTTAGTGTATTGTGCATTCAGGCAGCTTAGTGCAGTCAGTGCAATGTGTATAATACAGTGTAGTTCAGTGTATATAACACAGTGTGTGCAGTGTGTATAATACAGTGTAGTGCAGTGTATATAACACAGAGTAGCGCAGTGTGTATAATACAGTGTAGTGCAGTGTATATAACACAGTGTAGTGCAGTGTGTATAATACAGTGTAGTGCAGTGTATATAGCACAGTGTAGTGCAGTGTGAATAACAAAGTGTAGTGCAGTCTGTACAATACAGTGTAGCGCAGTGTATATAACACAGTGTAGAGCAGAGTGTATAATACAGTGTAGTGCAATGTGTATAGCACAGTGTAGTGCAGCGTGTATAATACAGTGTAGTGGGGTGTATATAATACAGTGTAGTGCAGTGTGTATAATAGAGTGTAGTGCAGAGTATATAACACAGTGTAGTGCAGTATGTATAATACAGTGTAGTGCAGTGTGAATAACACAGTGTAGTGCAGTGTGTATAATACAGTGTAGTGCAGAGTATATAACACAGTGTAGTAAAGTGTGTATAATACAGTGTAGTGCAGTGTGAATAACAGTGTTGTGGTGCTACTGAAGTGTTGGTGGTTTTTTTGCAGTATCAGGTTCTGTTGCTGCATTATTACTACTCCCCCTTCTGTGTCGCAGCACCGCAGTGATATACTTTTTTTTTATTTAGGGCATAATTGTTGTCCCCCTTCTGTGTTGCAGGTATTCCTCTTTCTGCGTCAGCAGTTGTTTCTTTTTTTTTTTTTTGGCACAGCAGCACTAAAAATATTTAGGGTATAATTGCTGACTCCCCTTCTGCGTCGCATATGTTCCTCTTTCTGCGTCAGCAGTGGTTCCCTTTTTTTTTTTTTTGGGCTTTTTGATTTTTTTTTTCTAGCAGCAGAATAATAATTTCTCCATAATTGCTTCCTTCCTTCTGCGTCACCACTGTTTTTTTTTCTTGACCTTTCTTCATTTTTTTCTACATTTATTTTATTTCAGTTTTTTTGCTGCAGCAGCAGCAGCAGCAGTAAAAAAAATCTCCACATTTGCTGCACCCTTATTTTCTTTATTGAAAAAAAAAATATATATATATTAACCACTTGCTGACCAGGCACCGTCATTGTACGCTGGCTCGGGAACTCTAGTTTGTGGGCACGCCTGTCCACTGGCCAGCAGGCTAGCCAATCAGCAGGTGGGGCCGACTCAATGTCCACCGGCCACCCACGATCATTCCTCGTAGTGACAGAACGGGGATCTGCCTGTGTAAACGAGGCAGATCTCTGTTCTGACAGGGGAGATCCCACAGATCTGTCTTTCTGCTATGCAGGAGGATGGATCTGTGTGTTTCCCCAGGCAGCCCATCACTCATACAGTTAAAAAACACCTGCAGGGAGTGCAATGCTGCAGTCCTGCTAAAAATCGCAGATCACCGCCATTACTAGTATAAAAAAATAATAAAAATGACATGAATCTATTCCCTATTTTGTAGACGCTATAACTTTTGCGTAAACCAATCAATATATGCTTATTGCAATTTTATTTTTTACAAAAACATGTAGAAGAATACATAACGGCCTAAACTGAGTCAGAAATTTTTTTTTTTTGGATATTTATTATAGCAAAAAGTAAAACATATTGCTTTTTTTTCCAAAATTGTCACTCTTTTTTTGTTTATAGCGCAGAAAAGAAAAAGAAAGCTCTATTTGTGGGAAAAAAAGGACATACATTTTGTTTGGGTACAGCATCGCACGACCGCCATGCAATTGTCAGTTAAAGCCATATCGCAAAAAATGGCCCTGTTATTAAGGGGTTTATCCTTCCGGCCCTTAAGTGGTTAAAACGGTTTATAGTACACCAAGCATAAAAGTATTGCACCCAAGCACCATATTTCTATCCCACACTCTATAATAAAAAGTTATAAAAATCCCCCCAAAAAATAAGAAACAATAATAAAATGGTTTATAGTGCACCAAGCACAAAAGTATTGCACCAAAACACCATATTTCCATCCCACACTGTATAATAAGAAGGTATAAAAATCTCCCCAAAATAATCCTCATCATGTCCGAAAGCCAACAAGGAGAGGCAGACGCTCAGAGGCCACTGAAAGAGGGCAAGCAGCCTCTGTGTCTACAGTGAAAAGTATTGGTCGTGGACATGGTGCTTTTTTTCAAGTGCTGGCCGTTTTATTGAGCCACATCAAACAGAAGAGGCCCAATTCTTCTGCACCTGTTTGACAGGTACAATCAATTTAATTTGTATCCTCATTTTTACCAGCAGGGCCAGTTCCTGCACCCAGCAAGAGTAACTGTGAGGGGTTACAGTGTTCAGGCACCACCAACACCCAAAGCCCAATTTTTCCACAACTGTTTGACAGGTGCATGTAATTTCATTTTTTTTCCTAATTTTTAACAGCGGGACCCATTCCTGCGCCCAGCAAGAGTAACTGTGAGGGGTTACAGTGTTCAGGCACCACTAGGGATGGATGAACGGTTTGGGCCGAGCATTAGTTTGGCCTGAATATTGCCCATTCAGGTACTCGCTGAGAGCTAAATTTATCAAAATAATTCTAAAAAAAAGGACATTTTAAAAAATTGAGGAAAAAACAGCGTGGGGGGTTTTTTGGATCTGGAATGGATTTTAACCACTTCCCTAACGGCGCATTGTAAAATGACGCCAGCAGGAACAGTCCCTCTCTCCTGCAGCCCATCAGAGCACCCGAGTACCTGTTTCCAGCCCATTAGACTAGCCGAGTACCTATCTGCAGCCCATCAGAGTACCCAAGTACCTATCTGCAGCCCATGTCTCATAGAATATATGAGTGTTTTCTTTCCAAAATGAGGTCATTTTTGTGGGTAATTCCACTGTCTTGGTGCTCCAGGACCTTCAAAAGTGTGATAGGTAGGAATGAAATTAGATGTGTAATTTATGCTCCTAGAACTCCTGATGGTGCTCCCTGAATGTTGAGCCTCTCTATGTGGCCATGCTGTGAAAAGGTCTCACACATGTGGTATCGCCATACTCAGAAGCAGTGAGCGGAATGTATGTTGGGGTGTAATTGGAAGTATGCATATGTTATATGTGAGAAATAACTTATGACAAATTTGTGTTAAAAAAATAATAATTTCTTAATTTTCCCAAGAATTGTGGGAAAAAATACAACTTCAAAAAACTCACCATGCCTCTTACTAAATATCTTGGACTGTCTACTTTTAAAAAAGGGGTCATTTGGGGGAGTATTAGTATTGTCCTGGCATTTCAGGGCCTTAAGAAATTAGATAGGCTGTCAGTACATAAGGTGTGATCAATTTTTTATGATTTGCAGCATAGCTTGTAGACTCTATAACTTTCACAGAGACCAAATAATATCCACTAATTTGGGTTATTTTTACCAAAGATATGCAACAACATAAATTTTTGCTTTTCAAAATTTTAGCTTTTTTTTTGCTTATATCGCAAAAAATAAAAAACACAGTGGTGATTAAATACCACCAAAAGAAAGCTCTATTTGTGTGAAAAAAATTATAAAAATGTTGTTTGGGTACAGTGTTGCATAACTGAGTATTTTTCATTCAAAGTGTGAGAGGACTGAAAGCTGAAAACTGAAGAATTGTATTGAAGTGTTTAAGGGAAACCCTATGATGTAATTAACCCCTTCAATACCGGGCTATAGTAATATGATGTCCACAGATGGACTATGTATTTTGCCGCTACTACAGAGCGGTGATCAGGGATCGGGCGTGTCCCTCGGGACTCAGCCCATCCCCGATCAGGGGAAAGAGCCAATACACAATCACAGCCGGTCATTTCCAGGATCCGCATTCATGCCACTCGGGGGACACGCATTGTGGCGATCGGGGGTTGAGGCTTGTTAATGCTTAGTGTACATACCAAGCACACTAATTGCCCCTCCCAGTAATAAAGAGGACCTGTCACCACCCTATCAAAGTACCTGTCACCACCTTATCAAAGTACCTGTCACAGCCTATCAAAGTACCTGTCACCTGCCCATCAAAGTACCCGAGTACCTGTCACCAGTCCATCAGAGTACCCAAGTACCTATCACCAGCCAATCAGAGTACCCGAGTATCTGTCACCAGCCCATCAGAGTACCCAAGTAGCTGTCACCTGCCCATCAAAGTACCCGAGTAAATGTCACCAGCCCATCAGAGTACCCATGTACATGCCACCAGCCCATCAGAGTACCCGAGTACCTGTCACCAACCCCTCAGAGTACCCGAGTAGCTGTCACCAGCCCATCTGAGTACCCGAGTATCTGTTACCAGCCCATTTAAGTACCCAAATACCTGTCATCAGCTCATCAGAGTACCCGAGTACCTGTCACCAGCCCATCACAGTACCCGAGTAACTTTTACCAGCCCATCACAGTACCCGAGTACCTGTCACCAGCCCATCTGAGTACCCAAGTACCTGTCACCAACCCATCTGAGTACCCGAGTACCTGTCACCAGCCCATGAGAGTACCCGAGTATATATCTGCAGCCCATCAGCGTACCTGAGTACCTATCTGCAACCCATCAGATTACCCAAGCACCTGTCTGCAGCCCATCAGAGTACCCAAGTACCTGTCTCCAGCCCATCAGAGTACCCAAGTACCTATCTGCAGCCCATCAGAGTACATGTGTACCTATCTGCAGCCCATCAGAGTACCTGAGTACCTATCTGCAACCCATGCCTCATAAAATATACATTGCGGTGTTTGCTTTCCAAAATGCGGTCATTTTGTGGGTAATTCCATTGTTCTGGTGCTCCAGGACCTTCAAAAGTGTTATAAGTAGGAATGAAAATTAGATGTGTAATTTATGCTCCTAGAATGCCTGAAGGTACTACTTCAATGTTGGACCTCACTATATGGCCAGGCTGTGTAAAATCTCACACATGTGGTATCGCCATACTCGGGATGAGTAACAGAATGTATTTTGAGGGGTAGTATTTGCTATATACATGCTATGTGTTAGAAATATCTTTTAAATTGACCACTTTGTGCAAAAAAAAAAGCATTTTCATTTTCTTTCCACTTTTTTCGAAGACTTGTGGAAAAAAAATGAACCATTCAAAAGACTCATAATGCCTCATAGAATATACGTTGGGGTGTTTGCTTTCCAAAATGGGGTCATTGTGGGTAACTCCATTGTCCTGGTGCTCCAGGGCCTTCAAAAGTGTAATAGGTCGTTAGAAAATGAGATGTCTGATTTATGCTCCTAGAACGTCTGATGGTGCTCCTTACATGTTGGACCTCTCTTTGTGGCCAGGCTGTGAAAAAGTCGCACAAATGTGGTATCACTATACTGGGAGCAGTAGCAGAATGTACTTTGGGGTGTAATTGGAAGTGTGCATATGCTGTGTGTGAGAAATAACTTGTTGTTATGACAATTTTGTGTAAAAAAAAAGTCTTAATTTTCCCAAGAATTGTGGGAAAAAAATACAACTTCAAAAAACTTGCCATGCCTCATACTAAATACCTTGGAATGTCTACTTTTCAAAAATGGGTCATTTGGGGGTATTTGTACTTTCCTGACATTTCAGGGCCTTAAAAAATGAGATAGGCCGCCAGTGCATCAAGTGTGATCAATTTTCAATGATTTGCACCATAGCTTGTAGACTCTATAACTTATAACCAAATAATATACACTTATTTGGGTTATTTGTACCAAAGATTTATAGCAGTATAAGTTTTGGTCAAAATGTATGAACAAAAATGACTTATTTGCAAAACTTTATCATAGAAACTAAAAAAAGTAGTTTTTTTTTCCAAAATGTTCTCTTTTTTAACTTATGTCACAAAAAATAAAAAACCCAGAGGTGATTAAATACTACCAAAAAAAAGCTCTATTTGTGTGAAAAAATGATAAAAATGTTGTTTGGGTACAGGGTTGCATGACTGAGTAATTGGCATTCAAAGTGTGAGAGCACTGAAAGCTGAAAATTGGTCTGGGTAGGAAGGGGGTGTAAGTGTCCTGTATTAAAGTGGTTAAGAAAAAAAAAACAGCATGTGGTCCCCCCAAAAATCCATACCATGCCCTTTGGGTCTGGTATAGATTTTAAGAGGAAAATGTAAAAAAAAATGGCGTGGGGTCCCCCCAAAATCCATACCAGACCCTTATCTGAGCAGCTTGGCAGGCCAGGAAAGGAGGGGGGGAGGACGAGCGAGCGCCTCCCCCTGAACCATACCAGGCCGCTTGCCCTCAACATGGGGAGGGTGCTTTGGGGTGCCCCCAAAGCACCTTGTCCCCATGTTGATGGGACAAGGGCCTCTCCCTGACAACCCTGGGCTGTGGTTGTCGGGGTCTGTGGGTGGAGGGATTATCGGAATCTGGAAGCCCCCTTTAAAAAGGGGGCCCCAGATCCCGCCCCCCCTATGTGAATGGGTATCGGGGTACATCGTACCCCTACCCATTCACCAAAAAATTACAAAAAGTAATAATCACAGGAAACAGTTTTTAACAAGTCCTTATTAACCACTTCAATACTATGCACTTAGAACCCTTTACTACCAGACCAATTTTCAGTTTTCAGTGCTGTTGCGCTTTGAATGACAATTGCGCGGTCGTGCGACGCTGTACCCAAACAAAGTTTTTATCATTTTGTTCCCACAAATAGAGCTTTCTTTTGGTGGTATTTGATCACCCCTGCGGTTTTTATTTTTTACGCTACAAATAAAAAAAGACCGAAAATTTTGAAAAAAAAAAAAAAAATTCTCTATTTTTGTCACAAAACTTTGTAAATACGTAAATTTTCTCCATCACTGGTGGGCACTGATGAGGCTACACTGACGGGCACTGATGTGGCAGTACTGATTGGCACTGATGAGGCGGCACTGATGAGGTGGCACTGATGATGAGGCACTTATATGCAGCAATGATGAGCACTGTTAGGCGGCACTGATAAGCAGCATTGACGGGTACTGAGAGGTGGCACTGATATACAACACTGATGGGCACTGATATGCAGCAATCACGGACACTGCTAAGCGGCACTGATGGGCACTAATGGACAGCACTGATTGGCACTCATAGGTGGCACTGGGCACTGATAGGTGGCACTGATGGGCACTGATAGGTGGGCACTGGTAGGTGGCAATGGTGGGCACTGATGTGTGGCACTGGTACACACTGATAGGGGCACTGGTGGGCACTGATAGGGGCACTGCTGGGCACTGGTGGGCATATACATTAATAGGGGCTCATTCCCTGGTGGTCTAGGGTGGCATCTGAAGGTGGCACTGAGTGAAGGTGGACCTGAGCATTTAGTCACTTACCTGGTGGTCTAGGGGGGGTCTCCCTGGTGGTCCAGATCGCTCCCTGGTGGTCCCTGGTCGGCTCCCTGGTGGTCCTGGGTGGGCACATCACTGGGCAGGCTCCCTGGTGGTCTAGGGTGGCGATCCGAGGGAGGGCTGTGCTGATAAATCATCAGCACAAACCCTCCCTGTCAGGGATGCAGCCGATCGGCTCTCCCCTCATCAGGTCTGCAGACCTGAGTACAGGAAAGCCGATAAACGGCTTTCCTGTATTACACTGTGACCAGCCGTGATTGGTCACGGCTGGTCACATGGTAAAGTGCTTCGGATCGAAGCACTTTACCGAGATCGGCATTGCGGGGGGTCAGACTGACCCCCCACACCACCGATCGCCGCGATGCGCGCCCCCCCGGGCGCGCGGCGGCTTGTTATCCTGAGGACGTCATATGACGTCCAGTCAGGATAACTCAGCCACTTCCCGGCCGTCATTCTGTATACGGCGGTCGGGAAGTGGTTAAGAGATAAAAAAAATCCATCGTCATCACTTTGCATGGAAAAATAGAAAAAAAAAACTTGCTGTCACCTCTAGGGAGGCCTCCGGCCGTCTTCCTCCTCTCTGCTTTGACAGCTCTTATATAGGCAAGGGGTGGGGCCACCCGGCTACATCACCTGGTGGCACCACCCCCTTCTGACATCACGTGAGTTTGCATGTTTGGTAGAACTTTTTCCCTGTTCGAGATATTCTGGTACGAACTGAACCAGGGGGGGTGTTCGGCCCATCCGTACACAATAGTAAACACTAAGGCTGGATTTACACCAGTCAGGTGCGAATTCCAGCCTGTCTGCTGCCGAAAAGGGGAGGAGCCTCCGTTCGGCGGCTCCTGTCCATTCTCACAGCGCAGCAGCTGCTGAGGGAGGGAGGGAGGGAGGGAGAAGGGGCCGCGAGCAGGGGAAATATCCCCGTTCAGTGCGGAGTGCATCTCCGTGTTAGATGCGCTCCCATTGAACACAACAGGCTGGGAATTGACACCGCATTGCACAGAAAACGCACACGTTTTCTGTGCAATGCGGAGTGCGAATGCACCGCATATATGTGAACCGAACACCTTGAAAACAATGTGTTTTTAAGTGTCCCACGAATTTGCATCTAATTCGCATAGGTGTGAACCCAGCCTAAATGAATCTATTTAATTCAGAAAAAAATGGTTGTTTATAACAGTTGTTTGTCCTGATCACTTCTCCAGAGTAGTACAGTACTACTATAGTAACATTGTGTTGCTCTGGTCACAGTATGCAAAAAAAGAAAACAAATAAATATTTAAAAATGTCATTTTTTTTTTTTACATACTCCCACCAGTGAATAAAACAATTTTTTAAAATGTCTTTATTTTCCAAAAAAAGTGATAAAAAATGACAACTTCAAAAAAAACACCATGGCTCTTACTCTTACCTTAGACTGTCTACTTTCCAAAAAAGGGTCAATTGGGGGATATTTGTACTGTCCTGGCATTTTCAGGCCCCAAGAAAAGAAAATGCCGTCAGTACATCAGGATTGACCAATTTTCATAAACGATTGAAGAATGATTATTTATTTGCAGAACTGTATACAGAAACAAACAAAAACAGTTTTCTTTTCAAAATGTTTGAAACCCAAAAAAAACAAAAGAAAGCTCTATTTGTGTGAAAAAAATTATAAAAATGTTATATAGGTACAGTATTGCATGACCGCACAATTGCCAGCCAATCAGGAACATTTAGTTTTGCCCTTACAAACCACCTTAACTTTATGTCATTGACTCCTATCTATTTTGGTGTTAAGGCAAAATATCAGGTAAATGGCCTAATTCTGCAAAATTTTGTCGAAGCAAAGACATTCACCCCTAGTGCCATATTGCCAATACCACCATAATATCAGGTAAGCTAACATTTAAGTTGAAATGCAATCATTAAATCAACAACAATTAACTGTGTAGGAGAAATAAAACTTGGTGGTGTAAAGCCATGCTGAAATCGCTGAGTTCAATGTAAAACATCTTACACAACTACAAGAGTGGGTACAGCAACATCACACAAGGTGGTCTTACAACATTAACAAGGTTTCTCACAGATACATAGAGAAAAATATACCAAGGGATTTTTAAGGTGCCAGGCAATCATGGTCTATATAGATAAAAATACCAATTTTTATTTGAATATGCAATAAAACTTAAAAAAAATGTAAATCCAAGAAACATTCAATATGGTTCATATATGTAGTTACTCCCACTCTACATGTTTGATAATCACTGGCTTCTTCAGGAGATTTATGAACACTACAAATTACGCCACAGAAATTAAAAAAATTAAACAGATCAGATATATCAAAATGTAAGATACAAACATCATAATTATGAAATATATAATATTGCAAATGATAATGAAAATCATTAAAAATAAACATAATAATGAAAGACATACATAATTAAATATTATGGACCTTGTAGCAAGGTATCTCGCCAGGAAGCTTGATGTGAAATTGTACCAACACAGGCAAATATTAACCACCCACTGTACATCCAAGCCTCACCCCACGTGTAAGTATTAGTGAGCCATAGGGGGGCACAGATCAACCAAAAATTCCCCTACATTTCTGTATAATATAAATAAATGCCTTAAGAATAAAAAATCAAAAAAGATCAATCACCAAAAAAGGAAGGAAAAAAATCCTCAATACATTGTTATACTAAGGAGGAAAAAAATGGTTGTTTACAACAGTTGTTCATGCTGATCACCTCTCCACAGTAGTACAGTACTACTATGGTAACACTGTGTTGCTCTGGTCGCAGTATGCAAAAAAAAAAAAAAAGCGTAATAAAAGAAAAATAAATATTTAAAAATGTAATTTTTTTAACATACTGTCACCAGTCAATGTCCCTGATCACTGCCACAACAGTTACGATGGTGCTGTACTGCACTGGTGACAGTATGTAAAAAAAAAAAGAAAAAAAACATTTTTTTAACATTTCTTCATTTTCCAAAAAATTGTGATAAAAAAATACAACTTCAAAAAACATACCATGCCTCTTACTAAATACCTTGGGCTGTCTACTTTCCAAAAAAGGGGCAAATTGATGAATATTTGTACTGTTCTGGCATTTTCAGGCCCCAAGAAAAGAAGAGGCCGTCATACATCAGGATTGATCAATATATATACATATACCGTATTTGCCGGCGTATAAGATGACTTTTTAACCCATGAAACTCTTCTCAAAAGTCGGGGGTCGTCTTATACGCCGGGGATTAGGGCCGGTTCACAACCACTTCCTGATGGTCGAGATTTTTTACTGTGGCCCTATATCGGACGTCGACGTCCGATACAGGGCCCTCTCGGCGAGTTTGGGCTGGCGGCGGATAAATGCCGCGACCAGTCCTTCACCAACACTTGGCCGGGATTAGGGGCCGCATATTCTGCTGGGGGCTGAAAACTCTTCTCAAAGTACCCAATTTTTCAGTAGAATATGCGGCCGTTTATGCCATATACATATATATAACTAGTTAGGACTACATACTGCCGGAGAAGAAAAGAACCCCGGACTTTTACGGTCTTGTCATGTTTATAAGTAGTTAA
>BLSH010459335.1:147072-161592 GCA_018402905.1 Glandirana rugosa | reverse complement strand
CTTGGGGGATCTGGTTAGTTGTATGCCCAGATATGTTATGCTGGTGTCTGCCCAAACGTAGGGATACTGACATTGCAGGAGGATTCGTGTTGTGGTATCAATTCCTATATCTAGGATATTTGATTTGGTCTCATTGGCTTTGTAGTAAGATATTTCACCGAACCACTTTAGTATTTTTTGTACTTCTGGGAGAGATGATGTTGGGTTGGTTAATATTAGGATGACGTCATCCGCAAAAAGGCTGATTTTATGTTGGTGGGAATTGATATTTAGTCCAGTTATTTTGGGATTGGTTCTTATGTGCTCAGCTAGGGGTTCCATGACTAGATTAAAAATCAGGGGGGACAATGGGCATCCCTGTCTGGTACCATTCGAGATTTGGAATGGTTTGGAAAGTAGGTTGGAGGTGAAGACCTGTGCTGATGGGTTGGTATATAATGCTAGGATCGCTTTGAGTATGTGTCCGGTGAATCCAAATTTTTTTAGGGCCAGGGCCAAGTAATCCCAGCTGACCCTGTCAAACGCCTTCTCTGCATCTAGAGAAAGAAGCAGAGAAGGCGTTTTGGTAGAATTGGCGTGGTGAATTGCATTAAGTAGCCGTCTTGTGGCATCCGAGGTCTGCCGACCTTTGGTGAAGCCAGATTGGTCTATGTGTATTAGTGTTGGCATAATGTTAATTAATCTATTTGCTATTGTTTTGGCATAGATTTTAAGGTCTAGGTTCAAGAGGGATATGGGACGGAAGTTTTGTGGTGCTGTCGGATCTTTACCAGGTTTTGGTAGGGTCACTACCATTGCAGAAAGCATTTCTTTCGGAAATGAGGAGGAGGATGCAGCAGCATTGTACAGTTCACATAGATATGGGGTGATATGTTTGTGAAATGTTTTGAAATATTCCCCTGTTAATCCGTCAGGGCCTGGGGATTTTAGGTTGGGTAGTTTTTCTATAGTTTCCTTAATTTCTTCTGGGGTGAAGGGTGCATTCAGGGATTCTAATTGGTCTGTCGATAATTTAGGAAGTTTGATTTGATCAAGGAATGATTGTATTTCTGCCTGAGTGGGTTGGTGGGTGGTCTTACTATTAGTCAGATTGTATAGTTCACTATAATATGTGCTGAATGCGTCAGCGATCAATTGGGGGTTCAGCACTTTCTCTTTTGTGTCGGGGTGGAGCAGATATGCGATTTTGCTTTTGGTGCGGTATCCTTTAATTCGGAGGGCCATGGCTTTACCGGCTTTATTTCCAATAGTATAGGTGTTAGCTTTAAGCTTACGCTGTAATTTTTCATAGTTTTCTAGTAGCAGTGTACGTAATTCGTTTCTTAATTTGAAGATTTCTGATTGTAAGGTTTGGGATGGGTGGAGTTTGTTTAGGGTATCTGCTTTTTCAATCGCTGTCGTGAGTTCTGTTATGCGCTGCATCCTTCTCCTTTTTGTTTTTGAACCAAGCTGTATAAAGAACCCTCTAATATAGGCCTTATGGGCCATCCACAGAGTCGCCGGGTCGGATACTGAACCTCTATTGGAGGAGAAGAATTCTTCCAGGCGTTCAGCCAAGTATTCAGTGTTGGTGGGGTGTCGCAGGAGGGTGTTGTTTACTCTCCAGATATATGTCTGGGGAGGTGAGGATCTGTTTGTGATTTTTATACTTATGGGTGCATGATCCGACCATGTGACTGAGTGGATGGTTACCGATTGGACATTTTGTAATAGCCATTTGTCAGATAAGAAGAGGTCAATTCTAGAGTATGTGTTGTAACGTGGGGAGAGGTACGTGTAGTCTCTCTCCTCCGCGTGGCAACACCTCCATACATCGTAAAGGTCTTGTTCAAATAAGAATTTGTTTAGAGGTGAGTGAAATCTTTTGGGTCCCGAAGAGGAGTCTAAGTCATAGTCAGGAACCATATTGAAGTCTCCACAGATCAGTAAGTGGCCTTGTTGCAAGCTTAAGATTTTTTTTGTGGTGGTCCGTAGGAATCTCATTTGGAGTTGATTCGGCGCGTACAGAGACGCGATGGTGTACAAAGAGTTTTCTATTGTGCAGACAATTATAACGTATCTTCCTTCAGGGTCTGTATTACATTGGTGTAACTGGAAAGATATAGTGTCTCTGAATGCTATGCATACTCCACGTTGTTTTTTTGAAAAATTGGCTTGATAGATATGTGGGAAGGATTTATGCTGAGAATTTGGGGTAGCTCCTAATGCAAAGTGTGTTTCTTGCACACAGAGAATGTCGCAGTTGTGGTTGAGAGCTGTGTTCCATAATGATAATCTTTTAGCCGGGTGATTTAAACCTTTAGCATTGATTGATAGTATGTTGATAGACATGGTGGAGTGTGATTTGAAATTGTTTAGATGGGACTTACGTTTGGCTGTGTCAATATTGGTACCGGGTGAGTTGTTTGATTTCTCAGATTTTTCTCTTCTTCCGGGTTCTCCCGTGGAATGTGACGGTGAACGGCGTGACTTGTGTGAGGAGCTTGTTATTAGCCTTTAAGGAATGGTATCTCGCTCTTATTAGTGGCTGCTTGAGTAGAAAGACAATGGTATTATGTGGGGTAAACAAAATTCAATGCAATAGGTTGGAACAAGTTTAGTTGTTTGTTTCTCAGTAGGTGAAGTATCCGTGTCGTGGCTCAGGGGCCGCGATAGGATAGTAAACTGGTAAGAAAAAAGGAAAATCAATAAAAGAACAGTAACAAAACAAAATGCGAACTAGTAGTGATCAGCTATTTCTTGCTCTGAGAGCAGCTGATGAGTTGAGGGGTAAAGTACAGGGCCTTACTGGAGGTGGACCAGAAGCCCGATCGAAGTGGGTTGTGGTTTTCTGGACGTGAGGAGATTCTTTTAGGTGTCGGTGAGTTGACTCCGTGTTCTTTTTATTGTTTTGAGGGAAATGAGAGTGATCCCTTTTAGGTCGATCTTCTTGTGGGAGTTCTGGGATGATTCCCCAGGAGTGGAGGAGTTTCGTGCCATCTTGAATATTTGAGATGGTGTGGTGGGTTCCGTTCCTCGTGACTACCAGGGTGGCGGGGTGGCGCCACTTGTAGATCAGCTTGTGGTTGTTCAGTGCTTTAGTCACTGTTTTGAGCTGTCTTCTTAACTGTAGGGTATGTTGAGAAAGGTCTGGGTAGAGTTGTAGCCCCGTGAACGGTTCTGGGAGGTGTGGCATAGACCTTGATATGCTTAATATTTGCTCTTTGGTTTGAAAGAAGTGGACCCTCATCAGGACATCTCTAGGTATGGAGTCGTCCAGGTGGCGGGGTTTGGGGATCTTGTGGATGCGGTCAATTGTGAGCTCAATTGGTGACAATTCGGGTGCTATGATCGAAAATAGCTTAGTAGCGTATGTGCGGAGTTCAGCCGGAGGGATGGTTTCTGGGATTCCCCGGATTTTTAAATTGTTTCGCCTCGAGCGGTCCTCAAGGTCTGCTAATTTGGATCTGATCCACATAGTATCATCCCTCTGCTCGTTATATGCGTCAACCAGATCGTTTACAGTGACAGTGCATTCTTCCATTTTGTTTTCAATGTAGTGGACTCTATCGTCAACGTGTTTTAGCTCTGTCGAGAATTTAGTGAGGACCGATGTGAAGCTAGTCGTTAGCGAGCTTTGTAAAGATAGGAGCATGTCTTTTAGTGTAGAGTCCAAAACTGGTTGTCCTGTTGTCGGGAAAGATGCTATGGATTGAAGGGGTTGTGATTGTACCCCTTCATCGCTTGGTAGCATCTGGCTATAAGTATCCAGTTTCATTTTAGATTTGGCTGGGCTCTGCGTTGAGGGGCTTGGGGGCGGTGATTGTAGGGGTGATGTTGGCAGCTGTGGAATGTCCTTATCTCCTGGTTCTGCATCAGGGAGATCTGTGTACGATGTAAATTGAGCCTTCATGTGGTGTGAATTCCCCTCATGGTTATTTCCTTTCACTGAGTGGGGAGATTGGAAAAAAGCTGTCAGCTTTTTAGGGTTCCGATCTTCCTTTCTCTTAGGGGACATTTTCTCTTGTGTATAAGTCTCTTTAATATAAGTCCTTTTCTCCTTCACTGCTGTGTTATATCGATCGGGCTTCGCAAGGTGTGTTTCCTAGGGTGTCATTACAGTTTAGCAGTTGCTGTTACATGAGTGGGAGTACCAAGATGGCCGCCTGTGGTAGTGATATTTTGACAGCTGGGGGACAAAAGAGGGTATTTCTACCCTCTCTAAGTCACTGTTGGTTGTTTGATGGGCAGATGTTGCTTGTTTGAGATGGATAGCAGGCTGGGGGGGCCAAGGAGGGTACAAATACACCCACCGGGTGTAGCAAGATGGCCACCGCGGTTCTTGTAGGCCGAAGCCGCGGACTTTCCTGAGCGTCCGCGGCCGGATCGGCGCTGGGGTGTCTCCGCTCGTTAGGTAAGCCTCAGGGGTTGCACAGGATGGCCCAGTGGTGCCCCAGGCCTGGCAGATGGCTTGATGTCCGGTCCCCACAGGCTGGATGCGGCCCGGATGGCGGCGCTCGTGGCTGGGGAGCAGGGGCCTAGCTGAGCAGTGTGACTGTCCTGGATGGGTGGTCGAAAATAAAAAATATGGGTCCCAGGGCTTGGAGGGAAGGGAGGGTGGTCTGCAGGGATGGATGATTTTGCTCACCGGCACTCCTGATGAGAGGATGGCTTTGGGTGCAGATACGGCCGCCAGGAGCTCCACACACACACGTCCTGCTCCTTTCAGGTCCGGACACGCCCCCCCATTTTCCACTTCTTGATTAGAGTTTGAACACTGCTGTTTGGCATTCTCAATTCCTTGGATATCTTTTTATATCCCTTTCCTGTTTTATACAGTTGAACTACCTTTTCCCGCAGATCCTTTGACAATCACTTTGCTTTCCCCATAACTCAGAATCCAGAAACGTCAGTGCAGCACTGGGTGAAAGATGCAAGGGTTTGTTAGGAGTCAAGAAATGTGTTGATCTTTTATACACACACATTAATTTCAAGCAAACAAATCACCTTTACTAGCCATTCAAACCCCTTTGTGTTAACTTGTGTGCATGTTATCAGGCCAAAATCACCAGGGTATGTAAACTTTTGATCAGGGTCATTTGGGTAGTTTCTGTTGTCATTATGATTTAAAAAGAGTAAACACAGTTGATTGATAATAAATGGCTTCAACCAAACACTAACCATGAATGAAAGAAATGTTTTTGTGTTATTCATATTCTCTGAGAAATGGCCAAGAAATCATAAATTCTGCAAGGGTATGTAAACTTATGAGCACAACTGTATATAATATCGTATGTAAGATACAAACATCATAATTATGAAATATATAATATTGCAAATGATAATGAAAATCATTAAACATAAACATAATAATGAAATACATACATAATGAAATATTATGGACCTTATAGAAAGGTATCTCGCCAGGAAGCTTGATGTGAAATTGTACCAGCACAGTCAAATATTAACCACCCACTGTACATCCAAGTGTCACTCCATGGGTAAGTATTAGTGAGCCATAGGGGGTACAGATCAACCACAAATTCCCCTACATTTCTGTATAATATATATAAATACCTCTAAGAATAAAGAATCAAAACAGATCAGTCACCAAAAAAGGAAGGAAATAAATCCCCAATAGATTGTTATAGTAAGGAGGAAAACCTACCAATTGGAAGCATATGTAGTGTAGATCGAAGGACTTCTTTTCAATTCTTCAAAGAGAAAAATGGGAAAAGAAACCCCCTAAAAGGGCAAAGTAATAATTCCCAAAGTAATAAGGTCTCTCACAGGCAGAAATGTCAAGTGAAACAGATGTACTGTCCACATTCTTTAGCAGAATTCAAAAAAAGAGGCAGCACTGAAAATGTAAAACCTCAGTGGTCGGCCATGAAAACTTGGTGCAGCAGATGAAAGACATGTCATGCTCCCAGGTCCGGATTAGGAGCATTATGGGCCTGGTGCTGGGGATTTTGGTGTGCCTTAAGGGCTGTGCATCGGTGTGCGCCCTTAGGTGAAAGTGAAAGGGTGCAGTGGCACAGGCCCAATGCTATGGAAATCCCAGGCTTCTATAAGAGCCCAGCACTGGCATGCGTGGTGCTCCCTGAGGTGAGGTTGAAGGGCACAGCTGTGTGCCCTAACACAACACTACAGAAACTGAATATCTGGCTTCCATTAGGACTGTCTGTGGTGCTCGTTATTAATCCCACCACCCAGCCCAGGTGGCACATGCTTTCCATGCGTGGTCTGTTATTTTTGGGCGGCTAGACCCACGACTCAGGCTTTTCTTTTTCAGAGAATAGGTGCAGGAACCCCCCCCTTCCTACGAAGAAGCACGCCACATCATAGGGTGGGTCTGGCCAAATTGTACAGTGGGAGAGTCTCAAAGGACTCAATAAAATCAGGAATGTATAACACAGGGTTCAGGAGAGCATAATACACAGAGCACTGGGTTCAGGACAATGTAATATACAGATCATCAGTGCCCAGCCATCAGTGCACCCTTACCTGTGCCCATAAATGCAGCCTCAAGTCACCAATGCCCATCAATGAAGCCTCATCATCAGTGCCCATCAATGCAGCCTCACCAATGTGGCATTGATGAGGCTGCCTTGATGAGCACTGGTGAGGCTGCATTGATGGGCACTGGTTAGGCTGCATTGATGGGCACTGGTGAGGCTGCAATGAGAGGCACTGGTAATGCCCATCAATGCAGCCTCACCAGTGCCCATCAATGTAGCCTCATCAGTGCCCAGCCATCGGTGCCCATTAATGCAGCCTCAGGGGTTCCCAGCCATCAGTGCCCATCAATGCAGCCTCATCAATGCCCAGCCATTGGTGCCCATTAATGCAGCCTCATCAGTGTCCAATCATCAGTGCCCATTAATGCAGCCTCATCAGTGCCCAGCTATTAGTGCTCATCAATGCAGTCTCATCAGTGCCCACCCATCAGTGCCCATTAATGCAGTCTCATCAGTGTCCAGCCATCAGTGCCCATCAGTACAGCCTCATCAGTGCCCAGCCATCAGTGCCCATCAATGCAGCCTCATCAGTGCCCACCCATCAGTGTCCATTAATGCAGCCTAATCAGTGCCCAGCCATCAGTGCACATCAGTACAGCCTTATCAGTGCCCAGCCATCAGTGCTCATCAGTACAGCCTCATCAGTGCCCAGCCATCAGTGCCCATCAATGCAGCCTTATTAGTGTCCACCCATCAGTGCCCATTAATGTAGCCTCATCAGTGCCCAACCATCAGTGCCCATTAATGCAGCCTCATCAGTGCCCATTAATGCAGCCTGATCAGTGCCCAGCCATCAGTGCCCATTAATGCAGCCTGATCAGTGCCCAGCCATCAGTGCCCAGTCATGCAGCCTGATCAGTGCCCAGCCATCAGTGCCCATGTAGCCTGATCAGTGCCCAGTAATGCAGCCTCATCATCAGTGACCAGCTTCATCCCATCAGCCTTACCTGGCTCAGCTGGCTGAGGCTGTGTCCAGGCATCTGAAGAGGAGAGCTGATTTACACAGAGCAGGCCCTGGCGTGGCTGAGTGACACACGAGGCCCCGCCTTATGGAATGGGTAGGCCCTTACGATGGACAGCTCAGCTGGTCCAGGAGGAGGGACCTCGTGTGTTCTGTCAAACTAGCGGGAGATGGAGATCTCTGCTCTGTAAACCAGTGCTTCTCGCCCACCCCCCCCCCATTGCCACTGAGCAGTGCGATGTCACTTGTAAACACAGAAGCCGGGCTTCTGCGCTCACAAGTGACAGAAAATAATAGGTACAATCAGGGCCGGTGCCAGAATTTTTGTGTACATAGGCCAAGGTGCATTTCACCACCCCGACCTCAGACAGCAGCTCTGCCGGGAGGATAGGACTCAGTGCCTGCCTGAATGAGTCCTTTCATCAGAAGCTGCAGAGTTCCCCTTTATGCCTTTATGATTCCTCTATATAGATCTTTAGTGAGACCTCACTTAGAATACTGTGTCCAGTTCTGGAGACCTCACTTACAAAAAGATATTGATAAGATAGGACGAGTTTAGAGACGGGTAACAAAAATGGTGAAAGGTCTGGGGGATAAAACATATCAAGAGCGACTTCAGGAACTTAATATGTACAGTCTGGAGGAAAGAAGGGAGAGGGGAGACATGATTGAAACCTTTAAATACCTCAAGGGGGTGAATAAGGTTCAGGAGGGCAGCCTTTTCAATATGAAACCAAAATCAAGAACACGGGGACATGACCTCAAACTAACTGGGGGGAAGTTCAAAACTAATCTTAGAAAGTATTATTTTACTGAAAGGGTGGTTGATGATTGGAATAAACTACCAACACAGGTTGTGAGACAGTCAACAGTAAATGGCTTCAAACATGCTTGGGATAAACATAAATCCATAGTCAGACAACAAGGTTAATGTAAAAAAAAAATAAAATAAATAAATATATAAAAAGGGGCAGACTCGATGGACTACTCAGTCTTTTTCTGCCGTCACTTTTCTATGTTTCTATGTTTCTATGTTTATACTGTAATGGGGAACTTTGATGAAAAGTGGTTATGGTCACCCTGATTTAAGGGGGAACACTGGCAACTCTAATGTAAGGGGGCTCTGGTGACAGAGTTCCTCTTTACACCAGAGTTTGCAGAACCACAAACAAGTGCAATGTGATAGATATCAAGAATAATTAATACATGTACATTGCAAAGCGCTAGTGCAATCAATAATATGCATAAAGCATACATTTCATTAAAAAAAGTCCAATAAAATTGGGCTGTGATAAACTTTTGCAGATCCTCTGCAAGCGACTTCAGTGTAACATCACCAAGACCAATTACATACCATCTGCTTACCAAAAAATTGAGTTCATTAACATATGAGATCACGTGTGCTTGTCATCTGTTGGATATTTGCAGCCACTTCACTCAAAAAGCAACAATGCAGGTATCATGGCTTTCTCCCAAAAGCTGCCTTTCACCACCCCATCCAGTCCGGTACCAACCACAGGAAACCCCGTATATGCAAAGAATAAAGCACACTATAATGCATTACCTGGACATACTGTGATGCTTTATTAAAGTAATGTACTTACAGCAAACTTTATTCAGATAAAGAGACAAATTGTTTCCTTGGCTTGGTAATGCATTATAGTGTGCTTTATTCTTTGCATATACGGGTTTCCTGTGGTTGGTACCAGACTGGACGGAGTGGTGAAAGGCCGCTTTTGGGACAAATCCATGATGCCTGCATTGTTGCTTTTTGACTGAAGTGGCTGCAAATATAAGGCTGATGACAAGCACACATGACCTCATAATTTTAAGAGGACACATTTTTTGGTAAGCAGATGGTGCGTGCTCTTGTGTCTTAGTGATGTTACACTGAAGTTGGTGCAAACCGCTTGCAGTGGATCTGCACAACTTTATCATGACACAATTTTATTGGACTTTTTGTATGAAATGTATTTACTGCACTAGTGCTTTGGAATGTACATATATTAATTATTCACTATATCTATCACATTGCACTTTAGGCACTTTTACATGAGAAGTCCACTTGGACCCTTTATTCTCTTGGAGCAGCGGCTGCAATCTCCAATCCAATCCACTAAAAACAAATGGAAGGAGATCTGTTCCCCTCCGTCTGGGCAGATTGGATCAGATCGCAGTCAGGTGTAGATGGACAGCAAAGTCTGTTTACATGTGAGCACCCATAGAACAGAGAGGGCTCCATTCCACCCTTCTCTGTGGGGATCAGCCCACAGATCCCCCACTGAGCAAAGCAGAGCCCCCCCCCCCGTCTTCTGTCCTGTCCCTATCTCCTTTGCTCTGTTTCTGTGTAGCCTCTCTGACTGCCCCCCCCATCTCTCATCTCCCATCTCCCCTTGCTTTATCTCTCCTTCTCTGTTCTCTTTGCCCCATGTGCTGTGCTCACCCTACAGAGGGTCCCCCGTACATGCAGGGGGCTGTATAATAACAGACATTCTGACATAGAAAGGCATTGGGGTTTCAATAAACAATGCTATACCCCCCTACCTTCCACCGAGGATCTTCATTTCTGCCATTCCACTTCCTGTGCCTGCTGGCCCCGCCCCTTGCTCTCACGCGGCTCCTCCCCCTGGTCTCCTGGGCTCCTTGTCATCTGAATCACCTCCAGTGCAGCGGCGATTGTGTCAGTGCTGTACTGGAGAGGGGGAGAAACTATCATCCATTGTCTGCTGTAACTCACTGAGAGAGAGAAAGAGGGGCCGGGAAAGCAGATGGAAATGTGGGTGGAGGCAGCACTGAAGCTCACAGTGCACAGGGCTGTGCTGTCTGCCTCTGTACTCTGCTGTGTGGAGCAATGGAAATGCGCAAGCGAGGCCAGTGCCAGCATAAGCTTATCTTAAGAGAAGCCCCGGCGGCCGCCTGGGCTTCCTTATTATGCTGGCACCGGCCCTGTGTAAAGTGAATCTGGCCAGCCAGGGACTGTTTTATGGTAGGGGTCTGGAACTGCAGCTTCCATAGCCCCTATGTTAATCTGGCCCTGCATGCTGCCTCCCCTTTTGAATTGAAATATGTTCAGTGGTGTCATCAGCTAAGACTAAAGAAGTTAGGAAATTTCCATATTCACTTTGGTTATCCAATCATGTAAAAAGGCTATGCACATGACTGGGTATTTAAAGTGAATAAGAATTAGCATTTTGCATAATTGGATACTAGAAGTATCCATTCTCAACCACCTCAGTAAATCAGCCTCTGCATGTCTGCTTATGTAATCATATGAATATCAATTTATTTATAACAGTAGAGAAAAAGGAGTACTGTCCGTGATACTCTTTTTATTTGCACTAACATAACATTTTTCAGGACAAGCTTTCGGGGTATCTCCCCTTCTTCAAGGTCCAAGCAGTACTCAACAGTTTATACTTTATAACAGTAATATTGTAGTTTAGTAAATATGCATCATTTTCATGTAGTATGGATATTTTAATCATGTCATCTATCTGCCCTGTTTATTAAGATTAAAACAGTGACAATCACTATAAGTAATTAAATAATGTATTAATATAGCACAGTACAGGCCACCCTTATTATTTTGTGTACTGTTCAGCCTTGTTAAAGAGGCACGTTTATTAAATTATATGCAAACCCACCTCAGCTATGTTAGTAATGGTATGACAACAAAATAAAATGTGCAGGACTGGCAGTGGTACATTCCTGTAATTTATAATATGAATTCATTATATGTACATGTAGGATATCCCATTATTATTGTAGCACATTAAGTGCTTTTTTGTTTTTCGGTTCTATGAAGAAATAGAGTTGAAAATAACATGTACATTTAATGCAGTTTATTCCAATAATTGCTTTGAGATGCCTGTCATATTGGGTGAAGCCTGTCAAAAGGAAGTCTCATAACTATTGCACATATTGTGCATCATGATGCAGTTCACCTATATTTAGTTACATTGCTTTCTCATTGACTGTATCTTCAGAATAGATAAGGTTATTCCCTTATTCACTCAAAAAGTTATATTTCAGAACTTCCAAATTAACATTAATATATTCAATGTTAAAAAAAGATTAAAACAACCGGTTTTCTAAATATTTTTTGTAAATAGCCATTCTACTGATAATCCCTTGCATCTTTGTAGGAGAACAGTGAATTGATTTGATATTTGATATTTTCAGAATGTCAATGGCATACTAATATACTGTAACTAATGCATGTGTGGTGGGAGCACCAGGTATCTGACACTCCCAGAAGTGTCAGAAGTATAACTAAAGGCAAAACTTTTTAATACATTTTGGACAGAGTAGAGATAGATTAGAACACATGTCAATTTTTAACCTCTCTATTTGTCCTGTTTATCATTATCATTGAAAGTGAAAGTAAAAGAAAATCCCAAATTTTGGGTTGTCCCCAGAAAAGTAGGGGAAATGTTCAAATGGGGGCTCTAGATAGGTCTCCTGGGGGTCCCCAAGGAATTCCTTTAATTTGCAGGGATTTCCTCTCATTTCCTGTTTGATCTGAGACAAGAAGTGAAGGGAAACCTCAGCAATGGGACACAGATGGCTAAAATAATTCTGATGGGGGTTACTATTCTGCCTTGCTCTATCCTATACAGGCGGTCCCTGGGTTACAAACAAGATAGGGTCTGTAGGTTTGTTCTTAAGTCAAATTTGTTTGTAAGTCAGAACAGGTACCTTTTTTTAAGTGTAGCTCCAGCCAACAAAACTATCTTTAAGCTTTTTGGATAGCATAGGGAAGTATTGATACCTCTGTAGTGTTTATTTTGCTGTCTGAGCCCCTGTTCATAAGATTTCACCTCACTTCCTGTCCCAATGATAATTGGATTTTGAAAATGTTGGGTTGTTGTGGGAACAAACCTTGGTGATAAAGCTTCAGTGGAGACACCTTTTTCCCAGAATAACTCTTACAGGAGTGAATTTCCCTTCCTAGGGGGAGATTTCCTCTCATTCCCTGTTGTCTCCTTCCATTTGTAAGTAGGGGTCGTTTGTAAGTTGGATGTTTGTAACTAGGGGACCGCCTTTAGTTCTATTTAACATTTCTCTGGAATGCAGGAGCGACTGGCAAAGTAGGCATAAGGAGAAATGAGTACTAAATATCTTTTATTGCAGAATTCATTTTTTTTTTAGTTTTTATTTTAGTTTTAGCAACAGAGTTACTGTAAAGCAATAGATATTTCGATAAAGAGCTACAATGTAAAAAAAATAAATAAATAATATATATATAAAAGGAGATCTTGCTCTGGGGAGATGAAGTAGAGGTAAGAGTAACCTCTGTTGCAGTAAAGATATATCACTGTCACTTCCTCGGTCCTCTTTGTTCTTATGCTTGGATCATTCTCACACACACTGGTCATGCTGTTCCCATAAACAGGAGCAAGCAGTATATTTTTTCTATTTGGAATTTAACTCTGCTTACCCAAAATTACAAAATTTAATTGTATAGGAAAATTACTATTTTTAGCATACCATAAAAGTCATTCCATATGTGACAAACAGTCAAAAAATAAAAGCCAGAAATTATTTAAATTTCCAAGATTTGAGGTGGATTCTTACATATACAAATACACTAAATATTACCAAAAGTTTTGGGACACCTGCCTTTACACACACGTGAACTTTAATGGCATCCCAGTCTTCGTCCGTAGGGTATAATTCTTCTGGGAAGGCTGTTCACAAGGTTTAGGAGTGTGCCTATGGCAGTGTTTGACCATTCTTCCAGAAGTGCATTTGTGAGGTCAGGCACTGATGTGGACAAGAAGGCCTGGTTCGCAGTCTCCACTCCACTTATCCCAAAGGTGAGGTCAGGCCAGTCATGTTCCTCCACCCCAAACTCACGCATCCATGTCTTTATGGACCTTGCTTTGTTCACTGGTCCAAATCATTTGGTGGAGGGGGGATTGTGGTGTGGCTTTGTTTTTCAGGGGTTGTGCTTGGCCCCCTAGTTCCAGTGAAGGGAATTCTTAAAGCAGAGTTCCAACCAAAAGTGGAACTTCCATTTTAAGTGAAGGTCCTGACGTGCCACAATTGGAATGTAATTTTTTTTTGGGGGGGGGGGCGGATACCTGTTTTTTTACAGGTATTCAGCTCCCACTTCCTTTCCTGGTGCTGTGGAGCCGGAAGGAAGTTCACCTCTCCCCCTCCCTCCCAGCAATCTCTGTGGACATGTCACAGGTCCCAGAAGATTGCCCGGCCATTCACAGCGTGCAGCGCGGCTCGCACGTGTGTAGTGCACTTCTGGCTTTGAAGCTAAAGCTGGATGCCCACACTTGCTATGCCGGCACCGCACGGAGGAGAGGGAGAGGAGCGAGGCAGTGGGCGACCGCATTGCTGGACCGTGGGACAGGTGAGTGTCTGATTATTAAAAGTCAGCAGCTACACATTTTGTAGCTGCCGACTTCCAAAATGGTGGCACTCCGCTTTAAGGCATCAACATACCAAGACATTTTGGACAATTTCATGCTCCCAACTTCATGGGAACAGTTTGGGGATGGCCCCTTCCTGTTCCAACATGACTGTGCACCAGTGCACAAAGGTCCATAAAGACATGGATGAGCAAGTTTAGGGTGGAGGAACTTGACTGGTCTGCACAGAGTCCTGACCTCTACTCAACAGAACACCTTTGGGATGAATTAGAGCAGAGACTGTGAGCAAGGCCTTCTTGTCCACATGTAGCTGCAAAAGGTGGGCCAACTAAATATTGAATCCTACCGACTAAGACTGGGATGCCATTAAAGTTCATGTGTGTGTAAAGGCAAGCATCCCAATACTTTTGGTAATATGGTGTACACTGATCAGCCATAACTTTATTTTTTTTATTCAATAAGCTTTTATTAGTAAGACTTTTCAGAACACATTCATGTTATAGAAAAAGAAAAAACGTTTTACATACAGTGTCTATTAGGAATTGACACGCAGTTAGTAGGGTTTCCACAAGACAACTCATCTCCAGTCCTGAGACACGTCTGGTCAGTTCAAGGAGGTGGGATTTGAACGAGTAGGTACAGAAATACCTGGAAACACGTGACCACGTGTCAG
>BLSH010459335.1:127538-144660 GCA_018402905.1 Glandirana rugosa | reverse complement strand
CCCCATTTATTTGTAGGGCACTTGCCCTAGTTTGAAGATGATTTTAGAACAGTTATATGGCTTCTACCGTTAATTAATACTTTTCAGACACAGTTTGAAGATGAACCACATTCATCTCCATTTTTGCATTTTTTATGTTTTTATTTTTTTAAAAATATTTAAAGTTATTTCCCTGTCCCCATTTTTTTGTAGGGCACTTGCCCTACCCTTACTCCCATTTTACTTCCTTTTGCAGCCCTCTGGGGCTTTCCAGGACTTTGCTACAGCCATTTTTGTGCCTAAAAGTTCGGGTCCCCATTGATTTCAATGGGGTTCGTTGTCCGTGCGAGCGTTCGGGTTCCGTCCGGACCCGGACCCGGACTTTGTCCCGAAGTTCGGACGGACCAGCAGAACCCGAACGTCCAGGTGTTCGCTCAACTCTATTCAGGACCTATGATATTTTGTAAGTGTACTCTGAGACGATTTGCAACCACCTTGGCCAGGATTTTGGCGTCTGTATTAAGAAGCGAGATTGGCCTGAAGTTTGAGCAGAGTGTGTGGTCTTTGTCAGGTTTAGGGATTAGAGCTACATGAGCTAAAGTGAAGGTATCTGGGATTTTTTGCGGTTGTTGAAGATGGTTAAGGGCTTGGAGGAGAGGGGTTTTTATTATGTCTAAGAAGGATTTATAGTAAAAAGCCGTAAAGCCATCGGGACCCGGGCTTTTCCCTGGCTTCAGGCCTTTAATGACAGACGTGAGTTCATCCATTGAGATCGGGTCTTCCAGTGACTGTGCATCCTCAGTGGATAAGGTGGGCATACCGCTGTCTTTTAAATAGTCGATAAGAATTCGTAGCCATAACTTTATTATCACCCACTCAATATTAAGTAGGACCTTTGCCTGTCAAAACAGCCCTGACCTATTGAAGCATGGACTCCACTAGATCTCTGCACATATTCTGTGGTATCTGGCACAACGCCGTTAGTAGCAGATCCTTTAAGTGCTGTAAGTTGTGAGGTGGGCTCTCTGTTGATTGGATTTCTTTTTGTAGCACATCCCACAGATTGAGATCTGGAGAATTTGGAGGCCAAGGCAACACCTCAAGTTCATTGTTGTGTTCCTCAACTGTTCTTGAACCATTTTTGCAGTGTAGCAGGGTGCATTATCCTGCTGAATAAGGCCACTGCCATCAGGGAATATGAAGGGGTGTACTTGATCAGAAAAAATGATTAGGTAGGTGGTACGTGTCAAGTAACACCCACATGAATGGCAAGACCTAGGTTTCCCTGTAGAACATTGGTAAAAAAAGCACATTGTCTCCCCTGGCTTGCCTTCTTCCCATTGTGCATCATGGTGCCATCTCTTCCCCAGGTAAACGATGCACATGCACCCGGTCATCAACATGATGTAAAAGAAAATGTGATTCATCTGACAGGCCACCTTCTTCCATTACTTTGCGGTCCCGGTCGATGCTCTCATGCCTATTGTAGGTACATTTGGCTGTTTACATGGGTCTGCATGGGCACCCTGACCAGTCTGTAGCTATGCAGTCCCATACATAGCAGCCCATTTTTTGCTTTCAACACTCATTCAGCTTCAGGTATAACATATATACTTGCTGCCTAATATATCCCACTGACGTTCAGATGGCATTGTAATGAGATAATCAATGTTGTTCACTTATCCTGTCAGTGGTCATAAGGTTATGACTGATCAGTGTATACTGATCCTGAAGACCAACAAAAAGAAATCTTTTCACTGTTCTTCATTTTGCAAGTATAGATTGCATGTTCATGTAGCGGTACCCCCCATATCAGTTGCAGTATTAAGCTCCCTTGGGTCTTTTCCTGTAGTTGTCCTGCACCCAAGCACACAGTCACTTCTTTGGTTCAATGAACAGTCTAGTGATATGCTTTACTGATGCTTCATTGTAGAATTTGAACTTGGATATGTTCAGCGTAACTGTGATATTTCAGTAACTCTTAGTAGCAATTTGAGAAAACTAAACTTTCTTCTCTAAAGATATGAGCAAAGTCCTTGCACAAGTAAATGGTAGACTGAGCTTTGTAATAACTTGAGAATATTAATCTTCCTCCTACAGATATGAGCAGAGAATTAATGGACTGAGCTTTTCAGGACACCAGACACAATGTCCCATTGAAACAAAGCTGACACTATAGCATCAGGGGATTGGAAACAGTACATAGTCTCAGGGATCTCTCATACCAGCCTGTACTCACGAATGTCCTTAGAAAATTAATTGCCTCCTTACAAAATCTTCCTGCCACTTTCCCAGTGATACTAGACTAGATCTCCAGACGAAAGTCCCTCAGTCAGCTTCAGCAAACTCAGTAAAATATCCCCCAACTAACCTAGCTAGGAGCTCGATGAACTGCAGAAACGTGGCAGGTTTGCCTAGGGGGCAAACAGCCCCTCAAGTCTGTGATCTCCTCACGGACAAAACCCTTGTGTGCTAAGTCTTTCCGTATTTATACACACTCCCAGCCACTATCTGGGTACCTTTTCCCAGAGATTGGCCAAGGCTGCATAAATATTCAGCTGTTGATTAGACTCTTCCTGCCCACTATCTTCCAGAACATTTCCAGACAGACAGGGGGAAGCAGTCGACCCTGCAGCCAGTGAAACCCAGCACAGACCTGGCTAAACACATGCAGCTACACTAATTACAGTGAGCCAGAACTAAATTCACCTAATCTAGCAAATCTACAGCTTCACCTAAAAGAAACAGAGTTAGTATATACATCCTACTAAGCTGATATATAATCCTACTTACCAGTACTAGAATTGAAGCATTATCCCCAAAGATATAATCTTCCAGAGGTTCACGGCATATAATATAACATTTTACTATCCTAAATGCTATATCTAAGTGCATGCCTAATGCAAATACAAACAATTTACTTTAAAGCACATAAGTCACTATCCCAGTCAAGATACTTTTCCTAAAAGGATATTATATCCTAACTAGAACTGCACCACCTAGTGGCCTAAATATACTAGGAGGCCCCTGGTGGGCATAAAGAGCACATCTATCAATGTCACTTTAAAGCAGCAAAGTATGTGGGGTAGAAATTAGAATCCTGCCTCATAGAGTCCTTCAGAGCCCTGGAAAATAAAGCAGAAATATACATCCTATCTAATTTAACCTAACTAAATATTTATGTAGCACCCTGATCTTGAATGGGTGATGCTGTAAAATCTAGTTTCCTAGGTGGTAACTAGCATAGCCATTTGTTAGGTTATCTCCTGATTGTTTTCCTAACTCTGAGTTTGATGCACCTCTCTCCTCTGCCACTGGGTGGCACTGCTACTTATGGCATTGGGATGATAAGGTGCATATGAACTTGGAATATGAATGGATAGGTTGCTCTAGCCAATTAGCAGTGGTTTTCTAGGACCCCATGGCAGAGCATATTTATTTAGGAGGAATCAGATGATAGGGGTTCTGTGCCACCCGGACGGCTGTCTGGGTGGATGTGTGTTGAAAATTCCCATCTGCTAGGCCAGAAGCCTGGGGCCTATCTGGGACCACTTGGTTGCTAGGCAGTCTGAAGCCTACCCAGGACAAGAAGCAGCAGCGTAGGGTTGGGGCTTCATGTCGGAAGCCTAACCAAGTTGCACGGGTTCTGCCAGCCAGAGAACACCTCTTTGTTGGAGGTGAAGGGACAGAGGTGAAGGGACATCAAAAAGGCAGCTACCCATTTACAAAGAAGACTGACAGATGTTGGGGACATGCTGGGGAAGTTTTAAGTTTCTCTTGGACTTGGGCTTGTTTTTTTTGGACACCGTTTGTTTTTTCCCTGTTTGTTTAGGGAAATGTTTTTTTAAATTTTAACATGTGAAGTATTTCGCAACTTCACTCCTCAAGGGGCATTAACAGACCCATTGTTAAAGATTTCACATAAGGCATTAAAATAGCTCACATTTTCTGTGTTAAATCTGGAAAACAAGTTCTGTTTTTGTACCTTGAGGAGTGGAGTTGCTAAACACTGGCCTAATGAGAAAGTGTGTAAACATATGCTCTATTCCATCAGGGGGTATCATGTGTTGTATTTCTGGGGTGCAACCACCCTTCCTACAAACTAGAATTCCTTGGAGAAAGGGGTGTTGCAGCAGCGAAACACGTAAGTTGATACCATCAGGGGTTCTGAGCTGACGTGTTTCGGGGGTGCTCCCTTCATAAAAAACTCAAGTAGCTTTGATAAAGGGGTCACCCCCGAAACGTGTCAGCTCAGAACCCCTGATGGTATCAACTCACGTGTTCCCATGCACGAAGAACAAAAACATTGTGTGTGTGTGTGTGTGTAGCAGACCCCCAGCAAACCACAATACTTAGCTGAAGATGATATTGTGACCTCATGTAGAAATGAAGGTTAGATTTCCCTCTTGGAGCAAGTGACAAAAAAAATTATATATAGAACATATCTTATACATTGAAAAACGACAGACAAGAGTCATTAAAGTATTAATTTGTAAGGCCAACAAAACTTTAAACACAATCAGGAATCATGTCCTGCCAAGACACAGCCCCTCTCCCCACAAAATATTCCATATATTTCTGGTGCAAATCCCATGCTTTCTGGGTGGCCAAGGTAGCACGGCCAGTCTGGATGTCTGCCATCGCATACAATGACAGATGGCCTTCCGCCGCTGTACTAGGGCCTGGCTGTGCTGGGTCAATGTCACTTGACATGGAGGTAATATAGCTGCTATCATTCCTGCACAGAAAATTATGTAGGATGCAGCAGCACAACAGCACATGATTTATTTTATATAATGCCAGGTTTATGGGCCGTAAAAATAGACGGAACCTATTTGCCAAAATATCAAAGGCATTCTCCACCACCCTTCTAGCACGAGAGAGCCTGTAATTGAAGATCCTCTGCTCAGGGGTCAGGTTGTGTTGAGGAAAGGGCTTCATGATATGTTCTCCAAGAGCAAAGGCCTCAGCTGACACAAAGACAAGATTGAGGCCCTCAACATTTTGGTCTGCAGGTGGCAAGTTGAGGGTGCCATTCTGTGGCCACCTGTAAAACCTGTTTGTATTATCACTCCTCCGTCAGAGTTGCGGCTATTCTTCCCGACATCCAAATACAAAAACTCGTAGTTTGCAGACACAACTATGCTGCAAAACCCCTTGTAATTATAGTAATACGAGCCAGAGTTGGGTGGTGGGACAATCCTGACATGTTTGCCATCAATCGCACTCCCACAGTTGGGAAAATCCTATTGGTGCAAAACTGCACAGTAACTTCCTGCCACTGCTGTGGGTTGGAAGGAAACTGTGTAGAAAAGCAAAACATATAAATTTACTACTTGCACACATAACATTGAAATCTTATTTAACAAAAAGTGCTGGGGCAACATAAGGATAGACTTAAAAGAGTATTGAAACCGCAAAGTGTAAGGTGAGCTTATTTACTTCCTCACCCCCCCCCCTCTGGTGGGCCATTTGGCAACTTTCAAGGGGGAGGAGGTAATGGGTAGATGTTTGGGACAGGTAAGCCTCTCCAGTTCCATGAGCGTTTGCTACAGGAATAATGGTTGTTAGTTTGCCCACACCCTCCTCTATTGCCAGCCCAGTGGACAGGTAAGAAATGTCATAATCCAAAGCTACATGCACACTATACTATCAGAATCACATTTTTCTATTAATAATGAACCAAACAATACAATAGGAGGTCAAATCAGTAGGTAATCAAGCAGGCCCTTGCACTACATGGTTTGGGTCATTATTAAAGTGTAACTCCACTTTTTTTGAGAAAAAAACATTCCCCTCTGGGTGATCAATGTACATTGCAATGATTATAACAAACTTTGTTGCAGATTCCTACCTTTTGTTATTCTGAAGAAATCCCTGTGTGTTTCTCTGTGCCTCTGTTCTGAGTGGGTCTAATGGGAGGGGTTTCATCGTTAACTGTCAGGGGTGCACCTGGAAACCACTAATGAGGGAATGTACTGGGCTGCATCCCTTTAGATATGTTCCTACCTGATTTTTGTGCAGGGGATGCCTGAAATCTGATTTGTATCTTAGGCAGACTTCTGGGAAAATTGGTGAGCCAATCACACAAGCAGGAAATTATGTTTCTGGGGAGTGGTCGGTACACACTCTGTGTATAGAACAGCTCCAGGTAGCCATATTGCAATGCTTTCTCAGAAATCTACATTGGCCTGCAGATTGAAAAGGAAAGGTAATTTTTAATAACATTCAATCACAATATGATTAGTGTCGCAATTGTATGTGCTATAGCAAATAATAAAAAAAAAATTTTCCCCACGAAAGTGGAGTTATTCCTTTAAGGAAATGTGACCCACAAAAGATGGAGAGTGTGTATGGGAGATTACATGTCAGGAGATACAGTAGTTTGAAATGATGACTTTACATTTTGAGGGGGGAATTATCTTTGACATAATAAGTATTATAATAATAATAATAATAATAATAATATGTATAATAATAATAATAAAATAGCGTATGAAAAGTTTGTGTTTTTTGGGGGGTTAAGGCCCAATATGTAGCTGACCTAAATCATTGAGAAGTTACCAGGCTGAATGTGTATGGACACAGGACAACATGCTGGGGAGGATAGTATAGGAAAATAGGCGTGTAGAGGAAAAAAGGAGGTGAAAAAGCTTAGATCATGCATGAGGCCAAAGAGGACATTCACAATATATTATAATCTTGCCAATTATGTGTTGCAAAAAAGGGAAAATACAAAATTATCAAGCAGAAACACGTAGAATGTGGTAATAACATGAAACCTACCTTAATATAGTCCTTCTGCAGCACCTGAATGATGGCTGAGCAGGTCTCAGGAATAATGACTCCAAGAGCCTGGGGGGAGATCCCAGTAGTAAACCTCAGGTCCTGGAGGCTTCTTCCTGTCGCCAGGTAGTGCAAGGTGGCAATGAGCCTTTGCTCAGGGGTGATGACAAGGCGCATGCATGTGTCCTGCTTCTGGATATAGGGGGACACCAATGCCAAGAGGTGGTTAAAGCAGGGATCTGTCATTCGGAGATAATTCCTAAAATCATCAGGATTATTCTCCTGGAGCTCCCTGACTAAAGACATATGAGCAAATTGATCACGATTAAGCATCCATTTTTTTGGTCCACCAACTCCTCTTTCTGGTCCTCCTGCCTTGCATTCGGGTCCAAGCCATGACTCCTAGGCCAACAGCAGCAAGATTTCTCTCTCTATCTTTCTCAACATGGTTGGTTGACGAATGACCGATCAGTAACGATCTAAAAATCGCGAATCAACGCTCACCAAACTTCAATTAGAACGAAATTAGATGAAGGAGCCCAAAGGGTGCCGCACGCTAACGGAACTTCCTCTTTATATGCTCGTAGCACGTCACTGCGTTCCTCTTGGTTGTACGATCGCGTAGTTCAGGTCAGTACACGAGACACAACAGCCAACAGAAGACTTTGGAAAAAGTTGAATGTGCGGTCGTACGACCGTTGCACCACGTGTACGAGGCATTACTGCAGCAATACAAAGGAAGCTTCACAGTGATCACTGACTTTGTTTGTGGGACTACAAATAACAGCAACCCAGTTTAGGGTTTAAATGCTTGTATTCCACTTGTATCCTTAACGTTAGGAACTAGGCCTTGACTACAATGAATATGCAGAATCAGGTTGTGTGTATGAGGTGTCTGTAACAATGGGCTTCAGCCCGCTCACCTTACAGGATCAATGGATGTAGAGGATGTATCTGCTGCTAAGGATTATGATGATGACAAGGATGGAGATGATGAAAATGTTCACTCCAGTCCTCTGGCTCCTAGGATCGGCTTCCATCGCCTCTCTCCGTGGTTCTCCCAGATCGATCAGGAATGAAGGAACCAGGAATAGGCTATGCGTGAAGGGCAGGTCTTTTAGGTTGCTCACTAAGGTACTGAAGCCACCATTACACAGGGTCCTGCTTGATCGATCACCGCCGTCCAGAGAGAGTGCGCTAGGCCCCCAGCCTCTGCGTAAATAGCCTTTCCCACGAGGCAGTTCTTCTCCCAGGAATCGTTCTCTGCTGGACAGTCAGATGGGAAATGCAGTTCCACTGTAGTACAGCCAGAGGGCGAATCCTCACAAGCAAGCTACAACCCCAAGAGTGCATTTCTAGTGTTAAGGTCACAGAACACTAAACTGGCACTAGGGGGAAATAGCTGCATTACCCTTGAAGGCAGAAATGTCTCTATTGCCAGGAGTAGGATACCCAGCTCCTGGCTACAATAATATTACTGTAGGCCTCATCCTGTGCCAGCATTCTAGCCAATGTACAAGGCAGGGACAGGTAAATTCTCCTCTCCGTGTGCACTATGCTAAGGTGGAGGCTGTCAGCACACTATATTGGTTGTGCAATATGTTCCTTCTCGGGCCAAGTCTCCACAACTGATCCCCAGTCCCTAAAATTCTCATGTATTGACCGAATACATTTACAAACTTGGGTTACCCCAGATCAAGACTTGGCTGTCACCCACTGGCAGATGCACATACCAACTCAATGTAAACCATCCTGTCTTTGCTGCATAACACAGCACAGTTTTGTAGCAATACCGATAAGCTGCTCCAGGTGAGGCACTCCAAGTGGTACAAATTTCAAACATCCCACGGGGTGCATGCCCTGCTGTTGCTGCAGTGTACACTTGTGTGAGGAAAATGAGGATTGGCTGCACTCCCACGGCTTTGTCTGGTAGTTAAAAGAAATATTTTTTTCTCTGCTGCAATACAGAAATACAAATAGGTCTTGTAACCTCCCCAGCTGATGAGCTAATCTTCTTGCCACTCTACAGGGTGGGCCATTTATATGGAAACACCTTTATAAAATGGGAATGGTTGGTGATATTAACTTCCTGTTTGTGGCACATTAGTATATGAGAGGGGGGAAACTTTTCAAGATGGGTGGTGACCACGGTGGCCATTTTGAAGTCGGCCATTTTTAATCCAACTTTTGTTTTTTCAATAGGAAGAGGGTCATGTGACACACCAAACTTATTGGGAATTTCACAAGAAAAACAATGGTGTGCTTGGTTTTAACATAACTTTATTCTTTCATGAGTTATTTACAAGTTTCTGACCACTTATAAAATGTGTTCAATGTGCTGCCCTTTGTGTTGGATTGTCAATGCAACCCACTTCTCCCACTCTTCACACACTGATAGCAACACCGCAGGAGAAATGCTAGCACAGGCTTCCAGTATCCGTAGATTCAGGTGCTGCACATCTCGTATCTTCACAGCATAGACAATTGCCTTCAGATGACCCCAAAGATAAAAGTCTAAGGGGGGCAGATTGGGAGACCTTGGGGGCTATTCAACTGGCCCACGATGACTAATCCAGTTGAATGGTCCCCAAGGTCTCCCGATCTGCCCCCCTTAGACTTTTATCTTTGGGGTCATCTGAAGGCAATTGTCTATGCTATGAAGATACGAGATGTGCAGCACCTGAAACTACGGATACTGGAAGCCTGTGCTAGCATTTCTCCTGCGGTGTTGCTATCAGTGTGTGAAGATTCGGAGAAGAGGGTTGCATTGACAATCCAACACAATGGGCAGCACATTGAACACAATTTATAAGTGGTCAGAAACTTGTAAATAACTCATGAAAGAATAAAGTTACCTTAAAACCAAGCACACCATTGTTTTTCTTGTGAAATTCCCAATACGTTTGATGTGTCACATGACCCTCTTCCTATTGAAAAAACAAAAGTTGACTTCAATATGGCCGCCATGGTCACCACCCATCTTGAAAAGTTTCCCCCTCACATATACTAATGTGCCACAAACAGGAAGTTAATATCACCAACCATTCCCATTTTATTAAGGTGTATCCATATAAATAGCCCACCCTGAATTGTCCCTTCCTATTATCATGTCCCTTGTGAGCACTTGAATACTGTAGCACAACTGACTAGCTTTTTGTACTGTGTCTTCCTCTCTCAGTCTGAGCTCTGCTACACACAAAATTGCAAACCACTGATATATTTAAATACTAACAACAATGCTTGCATTTATGAATACATTGAATATAGTTTTAATGAGTATTGAGCTGGAATAATTTGTCTCTTATATCTACCTAGCAATCAGCTTTAAAGCAACCCTGAAATAAAAATAATACAAGTCAAAAATACCTACATGTAAAAGAAGGCTTAAAAAAGCCTTGCAGTTTCTTTGGGGGGAGAAAATACTGTTTTTGTTAGTATTCACTCCCACTTCAGCAATCTTTGCCTAGGTAAGGATGATGTAAAATGTCCCTGGAAGCTGCAGGACTAGTCTTCCTGAGCTGGGTGATCTTGTGCAGTGGGAAGCTGTCTGTGATTTTTCATGAAATCACAGCCAGCTTGTAAAATATGGTGACAAAGGGGACCCACAGTGCAATCATTGTGTGGAGACAGCACTGGAATCCATGGACTGGTGAGTACCTCATTTTTAGGATTCAGCAGCTACAGTAGATGTAGCTGCTGACTTTTAGTTTTATAAAAAAGGCAGTGAAGCTCTTCTTTAACTACTTACCTCTCCCACTTCCTGGGCAGCCAAACACAGCTCCATTCAGTAGAAAACTTTCTCTAAAATCTGCAGGGAAGCCAACTCCCCTGAGGCTTGGTTCACACCTAGGCGACTTGCGATCCGACTTGTGTCGCCCCAAGTTGCCTAAAGTCGCTTGACATCCGAAATCCCATTGAAATGAATTGGAGCTGTCTTAATATACACTACTGAAGTCGCTCTGACTTCAAAGTGACTTCAGAAAAGGTTCCTGTACTACTTCAAGGTGACTTCTATTCAACTTGTGCCCATAAAATTCAATGGAAGTCGTCTCCAAGTCGGATGCCCCATCTATATTGAAGCGACTTTACAGTTTAAAAGGAAAGCATTTTTGAAGGCAACCCCCTCCATCCCTTCTCTGATTGGCCACAAGCAAAGTCGCCTGACATGGAGTCGCATTGTAAGTCGCTTGAAGTCGAGCTGAAGTCACCTTCAAATCGCCTAGCAAGGTCACCCCCGAAGTCGGATCGCTTCCGACTTCGGGGGCAGGTGTGAACCGGCCCTGAGAGTGTTGATCTCACTCTTGCTGACATTGTTTCATTACAAGTGCTTGGAATTTAATCCTGCTGGCTATCAAATAAAGACAGATGCATTTTCTGCATCTCTATATGCAGTATTCCTTTGATTGGTTGCTTCAGTGGAAACAAGCTGATCCAGAGCTGAGGCTTTGGAGTGTGGCACTTGACCCCATGTAGAGTAACGCATGAAAAAATGTCCTACTTCTGATTACTCCAAACTATTTTAGTAGGACTTAGGTTGAGATGCAGCAATTTTCAAATATAGAAGTTCCTAATGTATGCTGTTTGAGACATATTTTTATTACTCCTTTGCTTTGGTTCCATTTATGTTGCATGACCCAAAAATGAGAACAATGTTCTGATATTCTGTTGTAGACTTTCTGCTTTGTGGACTGAAATCATTCAGGTGCTGAGGCAGCAAAAAGGCCCTTACCATATATTCCTTTCACCATGCTTCACAGTTGGCATGAGGTTTGCTATTGTGTTATGCAACATTTACATTATTACACTTGGAGAAAACAAAATCTGCAGCGTTTTTTAACCAAAAAGTTAAACTTTTGACTTTTCTGCCTACAGAATACTGCTTAAGAAGAGGTGTGGATGACCCAGATTGTCTCAATCGAGATGAGAAGCAAGGAAATTCTTAAGTAATGCCACATAAATAACCAATACAAAGGGTAACTATATCATATTAAAAGAGCAGGTGCCTCAATGCCTATATTGATTATGTGTGGAGTTTCAAATTTGTAAGCAGGTTGTGTCAATGCTGGTTCAGTTAGTTAGTGGCTGGCCTAGGCTTGGGGAAAGGTTTAAGTTACATGTGCACAGCACAGTTCCCATGCTTTTTGGTCCCATTTAGTCCACTTGGGTGGTATATAATGGGGGAAAGCTGAGGCCCAGGGTTCTTGGTTGGTTTTGTTTCTGCTCTTGGCTCATGGTACCGGGACTGCTGTAAAGCACAAAACGGGTATGAAGTAACACCACTAAAAAAAGGGTTAACCTGGCAAGACACCATGCAACCAGTCATTAAAGCCTGGTACCTGGTAAGGTGACAGGTCCTGTAGTAGCAAGGGGGTCATTGTCTGGCTCCCTCCCTAGTGGTCAGTATCCAATAGCAACCAAATCCTAACCTATAGTATGGAGATCCATGGCCTGGTCACAGTCACGCTATGTGCTCGGCAGGACTGGGCTGGGAGTGAGGTAACAGAGGTATGCTGGACTAGTGGAGAGGGGACACAGGCTCAGCACGTCTCTCCTAATGCAACATACATCAAGTTACAGTGTGTAGTGGCATGGGACAAGACACTTCACAGAGGAACTCTATATTTTACTGCACCGTGTGGAAGCTCATCTCCTAGTCAGGGAATGTTAGATTTTTCAGATGACCGCAGTCTCCACCTATTCCCGAGCATTGATGAACGTGCTCCGTGTGAAAGGTACCTCTGCGTGCAGGGCGAATAGGCCCTGCCAACAAAGTGATAGTTTTTTTTTGTGCTTGATATTAAAGTTCAAGTTATGTGTGACTATACATTACAACATGAAAACTTGTAAATAATTTACTTGACTAATGAAAAATAGCAGATTTTAGTTTATTGAGCACACCCTTCAAGGGGATGTTAATTTGTCCTGAATTACTTCAAGGCTCCTTTGAGACAAAAGGGGGTGTCTTAATAGTTGGAAAAGAAAAAACCTAAACTACCTTATGTTCACATAGGTCTGTGTACAAGTTGCCTCCCAGTTTCCAAATGGAGACCGGCACTTAATTATAAAGTCATTGAAGAAATATAGCAAAGACAATGCCACAAGTAAGTCTGAGAAGACCTCAGCATCAACCTAACACAGAGAAGAAAATAAATACAAATAAAAAAGATTCTTCTATTTAAAGCGTTGACACAACCCTGTTGCCATTACTTTTCATCTGGGAGGTGCCAATGAGAGAAAAATCAAGTTATTTAATAAAAAGGTACTTTTAAAAGATTATACTGTAGCAGGTTTTGAATGTGTTTATACTACTGTACACAAAAAAATATGAAAAAACAATACTTTTGTAATAGTGACAATTTCTATAAATTATTTTTTTATTGAATTTTCAAATAAATAGCACATTAAAGATTCAATACAAAACTGCAGAGTCCATCTACAAAAGACAAAAAAGGTAACAAAGATAAATTGTACTCTACCCCCCCCCCCCGTACCCTCGTCAGGATCATCGACAAGGTAAGAGATGATTTATTACTCCCCAGATATCATAGAAAACATAGAGCTAGATAGACTAGGCAGCATTAGTAAACCCACAGAGAAAGTAATACCACAGGACAAACATCAAGCTTCCCCAACAGCAGAGGGAAGACCTGGTGGAATTCAATATAACTCTAAAAAGTTGGCATATAAAGAAGAATCCCAATATGTAGGGCAGAGCCCTATCTTCTAATCATATTACAAAAGGAAGTGAGATCATAATCACAGTTTTGGGGTTCTCAAGACATAGGGATCACACCTTATCAAATTTTAAGGGGAATCTTTGGCTGTCGTATGTGGCTTTATACAAGGAAGAACAGTATTCCCCATCAATCTTCATTTGTCTACAGTCGGTAATGGAGGAGATTTGCAGTGAAGGACAATTGCTTTCCTGGTGTTAAAAAGCCAAAATACCAAGCAAGGTTCTGGTTGTTCTCCCAGCAGCCAAGGAATCTACAAGGTCCAACAAACAATAAGTATTCTCTGGGGGCATCCTGGCAGCCGTGACCATATAAATGGAGTGTAGGACCCATGTCCAATAGTCAAGAATAGCTGGACAAGTCCAGAAGATATGGAGAAAGTCTGCACTGAGAGCAGAGCACCTTCAGAACTGCATAGACAGGGTAGACAGAAATCTCCCTGCCCTGGCTGGGGTAAGGAAATAACAATGGACAATTTTAAACTGTAAGACAATCTCTAACCAAAATAAAAAAAATGGAACGTATCATCTCAGATATTATCCCATTATCCAAGGTGGCAAGTACTAGGGACGATTTTTCCCTACACTTAACCAGGTCCCACAATGTAGGCTATTGAATAGCCTCATAAACAGTTCAATGAACCTTGGTTAAGGACTCAGTTCTCAGAAGAGACTCTATACTAATTGTCCCTTAAAAGAGGCTAAATGAAACTGAGCAGAGCAAGCATGTCACAATTGAACATACCACAAAAAGCATGTTTTGGGAAGGGAATATCTCATTTTCAAAGTGTCGAAAAAATGAAATTTTCCATCCAGGAACTATTCTCCTAGTCTCCTAATTCTCCTAATCCCCTTTGATGCCTGAATAATCTGCTGCCTGAGCTGAAAGAGATGTTGGAGATTTGGGTTGTTCTAGAGAGAAGTATGTGGGGACCATTTTTGAGTTTTAGACAGTGGAAGCACCCTAAGTATGCACCATCAGCACTTAGTGTGCCCTCTCCACCACATACATTGAAGAGACATCAGTGAGGTTTAGCCCCCTCAGATAGGAGCCAGGAGGGGCCCACTGGAGCTATGGAGAGGGTACTTCTGGTGTGGCAGGGCACTGTCAAAATCAAGAGGGAGAATTTCCCTGCTTACCAGCTGTAGGATGGAGCAGCAGTGACTAGGAAGGTCCCCCTTTGCCCCTACAGTAGGAGTGGGAGGTGTGTGAGCCCTAGTCAGCCTATGCATCCTCAAGGGAAAGCACCGCAAAGAGGCAGGCAGAGGGCAAGATAGTGAGGGAAGCCAGGAGGAAGCTGCTGGAACCGTAGAGAAAATTAGTGCAGGTATGGCTGGGAACTGAGAGCAGTATCAAAGTCCAAGGGGGGTTTCCCCACTCATCAACCAAGATTTTGAGCAGCAGCAGTAGCTTAGATAGGTAGGATGGAGGATGGATCAATGGAGCTCTCTGCAGAAATCTCTCCCCCTGTTCACATCGTGGCCATGCCCCCGTAATAGTAGTAAATTAAGGATGAAAGTGCTGTACCCACAAGCCACCTTGCATAGCAAACAACTGGACATGATTGCACCTGCTATATGTTTCACCTAGAAAAGCAAAGAAAATATAAAAAAATTATAATTCGCCATAAAATACACCTACACGGTGCCACATTTTCCAAATTGTTTCTCTTTGTATTGTAACTTTATTGTGTTTTTTGATTTTGAGTGGAAGGTGAAAATAATAATGGTAGCAAAGTTACAAAACATTTGTAGTACCCTCCCAGATAGGCTGATAATGAGGTTTAGGCAAATTTAGTTTAAAGCCTCGTACACATGAGCCAAATGTCGGGTGACAACAGCCGGTTCAAAAAAACACGGCAGACATTCGTCCCATGTGTATGTCGGTCTGTCCATTTAGCCAGCTTCTGTCGAATGTGCATGCTGGAAAACCAGCAGCCGGCCAACTGCCGATCAGTGCTCTCAGCCAATGGCAGAGAGCGCTGATCAGACTGTTCTGGCGGGGGGCCGTCCTCCTGTCAGAACACAACAGCTCAGCGGGGGAAATAGCTGAACTAACCTTGCATGGTTAGTACAGTGGCTCTGACCGAAGCTGACAGTTTTTTTTTGTGCAACCTGCTGGATTGCATAAAAAAAAAACTAGTGTGTACCCGGCTTTAGGCTCTGTTGTGATCAGCAGAGCAGCATGTGTTTGCTTTAATCTGCTCTGGGCACTGCAAGCTGCAAGTTTGATTGCTTTCCCATCTTCTGGAGGCTTCCAAAATATAGTAAGTGGGAGAATCAAATGAGGATCCTGAATATTTATGCAGCTCCAACCAATTTCTGGGGAGGTGTGCCCAAATAGTGGTTAGGGAGTGCTCTTGGAGCCTCAGAGAGCAGGGTTCTTCCCCAAGTTGAGAGGTTCCCAGCCAGAAGGTCTGCTGCCTTTCCTGGCCAGCCTGCCTGAAGGTTCTGTCTGTCTCACCAAGATCCCAGCTGTGTCTATCTGAGGGGCCTTTCCTGCTGCAAGCTATTTGGAAGCCACAAAAAGGGATTCACAGAGGATCTGAAGAAGCTTTACAGAAGAGATTGCCATGAAGGAGACATTCAAGCCCTGGGGACACTCTGAGTACAGACTTAAGGGAGAAAGATCCCAGTGATGATTGCTGTTGTTAACCTCTGGTGCACTAAGTTTAAAGCTTGTCTGGCCTGGAACATTGCTAATGGGGCCCTAGTGCTGTCCACTTTATGTCCTACTGCTCAAAGGACTTTAGTAAGAAGTAGCTGCATAGGGAAAAAAGTCCTGGAGTGTTCTGGAGTACCCACAGCTTTCCTAGACCCCATCCAAGTAAATCTGCAATAAACTTTAAAATGGCAACCCCTAGACTGTTTTTCTGAGCCAGGAGAGTGAATGTTGCGGTTTGCCTGGCTGCAGCGGCACTAGTGGAAGACAAACCTGTGACCAGTGGCGGCCCCTCCATCAGTGCGCACGGGCGCTGCCCCCTCTCTCCAGCCACCCCCCTCTATGTCATGGATAGATTCATGCATAGCATGCATCTATCCATGGCTGCCCGTGACCACCCCCCCATTTATGCGGCCAGCCCCTTTATGGCGCCAGCCACATTAATTACCGCGGTGGGGGGGTTTCCATGAAGCATCTCATTAGAGCCGTAGGCTCTAATTGGCTTCATTAATGTGTGGCTTGTGGCGCAAAGTGTCCCGCCACAAGCCCTTGGAAAGGAAAATGAATATTTGCCTTTCTAACTGGGAACCGCTCTCAGCCAATCAGGAAGCACCGGTATGAAGGAGACAGGTGATCCTATTAGAAGCCTATCTCGGAGGATAAGGAGGATGTCGCCGGAGCACACTCCCCGCTCGCCGGACTCTGCACAATACCAGCACACTCCCCGCTCGCCAGACTCTGCACACTCCTGCCTGCTAATAGATGAGGTAAGTGTGGGACTTTGTCCCGACTTCCGGGGGTGTCTGTCAGTGCCGTGAGCCCCGCGGCGGCGGGGGTGCCTGCAATTTACCCTACCTTTGTTATTGGCTGCAATTTACCCTACCTGTGTATTGGCTGCAATTTACCCCCCCCCCCCCCCATTTAACGTCGGTTATGTGTCCATCCCATTTAACGTCGGTTAT
>BLSH010459335.1:104959-116983 GCA_018402905.1 Glandirana rugosa | reverse complement strand
AGCGGTATTTGAAATCTCTAATTTCTGCTATCTGTCCTCAGAGCAACAGCACAGACAGCAGTAGTAAAGTAATCTATCTCAGGATGCAGGATCAGGTCTTAAAATGTCTCAAATCTGTCCCTCACGCAGTCAGCTACCTTTCCCTACACTAACCCAAGGAGCATGTGACTGCAGCACTGTGACTCCAGCTTATAAAGAGGCTGGGTCACATGATGCACTGGCCAATCACAGCAATGCCATTAGTAGGCATGGCTGTGATGGCTTCTAAGGGCAAACCAGTGAAACACTTGTTGATTCGCTGCCCTGCAGCTTCTCAACACGTGGAGTAAAATAGCAGAACCCCGGACCGAACCCGAACGATTTTTGAAATGTCCGGGTCCGGGTCCATGCCACGGACACCCGAAAGTTCGGTACGGACCCGAACGTTACAGTCCGGGTTCGCTCAACACTAGTTATGATGCACCATCATCCTCCGGCCAGCAGGGGGGACTAAAGCCAAGCGAGTGCATAGACATCTAGTGCTGAGAATCCTGGGAATGATAGTTTGCGACAGCAGCCATATAATGGCTACACTATAATGGTTACACTAGAGATCCCAATATGCACTGTGCACGAGGAGGAGTGGAGAGATGACTTTTATTAAACTGCCTGGCCAAGTTCTTCCTCTTGGCACTGAGGGAGTTAGAGAGAGGGCACCTCTCTCTGGATATTCACCTACTAGCAGGAGACCATACCAGTGGAGATCTGAGCCTGAGCCTAAGAGTGAGGAGACCCGAGGGCAGCGCAGACCTACCCACATCACAGCACCTACACTGCTGCGGCAGGGAGACTGGAGCATCCACTCACCCTCTGCTTCTCACTACTGACACCAGAGGCTCTTGGGGAGAGACCAAGGGGGCCCCCCATTGTACAGCGAGAGGTCACTGCAGCATCCTGGGAACTGGTGAGAAGGCTAAATGTAAATAATCACCACCGCACCACGGCTCTTCAATTAAAGTGTTAGTAAACCCACAACAGTAAAATCTGCCTGTACATGCAGAATAGCATGCTTGCTATACTTACTGTGGAACTTAAGGGGTTAATCCTCTGTATTGTGTAAAAAGGCTCTTTGATCCTGTATGGACAGACCCCCCCTCCTGCGGGTCTCTCTTGGCAAGGCCAGATAAGACACAGTCAAAGTAGTCCTGCTGCACATGCTCCGTTTGGTCTCTATTGCTGGTGAGAACATTGCCTTGTTGAGCTGAGCTTTCCAGGTCACATGATATTGACATCATACACGTGGACGTATATGCAGATCCTAAATGACAGCCCAGTCCCTCCCTCCTCCTCCATGCTCAGTAACTAAAAAAGAACACAGTGGGTGGGATATCACATCTTGATTGATGGATGCTTCGTCTCCCATAAAAGCATGAGGACACAGGCTATAGTGGAAATATTCTCCTATCTGAACACTCAGCACTTGGGCAGACCCTGCAGTTTATTATGTGACCGTGGTATACGGATCAGCCAAAAAGGTATATAGTGGCAGTATTTGAATGTAAAAAGAAGATTTGTAAGCTGTGGGCACTGGATGAACTATTTTCATATTATTGGGCTTAGTAACGCTTTAAGTCCAAATGTTTTTTATTGAAGAAAGATTGCATCACAAACACAGTAGTGCAATGTTTCAGAGCTGCGCAAGACCCCTTTGTCAGGAATATAATTGTGCATGCTCCAGTATCCAACTGCTGGTCGATATAGCTCCCAGTACTTTTGAGAGTACATTCCAGGAATTTGGGTGATGGGACTATGGACTGTTATTGGTGAGAAGGCTATTCGCAGGGACTGAACCACTAAAAGCAGGACACCAAGTGTGCTTAATCCATACCTCACCCATAATGCACTCTACATTGCACCTATTCCAAACCTAGACTGCAAAAACACCAATCCTATACTGCACTATACTGTACCTTTATTGCATTTGAATCACATCTACCTTGCACCTGTGCTAAGACTATGCTGTACCTATACTGCATGCAGCTTAACTTGGACTGTTGTTAATTGCAAAGATGCTCTTAAAGGGCCCCAACGGCAGCCATCAGAAGAACATCTCACAGGACTGCCTCTTCAGTAATAATTATTTTGCAATTCCCCATTGTTCCCCTGTCCTCTACTATCATCCTCCTTTTCTTTTGGACAGTGCATACCCAGTCAGTCTAGGACAAGCATTGCCACAATAAATGCTCTCTGGCAGTATAGTACCAGCACTCAGTAGATTAAGCTTTACTACTGCTCACTGCTGCACTTGAGGTGGCCTTGCTATTGTTTTTTGCTGATCTAGACACCAAATTATATCTTATGCCTAGTCCTTACTGTTAAATCACATTGTATTCTGAACTGTGTTATTACCATTGTTAACCAGTTGCCGACCGCCCGGCGTGGATTGACAGTGGCAACTTGGTTCGATATCGCATATCGCTGTCACCTGCCGGCGGTCGCAAACACGCACGTGCTCACTGCGTGCCCACTGTGATCGGATTCGGTACAGGACAGATCAATCTACAGGGCCAGGCCAATGATATTTGGCCTGGACCTGCTGATCAGTCCTGGCCAATGAAATGGCTCCTCTCCCTCTGTAATGTATACAGAGGCAGAGGAAGGGAGCTCACCTCCCTCCCTGAAGCCCTTTTCAGTTCCGATGAGGGAGAGAGAGCATCTAACCGTGAGTTGCACAACACTACACTAACACCAGTACAAGGTAGGCCTCCTCCTTACCCCCCCCAATAAAGGTTTTAACCCCTTAAAGAGGAAGTAAACCCTGATTGGGTTTACTCCCTCAATATAACCCTGTAAAGTAGAAACATAATGGGCTACTGTGCATCGCATAGTAGCCCATTATGTGCCATTTACCTGCAAACGAAGCCTGCGGCGTCCAGCGATGTCCCCGCTCCAGGCCGCGTCCATCTTCAGCCCCCTCTTCCTTCCGGGGCCGCGACTCCGACTCTTCTTCATCCCGGTGAGGCGCCTTGCCGGCTACAGACGCCCCTACTACATCTATACCGGACTCCACTGTGTACCTGGGACAGCGAGCCACTGACGCCTCCTGCCTTTACTACAAGACACCTTATTACATGCACTATTCAGATGCCCGTTTGGGAGTTGCAATACGTTTGTTTTTAATGATATTAAATGTCATACAGTCTACTCTTAGAAGCGCCTCTGTCCTTGTTTGACACACATTATCTAGGTGTTAGATACTATTGTAGTATCTGAACAGATCAATATCTGTGATCTGATCAGATATATATTAGCATCCCCAGTACATTAGTGTTCTAAAAAATGCGGCGTTAGTGGGATCAGCCCAGATACCGGCTGCTAGCACCTGCGTTTAGCCCCTCCGACCAGCCCACCCAAGTGCAATATCTAATAGATTGCTGACACTTACAAAACACAATAAACATATCTGCAGTGTTCGCAGAGATCACGCCCGATCCCTGCGAAAGCTGACAGTGATTTTTATAGCGTTTGAAACAGGCTCTGACAACCAGGTGCGCTTTTTTGTCTGTGAGTCACACTAGTATACATATAAATTTAGAATGCAAAATGTCCAATCAGACGTACGGCAGTGAAGAGGCCTACGCGTTGCTGAGCATGACAGACGAGAAGCTCCACTGTCAGAATCAGGCTCAGTATACAAACCCATAGACAGCAGCAGAATCCTGTCAGATAGCTCTGACGATGGAGTTGTGGTCCCTGCTAAGGTCAGACTTATCTCGATCCCATTCTGCTGTCGCTGAGGTGCAAGAACCGCAGGGCTCTCATATGGAGCAGAGAGCCAGTACTAGTGCCGCTACTCCTTCTGGTGAACTGGCAAGCACCAGTGGCCTAGTACACCCTGGTCATACAAGCACTGCAGTAACACTTGCTGATGTGGCAAGTCCCATAAGTGCTGTTCAAGCTGCTGTGGCTAGCACAATTAGTGTCCCGCAGCCATGAAGACAAACACAGGCCTGCAGAACCCATAGTGCCCTTCTTGCTGAATACGCTAACCCTGATTGGCAACCCGCCACTGATTCAATGCCCGTACTTCCCCCATTCACTGGCTAACCCGGAATTCAGGTGAATACAGTTGATATTAAGGCCATTGATTTTTATTCGCTGTTTTCCACTGAAGATCTCTATAGATCTATAGTGGACCAAAGCAATTTGTATGCTGGTCAATTTACCACTGCTAATCCCCATTCGTCACTTGCCAGAGACTGGAAATCAATTGCGGTTCAAGAATTTAAGACCTTTCTGGGCCTTTCCCTCAACATGGGTGTAATGATATTACGTGCGGGATACACAAAACCTGCACCATTGCGGTCACATGTCAGCCATGACAGTTCTAATTTAGGACAAAACGCCTCACTCCTCATCCGCCCTCCCCTCAACTTAGGAATTTCTAGGTCCTCGTACCAGGCTCCAAAAAGTCTGGAGATGTTTGGCAAGCCTGATCATAAACCAATAAATCAGATCCATTAAGAGACAGCACAGAATGGCTGGATGATAAGGACCATAAACCCCCTCCCTTAGGCAGCTGTGACATTCCAGGGACCCTCAGCCAATCTTAAAGGTAAAAAATGTACCCACATTTCATAAATCCAGATAGGAACGTGACATCTTAATAAAAAGTATATATCTGAATGTGGAAATCCATACCGAATAAAACGAATCCAAACGTCAATGAATTCAATTAGGGATCCCACTGCTAGTTTTGCCTCTTCCCAGGGTAACAGAGAGTGCCAAGTCTGTTGTGTTTAGACTTATTTTAATGCACTGTGCATGCTGAGCCTGAATTCCTTAATGGTGGGTTTGCATGATAATCCCATCCTGAGATATGGTTTTTATCCTGCAAATTGCATATTAGGGAGGGTTTTTATTCCACAATCTGCCCTGGACAGCCCACGGGCCATCCTTACCCATGTGAGTGGTCAGGGGTATATGGCCCCACCCCTTAGCCTTCAGAGAAAAAGGGAATAGACCGGACAGTGGGGAGTTCTCACCTTACCATCAAAGAATGAAGATCCGAAAACCTGTGGACTCATCAATGAATCTCTGATTAACCACTTCAATACAGGACATTTATACCCCCTTACTGCCCAGACCAATTTTCAACTTTCTGCGCTCTCACATTTTGAATGACAATTACTCTCTCATGCTACACTGTACCCAAACAACATTTTTATCATTTTTTTCACACAAATAGAGCTTTCTTTTGGTGGTATTTAATAACCTCTGGGTTTTTTATTTTTTGCAACATAAGTGAAAAAAGTGTGAACATTTTGAAAAAAAACACTTTTTTTTAGTTTCTTTGATAAAATTTTGCAAATATGTAGTTTTTGTTCATAAATTTGGGCCAAAACCTTTACTGCTACCTATCTTTGGTAAAAATAACCCAAATCAGTGTATATTATTTGGTCTGTGTGAAATTTATAGAGTCTACAAGCTATGGTGCCAATCATTGACAATTGATCACACCTGAGGTACCCATTTCTTGAGGCCCTGAAATATCAGGAAAGTACAAATACCCCCCAAATTACCCCTTTTTGAAAAGTAGACATTCCAAGGTATTTAGTAGGAGGCATGGCAAGTTTTTTGAAGTTGTCCTTTTTCTCTCAATTCTTGGGAAAATTAAGAAATTATTATTTTTTTTTTGCACAAAATTGTCATAACAACAAGTTATTTCTCACAGTATGGTGATACCACATGTGTGAGACTTTTTCACAGCCTGGCCACATAGAGAGGCCCAACATGCAGGGAGCACTGTCATGCATTCTAGGAGCAGAATTTTCACATCTAATTTCCTAACAACCTATTACACTTTTGAACGCCCTGGAGCACCAGGACAATGGAATTACCCACAAAATGACCCAATTTTGGAAAGAAAACACCCCCACCGTATAATCTATGAGGCATTATGAGTCTTTTGAATGGTTCATTTTTTTTCCGCAAGTCTTCCAAAAACGTGGAAAGAAAATGAAAACGCTTTTATTTTTACACAAAGTGGTAAATTTATAAGATATTTCTAACACATTGCATGTATATAGCAAAAATTACCCCCCAAAATATATTCTGCTACTCATCCTGAGTATGATGATACCACATGTGTGAGACCTTTACACAGCCTGGCCACATAGAGAGGTCCAACATGCAGGGAGCACCGTCAGGCTTTCTAGAAGCATAAATTACACATATGATTTCCTAACCACCTATTACACTTTTGAAGGCCCTGCAGCACCAGGACAATAGAATTACCCACAAAATGACCCCATTTTGGAAAGCAAACATCCCAAAGTATATTCTATGAGGCATTATGAGTCTTTTGTACGGTTCAATTTTTTCCACAAGTCTTAGGAAAACGTGGAAAGAAAATGAAAATGTATTTTTTTTTCACAAAGTGGTCAGTTTATATGATATTTTGAACACATAGCATGTATATAGCAAAAATAACCCCCAAAATATATTCTGCTACTCGTCCCGAGTATGGCGATACCACATGTGGGAGACTTTTTCACACCCTGGCCACATAGAGGGGTCCAACATGCAGGGAGCACCGTCAGGCATTCTAGGAGCAGGAATTTCACATCTAATTTCCTAATGACCTTTTACACTTTTGAGGGCCCTGGAGCACCAGGACAATGGAATTGCCCACAAAATGACCCCATTTTGGAAAGCAAACACCCCAACGTATATTCTATGAGGCATTATGAGTCTTTTGAATGGTTCATTTTTTCCACAAGTCTTCGAAAAACGTGGAAAGAAAATGAAAATGCTTTTATTTTTACACAAAGTGGTCAATTTATAAGGTATTTCTAACACATAGCATGTATATAGCAAAAATGAACCCCCAACATATATTCTGCTACTCGTCCCGAGTATGGCGATACCACATGTGTGAGACTTTTTCACACCCTGGCCACATACAGAGGCCGAACATGCAGGGAGCACCATCAGGCTTTCTAGGAGCATAAATTACACATAAAATTTCATTCATACCTATCACAATTTTGAAGGCCCTGGAGCACCAGGACAGTGGAATTACCCACAAAATGACCCCATTTTGGAAAGCAAACACCCGAGGTATATTCTATGAGGCATGGGCTGCAGATAGCTACTCGGGTACTCTGATGGGCTGCAGATAGGTACTCAGGTACTCTGATGGGCTGAAGATAGGTACTCGGGTAATCTGATGGACTGGTAAATGGTACTTGGGTACTCTTATGGGCTGCAGATAGGTACTCGGTTACTCAGATGGGTTGGTAACAGGTACTCGGGTAATCTGAAGGGCTGGTGACAGATACTCGGGTACTCTGATGGGCAGGTGACAGGTACTCAGATGGGCAAGTGACAGCTACTTGGGTACTCTGATGGGCTGGTGACAGGTACTCGGGTACTCAGATGGGCAGGGGACAGGTACTCAGGTACGCTGATGGGCTGGTGGGTGACAGGTACTTGGGTACTCAGATGGGCAGGTGACAGGTACTCGGGTACACTGATGGTCTGGAGACAGGTACTCAGGTACTCTAATGGGCAGGTGACAGGTACTCGGGTACTTTCATGGTCTGGTGACAGGTACTCAGGTTCTCTGATGGGCAGGTGACAGGTACTCGGGTACTCTGATGGACTGGTGACAGGTACTCGGGTACTCAGATGGGCTGGTGACAGGTACTCTGATACTCAGATGGGCAGGGGACAGGTACTCTGGTACGCTGATGGTCTGGTGACAGGTACTAGGCCCGGATGGCCGCGCTGCGCGCCCCCGGGGGCACGCGTGAGCCGCATGCACATGGAGGTCGGTAGTGACCGCCTGTGATTGGACACAGTCGGTCACGTGGTAAAGAGCCAAATCTATTGGCTCTTTACCCCGATCAGGGGGGATATGACCCCCGGGGACACGATCGCAGTAGCGGCGAAAAGCTGCCGACGTCATATGATGTCGGGCCGGATCGACGAGGGGTTCCTGCCGACGTCATTTTACAATGACTCGGTATGGAACGGGTTAATCATGGACATTTAAATGCAAGTAACTTTTTCCCTTCCATTCTGTCTTATCCCTTTGCTGCTGTATATTATGTCTCTAATTGCTTTGTAACACCATTTTTTCTGTAAATATTTTGCTGCATCAAACTTGAAATTTTCATTATTAAACCTTATTATGGAAAGTGTTAATCTTGTCTATAACGAACCTGTTCCTTTGAAGAGCGCTACTGTTAAGTATAACTCATCTGAATATCCCTGTCTGTGGTGACAGCGTGTGTGACAGGTGGTTATTCTAAAATAATTGGTATTGCTAAAAAATCCTCTGCTCGGTCCAAAGAAGAGGTGGTGACAGTGAAAGGGTTAATTGTATGAATTAGCCTGGTGACAATCGCTCTTAGGCAGCTGGCAGTTAGACGGTGGTCCCGCAAGCTGGAGAATCTTTGTGCTGGAAGCAGCTGAGAGTGGTATTGTTATATGAGTGACAAGCGCGGTGTGAGCTCAAGTGGTCCTCTGTCACCGGTGACAGGGCATGATATGAGCAGATCCTGCAGTTTATGCACTTCAACGACAATGAACTCTGTCGTCCACGGGGTGACCCTGAATATGATCGGCTCCACAAAATTCAGCCCCTTGTAAACCACTTCAACCAAAGATTCGCAGCATTGTTTATTCCTGACCACGTTGTCTGCGTAGATGAGTCCCTGATTACATTTTCTGGCCGTCTTGCTTTCAAACAATTTCTCCCCAGAAAGTGTGCCAGATATAGGCTCAAGATGTATAAGCTCTGTGACAGGGCCACAGGCTATACCTATAGTTTTATAGTTTACAAGGGAAAAGAAAGTCACGTGGAGCCGGAAGGATGCCCAGACTACATAGGGAGTGCTGGCAAGATTGTGTGGGACTTGGTGTCACCCTTATACGGAAAGGGGTACCACTTGTACGTGGACAATTATTACACAAGCTTGCCACTTTTTAGTCATCTGTTTGATCATCAAATTGGCGCATGTGGCACTGTGCGATCTAATCGCCGGGGCTTCCCCAATGGCTTGTGGATTCCCGTCTTAGACAGGGGCAGAGAGCCTGCTTGAAGTGTAATAATTTGCTTGTGGTGAAGTGGAGGGACAATCGGAATCTTTTCGTTCTGACCTCCCTTCGTACAGATACGTCCGTCCAAATTCCTACGGCGACTGGTGTTTTGGAGAAACCCCTCTGTGTCCACGAATATAACCTAAATATGAGAGGGGTGGACCTTAATGACCAGTTGTTGGCGCCGTACTTAATTGCCCATAAGACCAGACGCTGGTACAAAAAAAGTGTCTGTATACCTATTCCAATTGGCTTTGATGAACGCTTATGTGCTATACAAACCGTCAGGACGGACTGGATCCTTCCTTAAATTCCAGGAAGAGTTTGTCAGAGCCCTTCTGTATCTAGATGGTGCTGCACCCCATGTTCCCAATCCAAATGCAGTGAGCCGGCTGCATGAGAGGTATTTTCCAGAAGTCCTCTGTGGTACCCCAAGCAAAAGAACAGCCCAAAAGAGATGTCATGTCTGCAGACAACGTGGGTACCGGTGTGACACCCGCACTTACTGTCCCTCCTGTCCTGACCAGCCTGGTCTCTGCATCGGTGAATGTTTCAATGCTACCACACACTAGTGGAGTATTAGCATAGGGTACAGCACGACACAGGTATATGACACACTTTTACAGGGTCTCCACAGATGCCTCCGCATTTTGAGAGACCCGAATATGGATCCAGATTAGTTGCAATAAAAAGGTGTACCAAAAAATCGAAATGAAACATTTTTAAAACTACAATAAAAATAAAAAATGTTAAAAAAAAATATATATATATAAAATAAAAAAGCCAAAAAGTTGTAAGTTTCTTTTTTTCTCTCGCTCTCTTGTTTTCTCTATATTCTCTCTCTATTGCTAATGTTTTTTTTATGCATACCTGTAATGTTTTGTTACTGTTTTTTACCATGTTTTTTTTGCAGGTATGTAATGTTTTTATAATGTTTTCCTGTAATGTTTTATAATTTTTTCTTCTTAGCAGGAATGTAATTTTTGATGCTACTGTGTTTTATTAATCGTTTTTTGCTTTTTAGGTACGCCATTCAGCTGCAGCACTGATTTATTTATGGTGACAGCAACAGCGTTTGCTCCCACCATACATAAAGCAGCAACTCCAGAACTGTTGGAGGTGATTTCACCACCACAGTTAAAAAAAGAACATATATACCGGAGCATAGGGGCAGTGGGTGGAAATTGGGGCGGATTGCCCCTATGCTCCGGTATATATTTTTAAAAAGGGGCTATCCCCTACATTAGATGTAAAAAAACAAAGGAAAGGTTTGGGACTTTATAAGGTGTGTACATACACGCCTCCATCCCGGATAAATACAATGAAGGGGGAGGGTTTGAGACTTTGAGTGAGGCAAAAGACCAAGACATAGGATAAAAAGTATATATGTATGTTTATTGGCCGATTTGTTAACCTGACACCTAGTCTAATCAGCCCCGCCCACTCACCTTTCATTCCTCCACTCTTATGCAACATGTTGTTCCATAAGAGTGGAGGAATGAAAGGTGAGTGGGGGGGGGGGGCTGATTACACCTTTCTAGGGCAAACTTTATTTTTAGCTTGGGGATAAACTGGGCTGTGCTGCTGGCGTATCATTCTACCTAAAGCATCAAAAGAGAATTCTCTGCAGAGCATTGCATCTAAATAAACATTTTCTGAAGAGCATTGCATCTAAAGAAACATTTCCTGCAGAGCATTGCATCTAAAGAGAACAGGCCACACCCACTAATAGGACCACATCCTTGGGTGGGAAGAAGTTCCAGAACATATAAAAGAAAAGCAAAACTCCTGAAGATAAGATGATGAGTGGATGAGAGACACAGACACTTTGGATTTACTCGAACATCCCGCTTCTTGGAATTGGTGTGGTCCCAACGTTGGGAGAGTTTCTGAGACGATTGACGCCATCCAACCACGCATTGGAAAGGATACTGCTATCTACCTATTGAAGTCCTCTCCAGGCTAAGGTTTTCATACTGGTTTATTACCAGCTTCTGGTAAGCACATATATTTCTTGGTGGAGGATTTCATTCGTTGATCTATTTGGGCACTTGTCACTTTATCCGTTGCCATTCATTTGGACACTTATTAAATTGTGCACATCAAGTAGCCTTATCTATACTGTCGGTTGGACCAATACACCTGCATGTTGGCTACCAATTCTCCTGGTTCACAATCACTTGGAACTATTAGTGTGTACGAGACTCATTGGTGTACACTGTTATTCCAATTTGAACTTTTTATACATATGTTCTTATTATATTGCTAATTTGTTCTGAATTTTATATACACATAATTGCATTGTTCTCTATTGTTTATAATCACTGTGACACGTTAGTATGTAGATATTGGATCTCTTGCACTATTTGAGAACAATCTATCCCACATCTCATTCATTTAATTTATTTGATGTGCATATTATTTTTCTGAGTAGCGCTGCACTTTATACCCCGTGTGTTCCAATTGTAGCCAAATTGTCGAGCAAGACGCTTTTCTTGGGTTTATACTAGCAAGTGCGATATTCTTTATTCTATATTGCATGACATGGCTTCATTCCGATGCAAAATGAAACTGAGGCACCCAATCGTGATGATTGGTTAAAACCATGAATGCGTCGAGCTACATGGGATGCAGTTTCTATTTACTCATTTTACTCACCTTATTAATTCAGATCATGAGCTCCTTGGGATACAGTTCTAAATTATTTTTACTACACCTCTTATTACTATTACTTCCAAGGTTATCACCCCTTTGACACAGTGCATATCTATTTATTCACTAGGGAAAGAATTCTTCGGTCATCCACCACAGTTGTTTTCCATGCTCTTCCGGGTCTTTTGGTGTTGCTGAGCTCACCGGGGCGTTCTTGCGGGGCCACTCGAGTCGTTGTGGTTTTCTGGGCCTTCTCGTACCTTTTGTTGACACCACCTACTGGCT
>BLSH010459335.1:87616-100515 GCA_018402905.1 Glandirana rugosa | reverse complement strand
ATTTATATTGCAGAAAATAAAAAGAGCAGAGGTAATCAAATACCACCAAAAGAAAGCTCTATTTGTGGGAAAAAATGTATGCAAATTTGTTTTGGGTACAGCATTGCATGACCACACAATTACCAGTTAAAGCAGTGCAGTGCCAAATTGTAAAAAAGGGCTCTGGTCCTAAAGTGGGAAATCCTTTCGGGGCTGAAGTGGTGAATACATTTTATGCTTGCCTAATTACCAACCATATTGGGTGACAATATTTTAAGTTTGTCTGTACTACCTGGTTTGGTGCCTGTTTTCTTTGATATAGCACTCTATTGGGTACTAAGTATTACTTTCAGTGATTTCATGTGATATTGTATGTTTGTACACTCAACCTGGTGTGTCAGAAGGGCTGAGGATCTTAAGAAGGTTGTGGCAGAACAGAAGACCCATCCTATCCAGAAGCTTCTATGGGGGCAGTGCTCCATTACATACTTTTTAATGTTAGATTGTAATTCTTTTAGCTTCCAAGTGTTTCTAATCCAGTTCGCTTGATGCACTGCCCACCTTCAGGAAGCTTATACTAATAAAAATATGATTTGGTATCCAAAGTGATATGTAAGTGACATTTGACTGTTCGTTTACCTGGCATTGGACATTAAGATTAAAATCGTATCTTTCCCCATTTTTTTTTAAAGTATTGGACAGAATGGGAAAAGGTTAGAACCCATGTCAGGAAAGGATCTCCCCAACTGAGCCTCCAAAAGCAGTTAAACCTGACAACAAATTTAATCCATCCCTACTCTATCCAAAACAAAAATAACATTTTGGCCACATATACAGTTTAATTCACATAGCTAATGCACCAGAAAAAGGATACTTATTTTCCAAAATTTGATTTATTTTCTATTGAGTCCAGGGATATTTGGTAACATGGCTAAAATAAAGATCCTTATTCTAGTCTTAAAGCTTTTTAAACTAAACCAGTCTATTGTCCTTCAGAGCATATTCTGAGTTTGGAGTTGTGAAGCACTAGAGTCCTGGGTAAATAAAGGATTAAATCTAATGTGATGGGGGGGCGTGGCTGGCTGCGGACCATGATGGCTGCCTGATCTCATTGCTCCGCTCAGCCTGGGACATTTAGCAACTCTAGCAACTGACATAGCATTGAATCCCCCCTTAATTCTACCTCAGGGGGGCTCTTACACCTTTAGCCACTGATCGAGCCTATCCAAGATCCCGACAGATAGCTGACATAGCAGCAAAGGGCAGCAGATGCAGTGACGGACAGGAGGCACTACAGGATCCCCGCCAAACAATCGGCATCCATCTGACCCGAGTTAAGCTCAGGAGACGGCAGGGACACCTGTCCCGGACTCTCCAGGACCTGTGCCTGCGACCTAGCCCGGTCTGGCTCAGTTTGGGAGCCAGGCGGCGAAGCACCACGAGCTGAAGCAGCTCTCTCACAGCATCGTCGGCCGCCATATTGGGGTCTAGCTGAGGAGACACAGCCGGCCTGGATTAACGTCCGTGGACTAGCTTAACCTGCATCGCCGTCCAGCAGCAGACTACCGACGACACCTAGGGACCTGTTCGCAGGAGCCACGACCCAGAGTACCACAGCAATGGGGCCGGATTGAAGGTCATATCGTGGCCTCAAAAAGGTACGGTACCTGCGGACACCCAGGCGGGAGTTGTGAATCTCCTCAGGGCAGCTGATCTCTATATCTCACCGAGCAGGTACCGGACTCCTGAATCGCCCAACACGGACTCTTTGGCCCTTGTACTCGCAGCCACGCCTGGGCTGGCTCTGCTTGCCATCCGTTCCATGGAGCAGCGTGGGCTGTGGCGGTCCCGTCGACCGCCATCCGGACACCTATTGCGGGGACTCCAAGGTTCTCATCCGCAGCACTACAGGGGACCAGCTTAACCCTGCACCTTCATTCTCCTCCTGACTACCTGAGGACTTGTTGGAAATGGCCGGCAGGGACGGAGACAGACTCGAGCCCACGGGACAACCGCAGCAGGACCGGAGCGGCAGCCATCTTAAGGTCTACAGCGGTACCGAACGCTCGGTTAAAACTACACAGAAAGGCCTACAGCGGTACCGAACGTTCGGATAAAATCACACAGACCCCCGCTACGGACACTTCTTTCCACCCTTGACTCTACCCTCCCGGGGGTATTTTAGAAGCCGTGTCCGAGAGATACAAGAAGACAGCGCTGTCTCCTGACTGTTGTACCAGGGGGTCCCCTTCTTGCACCTCCTGTGCTACGGCACGACCCATCATAAGGTCCTGCAGTACCCCTCCTCCATTGGAACGGACGGCACGGACCCCTTTCCACTGGGATCCCTGCTGACCCAAGTACCTTGGCCCCTAATCGTATTGCTGAGGAGGGACCTCACTTCTACCAACGTGCAACCACACAAAAGTGTATGGCTACTGACTTCTGCGCTCCTGCAGCATCCTCGACCCTCTTCCAAATCATCCTGGCCCTCCTTGGTACCGCAACCGAAGACTGGGTATAGTGGCTGAATCTAAGGTATGCCCAAAAAGAAATCTCAAAATCCCAACACTACCCGTAGTATCTCTGACTTTTTTCAAAATCCTGTCTTGCAAAACACTCGGACCACCCCTGGATCAACCTCTCCCACCCGCTCACAGCAACTGCCTAAAATCCACCAAACTCCGGAAAACACCCTGGAAATAATGGACAGCTCAAATAATGTCTCCACATATTTGCAGTCCTCAACTACAGACAGAGGCAAAAGAGCCGCTCAATCTACAGCCCAATCTCCATATAAAACTCTGCTATACAAAAAACAACATTGGGCTGAAATTCCCAATCCTGAGGACTCGCAGGAATCCCTGGCTGCACATCCTGCCACGGACCAACCACCATCCGAACAAACGCTGAAACTGATGCTACTATCGGTTCAAAAAGATCTGAGAATTGGACTGCGATCCTCGATTTCTACACTTCATACCAGAATGGACCAAATTGAAGATCGTACAGACATAATTGAGCAACAGGTTGCAGCTCAAGCATCTGCACATGAGGTTACCATGGAGACCCAATTTAAACACTCTGAAGAACTTCAATATCTACGAGCCAAAGTGACAGATCTCGAAGATCAATCTCGTAGGAACAATATCAAATTTAGGGGGATCCCAGAATCTGTGAAACCATCGGATATCACACACTACATTCAACAGATGTTCCTCAAACTCATCCCCCAACTTTCTCAGCTGGACCTGACTATAGATCGGGCACATAGAATCGCAAAACCGAGTTACCTACCGGATTCTGTCCCAAGAGTATTGGCACGCATCCATTTTTTCCATATCAAGGAAAAAGTTATGTCGGCAGCCCGGATGTCGAAAACGCTACCAGATCCCTACTCCAATATCTCCTTGTACACTGATATTTCTGTGGCCACAGCACAGAAAAGAAGAGAGTTCGCTCAAGTTACCACCATCCTCAGAGACCACAACATACCATACAAATGGGGCTTCCCAACAAAGCTTGTAGTAACATTCCAATCCCAAATGACAGACATCTTAACCCCCAAGGAGGGTATCAAATGTCTGCTCAACTGGAGAATCATCACCACACGACCCCCGCCACTGCAATCTGAACGTCGGCCAGGACAACCTCGCGGACCACGTCGAACTGACGACAACCGGCTCCTCCCCCGTGCTAATCAGCAAATTTGAAGCCCATCTATACCTGGGCCAACCCAGGTCTAACCATGAACTAAAGTAAGATGATTGTTATCTTCATGTGTCCCAGTGAGTATGCTATGGTTTATTGTACTTTACCTTCCCACCATAGTTTACGAAGCCTCCCACTCCTGTATAGAGTGCTAGGCACTCTCAGAAATCTCTGTGCTCTACCTTAGCACAGTCACTCATTTTGTGTTTTGTTTTCACTGTTCTAGGTATCTACTAAATGCAGTTAATTTGAAACAATTGTTACGATTAGCTGTAACACCAGTTATACCGTTGTGCCTTTTTGTTTTCTTACCAATTTCATTTACTAACTTTACAAGCCTGTGCCCATTTTGCCTTGACCTTGGGTGTGCGATTGATCAGGTGTCCACTCTCACAGTACACCTCTACACCTCCTGCAACACAAATCACACTCTGTTACTATGGCCATCAATATCTCCTCACTCAACGTGAAAGGCCTAAACTCTCCTTTTAAACGCCACTTTTTGTGGAAGGAAGCACTACTGTTAAAAGCTGATGTTATGTGCGCTCAAGAAACACACTTTTCTTCCCTCAAACCTCCTACATGCTCCCATAAGCAATACCCACTTTGCTTTTATGCAAACTCCAACAAAAAGAAAGCAGGGGTCCTTATAGCAATATGCTCTACGGTAGTGTATAAATGAATCCAATCAGAATTGGACACCCAGGGTAGGTTTATTATACTCCATGCTTCCTTTAACGACCACATCATGACTGTGGTAAATATCTATGCCCCTAACACCCGTCAGACCCAATGCTATAAAACCATCATGCACAAACTCCAACCTTTCCGCACTTACCCTCTGATCATTTGTGGAGACTTTAACCAAATTGTAGACTCCACACTTGATTCTTCCAATCCCACCAGGAAACAATCCTCTCCCAGATCTCCTCCGCTCAGAAGACTTATATGACCCATGGCGATGCCTCCATGACACTGAGAGAGATTACACCTACTTCTCACACACTCAAAAGTCCTATTCCAGGATCGACCTGTTTCTGGTGGATAAATACACTCTGCAAACCACTCAATTGGCCACCATTGGTAATATAACGTGGTCGGACCACGCACCAATCTCCCTTCAGCTTTTTCCAGCTAACCCCAAACAAACGGGGAAAATTTGGAGACTTAACACTTCGCTGATTAACAAGCCACTGCTCCAGAAAGAGGTCGAATCCGAACTCAGTGTATTTTTTCAAACAAACTGTGACTCAGTTACAAACCCAGCTACTTGTTGGAACGCCCACAAAGCTTATATTCGAGGCCTTCTTCTTAAATTAGGGGCCCAGGAGAGGAAAGCGCGTAATGCTACTGCTACCACCCTGCTTAACCAAATCCGTTCCTTGGAACTAGCTCACAAAGCACATCCCTCACCTAATCTAGAGACAGAACTGAATACCACCAGGAAAACACTAAGTGATTATCTCCACTCGAATTTTGATTTTGCACTAAAGAGGCTGAAACTTCACTTCTATGCCCACCACAACAAACCGGGGGCCTGCCTCACAAAACAACTTAAGAAGCACTTCGTGCACGCCAAAATTCCCTACTTCATCTCCCGCGACAATAGCAAGCTTACCAATCCTAAAGATATTGCTGACCGCTTTGGCCAGTTCTACACCAATTTGTACAACCTCACAGCCAATAGTGAAGCCACAACTCCCGACCCATCTGATATCTCCAAATTCCTAGCAGATCTTGCCCTGCCCTCTCTAACCCAGGAACAAGTGGACTTACTTTCCAGTCCCTTCTCCCTTGTTGAATTGAACCATACTATTGCTTCTTTGCCCCTACACAAAGCCCCGGGCCCTGACGGGTTCAGCAACGAGTATTACAAGCAATTCTCTGCACTGCTAACTCCTCAACTACTACGTACCCTGAACTTTACGTTTACTACGGGCACAATTCCATCTGAGGCCCTTGAGGCCATCATCACTACTATTCCCAAACCGGGTAAAGCCCCGGATTACCCAGCTAACTATAGACCTATCTCCCTGCTGAACTCTGACACCAAAATATATGCTGAAATGCTAGCCACACGCCTATCCTCTGTCATCTCCCAACTAGTCCATCCCGATCAGGTGGGCTTTATTAACGGCAGGCGGGCATCTGATGGGACTCGTAGATACATAAATCTACTCCAGTGGGCCGAGCACCACAAAACTCCTTCTCTGTTCATCTCTTTAGATGCAGAGAAGGCGTTTGACAGAGTGGACTGGACATTTCTTAGAGCGGTCCTGATCAAATTTGTATTCTCTGGTATACTTCTGGAAGCAATAATGGCACTATATACTACACCCAGCGGCAGGGTGGTGACTTCGGGCATCTTATCTGACCCTTTCCCAATCTCTAATGGCACCCGTCAGGGTTACCCTCTGTCGCCACTCATATTCACTCTGATTATGGAACCGCTCGCACAATCTATTCGAGCTAACCCTCTTATCCTGGGTTTTGAGATAGAAAATCACGTCCATAAAATTGGACCCTATGCAGATGATGTCATTGTGTCCATTACTAATCCCACACAGTCACTCCCACACCTACATCACACTCTGGACCTCTTTAGTAAAGTATCTCTATACAAACTCAATTGCTCCAAATCTTCTATGATCGGTGTCAACATTACTCCACATCTCAGAAGTGGCATTGCGCGACTCACCTCCTTCTCCTGGGCTCCTAACTCTGCTCTAACTTATTTAGGGATAAACCTGATATCACCCAGCTCACAACTACTTAAGATGAACTTCTCACTCCTACTGGCCAAACTGCAATTGACCATACAAAATCTGCGTAATGCTCAAGCTTCCTGGGCTGGAAGAATAGCCCTCGCCAAAATGTACCTACTGCCACATGTGATTTACACATTTCGGACATTGCCTATTCCATTTCTTACTTCTCAACTCAACAAGCTACAAGCAACTCTGCACGCCTTCATATGGAACAGTAAACATTCCCGGCTCAATAGAGCCACACTTTGCAAGCCGATCACAGCTGGAGGCATGGGAGCCCCCAACCTTACAGCATACTACAGAGCCAATATTCTGGAGCAAACCAAACGATGGTGGGTCCAGGATACTACACTCCCATGGTTACAGATTGAACGATCAGCTCTCTCAGCATGACCTAAACTGATCCTCAGTGCATTGCTGCTATCTCAGCACAAACCGTCTTCGTACCTAGCTACGGTTAATGTCACCCTCAGAACATGGCAAGCGGTATCGCAACAGTCTCATGGTATTCCTCAGAAATTACTGCACGACTTACCCCTAACAAACTCTGCATTCTATTTTGCAAGACATCCCCTTACAAAACTGGATTACAGCTGGGATTTCTACTCTAGGAGATCTTTACCAAGACTCTATGCTACTCTCCTTTCAACAAATTCAACAGAAATACCACATCCCCCACAAAGACCTCTTCAAATTTCTGAGAATTCGTTCAGTACTTTCGAAAGATAGCTGGTCCACGGCTCCAATATTTCGGAGCATACTGCAATTCTACCAAGGAGCACACCCACTCTCTAATGGCATCTCTTACTTCTACGGACCACTCACCAACCCGGACCCCAACTCTAAGACTCCCACAATGCTTAAATGGGAACAACGACTAAACTGCTCATTTACCGCCCAACAATGGTATAACGCCTTGAGATTGCCCTCTCGCCTCTCTCGCTGTTGTACCCATTGGGAGGATACCCAAAAAATATTCCATGACTGGTACCTCACGCCGCAAAAACTGACCAGGATTTACCCATCGACACCTGATGTGTGTTGGAGGTCTTGCAACCAACCTGCATCAGCCCTTCACATCTGGTGGTCTTGCCCAAAGTTAAAAACTCTCTGGAATACTATCGAGAAGCTCCTATCCTCTGTACTACTCACGCCAATATCGCTTTCTCCACAAATGCTCTTGCTTGGCCTAGATATAGACTCCTGGCCGATACCCACACAGACAGTACTGTCTTATATTCTCTTCGCCACCAGATCACTTCTAGCCAAAAACTGGAAAACACCTATCCTTCCATCTCGCTCGGAAATCATTTCAGCTATCAACAATCAATGTGAGATGGAGCTCATGTACGCCAAAGCTCACCTTCAAATGTCTACATTTTTGAAGCAGTGGAATCCCTGGCTTGCCCATTCCGACTGTTCTCTGTCACTTTGATCTCAAATTATCTTGAACTTCAACTTAACTCCGGAGCAACTTCGATGACTCTCATATATGAAGGACACCGGCTTGTTCAGTTTTCAACAGAAGGAACTTTATGTACTTACTGAATATCCTGACTTTTCCTTCATCCTTTATTGGTCTTTTTTGGTTCTCTTCTCTACTTCTAATCTTAATGTTGTTTACGAATTTGGGGCCACTCGTTGACCGAGGCGATTTTCGCATTGGTCGGTTGCACTGCCTCTCACGCCTGACACAGCATGTTCCCGTTGGGGTGTCTGTGCAGGGCAAGGGCAACCTAGACTGTACCAATCGCCAAACCTCTCTCGTATTTCTATACTATTTACTAACTGATATGTAAGTTTATATACGCACAGCGGTTGATTTTCAATATCTGTTCAACTTTTGCTATATTTTGGTGCCATACTGCTTTACTCTCTGTATGTCCATGGAAACTTTCAAAATTTAATAAAAGATTATTAAATAATAAAAAAAAATCTAATGTGATAAATTTGTATTGTGGCAGTTCTTTAGTGGGGGATACGCTTTACCAGAGTCCATATGATATTCAACGTTTGTATGTTAAACTAAAGCCACAATTATGTCTAAAATATTTAAAAAATGTATAAACAGGTTGGCTGTTACTCTTCTAAATAACCTTTTATTGTAACAAATAAAGAACTATATTAACCAGGCCAAGTCACAGAGATTTCTCCCTTGTTGAATACATTGTTGATCAATACATATTCTGAGTGGCCCCCTTGAGCATGTGCTTTACAGTTTTGCCTGCCGTTTTTCATATATTAATTTATGTTGCTTTTGCTTTAAAGAGGAAGAGGATTCACAATTATTTTTTCATATATCATTTTTGCAAATGTATAATGACCAGCTGAGGCCGATATTTTCCTACACAGACTGCGCTTGCATTACTGCTGCCTAGTTTTGCTTAGCTTAGCAACACTTTATGAACCACACAAATAAATTAAAAATTCTGTTTGTGTGTGCACCCTTGAATAAATGGTGGTATCCAGTGAAGACTGCACCCTACACCTCCTGGGCACACCACTACCAATTGCCGATGCTCTCCAAAAATAATCCAGAAATGTAAATGTACATCTGAAATGCCACTCAATTTAACTTAATCTGATCTACAGTGACTTGAAAGTATTCATATACCTTGAAATGTTCCACATTTTGTTATGTTACAACCAAAAATGTAAATGTATTTTATTGGGATTTTATGTGATAGACCAACACAACGTGGCACATAATTGTGAACTGGAAGGAAAATGATACATGGTTTTCAAAATGTTGTACGAATAAATAGGTCGGCCTGAAGAAGGGGTAGAGCCTCTGAAACGTTGCCGAGACCAGTCTAGCTTCTCACACAGCTTCTCATAGACCTCCACCAGATAGTTGGTTTGTCCTCTCTCTCCCACCATAGCTGATCATGTGACTTCGCTCTAGTGACGGCTGGTTACCCGGAAGTCGCGGCTGGTCAGCACACCGCCGTGGGACATCCCAGTACTGGTCCTCCTACCCCCAGGATTTTCCCATCAGCTGGCTGTGTCTCCCTGTGGGACAGTTACATACCGCTTCTGGGTCTCTTACCATCTGCCCAGCCCTGGTGGATTCACGCTGGTCCTGACATGCTGCTGACAAGAAGTTGTTATGTAAGTTACTACTAATAAACGTTGTGGGGTTTTAATCTTTCAATGACCTGGCGCCCTTCTTCCTTTTTACATGTTCTGAGGGTCCCTACCTTGAGGAGCTGCCGGCCAGAGGTGATTCTACTCACAACATTTTGATTTTCCTCCCCCCTTACATGGATTGCCTTTTCTGCTCACCTTGGGAACTATAATTTCCCATTGGACTTAACTGACTTTTTTAGCCTCATCCCTTTATGCTGTCATTCCCTTACCCTGCATCCTACTCACATGTTGCCATTGATGCTCAATTGTTTACAGTTTTATTATTAATGTTTTATCTATCTATTTTATTTGAATCTATTTTATTTTAATCTTCCCATTGTGCAATATTCTTGAATTATTGAGTGTGCTGGCTCACTAGTTAATTAACTGTTTTTTTAGTGTTAGTTTTCCACCCCACATAGTGTTTTGTTTTTAGGCCAAAAGTTCAATTTGGTCTCATCTGACTAGAGCACCTTCTTCCACATATTTGCTGTGTCCTCCACATGGCTTCTTGCAAGCTGCAAATGGGACTTCTTATGGCTTTCTTTAAACAATGGCTTTCTTCTTGCCACTCTTCCATAAAGGCCAGATTTGTGGAGTGCAATTATAGTTGTAACTTATAGTTGTCTTGTGGACAGATTCTCCTACCTGAGCTGTGGATCTCTGCAGCTCCTCCAAAGTTACCATGGGCTTCTTAGCTGCTTATTGATTAATGATCTTCTTACCCGGCCTGTCAGTTTAGGTGGACGGCCATGTCTTGGTAGGTTTGCAGTTGTGCCATATGAAAGGAAGGGGTTACTGTATCCTCAGCTAGTTCTTGGACCTCGGACAGGCACTACAATGACCAGCAGACATTTCTGGAGACAATTACGTTGATAATAAAGACACACACACACAGCATAGTTATCAGGGAGTTGTCTGTATTGGGACGCATCGGAGGTGCCCTTTATAAGGCAGTATACCTCATATGGACTTGGCACATGCGCAGTAGACATGATGACACAGCAGAAAAATAAGCAGATAACACTGGTTTGAGCCAGTTTAGACCAAATCTTGTTCTTCACTTACTCTTGTGCTGACAATTGCATAACCTTTGTCCTACATACCGAAGGCAAAGAAAGACAATATAATTCAAGCATATTACAAGGGTTCATCATGGGGTCTTATCTTAAAAAATGGAAGCAATAAAGCAATAAGGCACTTATACTTATCCCTTCAATCCCCTCTTAAGTCATACACATGACTTCTTCCAAAGCATCTCACTTAGGGTTCACTTTTTAATATCACCTAATCTATTTTTCTCTCCCCGCTTCTCCAGATATAACATGTAACTATGGTGTGGCGCATTATTTGTGTTAGTACATTTGGTTATACATATCATGAGTAATTTGCAGAACACATAAATCAGAAGGATGATTAAAGCTACTGTTATAATGAGTACTTGCATTGGTTAGTATGAGGGGAGGGGTTTCATTAAGCATGGAGGTGATATTCAAGGGAACCTGACTTCTGAGCATATGCATGTTTAAACTTTAGCAAAAGCATTTTCCCTGAAAAGGAATCACCAGTCACATTATCACTTTCTGTGTCTCGTCTCTTTCTTTTAAGAGTCCCATTGCATGTAAGGGTATTAATCTTAGGTCCTTTCCCACATATGGATCTTATGTGGCCTAAGTCCTCAGGGTGATATATACAGTTAGTTACTATCCAAACTGGAAGGAAGATCAAGAGGAGGAGTGCCATTAGAAGGCACAAGGCCTTCCCAAAAGTCTGAGGTGAGATAAGCGAGAATATCTTTTTCAGAGACTTTTCCGCCTATTTCACTCTCTGTTCGATGACTTATACCACCTGTTTCTCCTCTCTTGTCTTTATCTTGCTTCACGGGTGCTTGGTTCACCCTTTTCACACGACTAGCATGGATCCAGCAAGGGGATTCCTCTGTAAGGATAGCTGTCCTGGTGATGGCCACCACTCTTGTGGCTGGTCCAAATGGAGGTTCCTGTGGTTTTCGTCCTTTAGGCAATCTCTGGATCACGACCTGTGAAGAACAAGGAGAGGTGCGAGCAACGTTTCTTTCAACTTTGTCCAGAGTTTCAATAAGTTTCCTCACATATTCCTCCCGGATTAGATCTAGGTTCCCTCTTTCTACCATAAATGGCTGTATGGTTTTGATGGCATGGGGAATGGCCTACCCATTAAAACCTCAGAGGGGGTCATTCTTACCTCGGCCAGAACTGCTGGGAGGACCTTCTTCCAATTTGCATACGTACCTCCAGTTACCTTCCTTATCTTATCCTTGAGTGTCCTATTCATCCCACCTGAACTTTGGGGGTGATAAGGTATGTGAAACTTCCAGTCAATTTTAAAAGTCCTTACCAGATCTTGGCAGACCTTGGCCACAAAGGCAGGGCCATTGTCTAATCTAGTTAATCTAGAGCGGATATCCCCACCTGGGAATAATCTCTTGTGTAAGAATTTTTACAACTGTTTGGGCATCTTCTCTTGTGGTTACAAAGACCTCAGGCCATCGTGAAAACATATCCATGATCACCAAAAGGTACTCCTGTCTCTTACCCACCTTTGGCATATGTGTAAAGTCTATCTGTAGATGAGTGAACGGTGTTGTTTATATAATGTGTTCATGTTTTGCCCTTTTTTGCTGATATATATGATGCATCTGGAGACATATGCCTTGACAAGGAAGGGGAGGCCTAAAAATAGCATTTCTGACATGAGCAAAGGCATTTGGGTGGTTGCATTTTGAGTGGATGTGGCTTCCTTTGCTGCTCTATCTGCCAGAGCATTTCCTTTGGCTATATCAGTTTGCTGGCCTATGTGTGCCCTGCAATGTAAAATGGCAATGGACCTTGGTAGCTGAATAGCTTTTATTATTTCTTTAAAATATGCACATCTTGTCCTTCAAAGAGCTGGCAAGCTCTTGTGAGGGCTATCAGTTCTGCAGCCTGGGCTGACTGGTAAAGAATTTCCTGTTCTACACGTATAAAATTTCTTTATTATTTTCGATAAGTCGATGGTTCCAGGTAACGGTAAAATGTAACGTCCCGTGTGTATCCGGTCGTTTGACTATATCGGTTTCCTTTACGAGACCGTCTATCTCGTCGTTTCCTTCGGTGTAGGTGAGTTTTACGTTGGTGGGTTTACGGAAACGAGTACAGTCTTTACGATAAAAATCCGGAGGGGAAGGAACAGTTCCGTATACAGAGGTCTACGTAGTATATATAGTCGTTTTTTCCCGTTTTGTACTTGTGTAATATATTTGTTGTGGCAAGTGAGTAGATGTCTATCTGAAAT
>BLSH010459335.1:76936-87606 GCA_018402905.1 Glandirana rugosa | reverse complement strand
CAGAGGCCCGAGAGTGTGGGATGGCACAAGGGCTGGATGGTCACAGATGTTGTAGTAAGATTCCAGAAGGTCGTGCAAACAGGAGAATGGTCGTACAAGCAGGGTTGGCAATGTGCAGGCAGAGAGGTACAAAAGGGTTAGGCAAGCGGATCGTCAAGTTCAGGCAAAGGTTCGTTAACGGGCGGGCAGCGGAGGTACAGAGGAGTAGACAAGCGGATGGTCGTGGATAGCCGGGGTCGATGCAGGTAGCGGACAACAGGTCAAGGCAAGCCGGGTCAACAGGAAACAGGTGAAACACAGGAACAGGTAGGGAGCTGAGGCCCACAGGTCTGGAACGCTGTAGAACGAGCAGCAACTTGGTGCAGGATGTCCAGAGTTTAAATAGGCGCCGTTTGGCGCCGTTTCCGGCGCGTGCGCGCGCACGCACGCGGGTGCGCACGGGAGCGCGCGAACGCGCACGGGGGTGCGTGCACCACCGCGGAAACGGCCAGGAACACTGGCAAGTCCTTTTTACTAACATTGCCCCCCCAAGGGGCAGCCTCCGGATGCCTATCGAGTGTCACCATCTTGGCGCTTTCGTTTGAAGGCCTGAATCAGTCCGGGAGCATGAATGTTCCCTTCGGGTTCCCACGAGTTCTCTTCCGGGCCGAAACCCTTCCATTTGATTAGATATTCGGTCACATCCGCTCTCCGACGACTCTTTAAAATTGCTTCCACCTCGAACTCCTCCTCTCCGTTAACTAGGATGGGACCTGGTGGTCCTGTTTTTCGGCCGGAGAAGGAATCACGGACCATGGGCTTCAATAGGGAAACATGGAAAACTGGGTGGATCTTCAGAGATGGTGGAAGATCGAGTTCGAAAGCCACCCGGTTAATCTGTCTTTTCACGGAAAAGGGCCCCAGAAATCTCGGGCCCAATTTCTTCGAGGAGCAAGCAAGCTTCAAATTTTTGGTTGACAACCAAACTTGGTCACCGGGTTGGAGCTCCATCTCCCCCCGTCTCTTCTTGTCATAGGCTTCCTTGCTGGCCTCCCGAGATTTGTTTAACGTGTCCTGAAGAAGTCGGCAGTTAGTGTGTAGGAAATTGGTAACATCCTGTGCTGCTGGAACGGAACATTCCGGGTTCAGGTTAGGTAGGAATGTGGGATGGTAGCCATAATTGGCCCAAAATGGGGACTGCTGGGTGGCCAAATGGATTGAATTATTGTAGGCGAACTCAGCCATAGGTAGCAGTGCAACCCAATCATCTTGGGAGAAGGACGGAAAACATCGCAGGTATTGCTCCAGCGTTTGGTTCCTCCTTTCCGTTTGCCCGTTGGTCTGGGGGTGGTACGCTGAGGAGAAAGCCAGTTCGATTTCTAGTCCAGCACACAAGGCCCTCCAAAATTTTGATGTGAACTGGACGCCTCGATCCGACACAATGTTGCTGGGCACTCCATGCAATCGAACAATTTCCCTTATGAATATACGGGCTGTTTCGGCCGCTGAAGGGGTCCCCTTCACAGGAATGAAATGGGCCATCTTTGTCATCCGGTCCACAATGACAAAGATTGTAGAAAACCCCTATGACGGAGGGAGTTCCACGATAAAGTCGATCGCCAGTTGCGACCACGGGCGTTCAGGTATAGGAAGGGGGTTCAACAGGCCCCAGGCTTTGGCTCTGTCTGTCTTGTTCCTCGCACAGACGGGACAGGCTCCAACATATTTTCTGCAGTCCTCCAAAATGTTGGGCCACCAGAATGACCGTGAGACGAGCTCTGCGGTCTTTTGTGTGCCAAAATGTCCTGCCAGTTTGTGGTCGTGGCATCGACCCAGCACCCTCAGCCGCAAGTTTGCTGGGATGAACATCTTCCATCCCAGCCACCATAGACCATCCCTTATGGACAATCGAGTGTCTCGATCGGTGGCAGACTCGTCCAATACTCGACGGAGTTGGGAGAAAAAGTCCTCGTCTGTCAGCAGAAAATTCCGTGCGGGCAGGATAGTATCTGGTGGCGTGGTATCGCCTGGTTCAGTGAACATGCGGGAAAGGGCGTCGGGCTTACTATTCTTGGATCCGGGACGGAAAGTAAGGTGAAAATGAAACCTGGAAAAGAATAGCACCCAGCGGGCTTGCCTGGGTCTCAATCTTTTTGCAGTCCGTAGATATTCCAGGTTTTTATGATCCGTGAATATCAAGATAGGGTGAGAGGCCCCTTCCAACAAATAGCGCCACTCCTCTAGTGCCGATTTAATAGCCAGTAATTCCCGGTCTCCCACATCGTAGTTCCGCTCAGGGGCAGTCAGCTTCCTAGAAAAGAATGCCACTGGGTGGAGCAGGGCCTTGACACCCTGGCGTTGGGACAGGATAGCCCCTACTGCCGTCTCAGATGCGTCCACCTCCAGGACGTATGGCAAGGCTGGATCCGTGTGCTTCAGAACGGGAGCGGACGTGAAGAGAGCCTTGAGTTTCTGAAAAGCGGCTTGCGCTTCGGGGGACCACTTAAACCGGGTATTTTGCTTAGTTAAACTGGTGATGGGCTCCACGATGGCGGAGAATCCTTTAATGAATTTTCTATAAAAATTTGCAAAGCCCACAAACCTTTGTACTCCTTTTCGGTCTGTGGGTGCAGGCCATTCCAGGATGATGGAAACCTTCTGGGGATCCATGTGGATGCCCGTCGTAGAGATGACCAGTCCCAGGAACTGCATTCTGGGTTGTTCAAATGAACATTTCTCCGCTTTGGCGTATAAGCCATGCTGCCGTAAACGCCCAAGAACCTTGGTGACGTGCCTGCGGTGTTCCTCCAAGGAATTGGAAAAGACCAGGATATCATCTAAATAAATTATAACAAAAAGGTCCAGGAAGTCTGGGAACACGTCGTTGACGAAATATTGGAAGGTTGCGGGGGCATTACATAGGCCGAAGGGCATCACCAGGTATTCGTAATGCCCAAACCTAGTACGAAATGCCGTCTTCCATTCGTCTCCCTCTCTGATCCGGATAAGATTATATGCCCCCCGCAAGTCGAGCTTGGTGAAAACAGTTGCAGACCCAAGCCGTTGAAAAAGTTCAGGGACCAAGGGTAGCGGGTACCGGTTTTTGATGATTACCCGGTTAAGCTCCCTATAATCTATGCATGGCCTGAGTGAATGGTCTTTTTTCTCCACGAAGAAGATGCCAGCTCCGGCCGGAGATGTAGAGGACCTGATGAATCCTTTCTTGGTGTTCTCCTCCAAGTAGGATTTAAGGGCCGCCAACTCTGGTTCGAAAAGAGGGTAGATCCTCCCAAACGGCACCTCTGCCCCTCGGCAGCAGTTCAATGGGGCAATCGTAAGGCCTGTGCAGCGGAAGTTTGTCTGCCCCCTTTTTACTAAAAACGTCGATAAATGCATGGTAGGCCGGGGGAAGAAGAGCCCGAACATCCGGTTCGGTGTCGGCCTCCAGGCTGAGGAGATTTGGAACAGTCCCGTCCCTAGGGCTCAGACAATACCGACGGCAGTACGGAGATAGGAACCGGACGGTTCCAGTAGCCCAATTGATGCTGGGGTTGTGGGCCCGGAACCAGGGCAATCCCAGGATGATGGGGCAGAGTGGAGAGGCAATGGCATCCAGCCGCAGATGTTCCTTGTGACCCTCCGGGGTGCAGGTAAGCAGAGGGATTGTCTCGTGTGTGACGGTTCCGGATTTAATATTTGATCCGTCGGCCAGGCGGATCACCAGTTTGTGAGCTTTGGGTTGCAGGGGGATATGGTGCTGTGCTGCAAAGTCCAGGTCGACAAAGCAGCTGCATGCGCCGGAATCAAGGATAGCCGGCACCGTGATAATCCCTCCTAGAAGCTGCAGAGACAAGAGAATGGTGAGATGGGTACGGGAGTTAACTGGTACATCAGAAGTAGTGGACAGGCACTTACCACGCTTGGCGGGGCAGGTCCGAACCATGTGACCAGGTTCTCCACAATAGAGGCACAGACTCAGCTGGAACCGGCGTTGTCTCTCCTCACTGGAGAGTGATGGTCGGAGCAACCCAACCTGCATGGGTTCAGAGGAATCCGGGGGAGAGGGGGAGGAGGTTGTTGGCCGGAAAGACGGCGGTGTCGGGTAACTGGGTACCCGAGGGAGCATCCAGGTAGGACGCACTGGTCCAGAAGACCTTTTGGCACGGCGCTCTCTGATGCGCCGGTCTATGGAGATGGCCAAGGTGACCAGCTCCTCCAGGGTCTTAGGAATCCCCACTCGAGCCAATTCGTCTTTTACTGCCTCCGACAGCCCCATACGGAATTGAAAGATAAGTGCCGCGCTGCCCCAGGCGGTATCGGAACTCCAACGCCGAAACTCAGCGGCGTAATCCTCCACAGGGCGGCGGCCCTGCTGGAGGTTGTACAGGGTGGCTTCGGCCATGGAGGCCAGATGGGGGTCATCATAAAGCTGCGCCATGGCCAAGAAGAGGGCTGCAGCAGAATCAACTTCGGGGGCACTCTGCTCCCACAATCGGAGGGCCCAGGCTTGGGGTTCACCCTGTAAGAGAGAAATCACAAACCCAACCTTGGTGCTCTCTAATGAAAATGTCCGTGGCTGGAGACCCAGATACAAGTCGCAGGTGCTCCGGAAGACCCGAAACTTGCGTCGGTCCCCGGAAAACTTATCCGGCAGCGGGACCTTGAGTTCCGAGGGCAGGGCCACTATGGTGCGGGCAGCAGCGGACTTGGAGGCAGGGGTGGTAGACAATTCCTGTACCCGTTCCTCCAACTGGGTGTATCCCTCCTGCAGATTCTTAACGGCCTGGGTAAGGCCAGCCAGGTGGGCGCATAAGTCGTCCATGGCGGAGCGTGTTCCCTGCGCAGACTCAGTCATGGCTGCTCGTTTCTGTTACATACCTGACGGTGGAGTCTGTCTTGTGCAAGGAACAACCGCTCTTGCGCACCCGATTCAAGGACCCCTGGTAGTGTAGACAGAGGCCCGAGAGTGCAGGATGGCACGAGGGCTGGATGGTCACAGATGTTGTAGTGAGATTCCAGAAGGTCGTGCAAACAGGAGAATGGTCGTACAAGCAGGGTTGGCAACGTGCAGGCAGAGAGGTACAAAAGGGTTAGGCAAGCGGATCGTCAAGTTCAGGCAAAGGTTCGTTAACGGGCGGGCAGCGGATGTACAGAGGAGTAGACAAGCGGATGGTCGTGGATAGCCGGGGTCGATGCAGGTAGCGGACAACAGGTCAAGGCAAGCCGGGTCAACAGGAAACAGGTGAAACACAGGAACAGTCTGGAACGCTGTAGAACGAGCAGCAACTTGGTGCAGGATGTCCAGAGTTTAAATAGGCGCCATTTGGCGCTGTTTCCGGCGCGTGCGTGCGCACAGGCGTGCGCGCGCGAACGCGCACGGGAGCGCGCGAACGCGCACGGGGGTGCACGCACCACCGCGGAAATGGCCAGGAACACTGGCAAGTCCTTTTTACTAACACCACCCTTCTTTGTGGTTTTGATATTAATGTTTACATAAATAAACAAAATATTAACAATTATGGTGATGCAAACTGTCAATATCTTTTTGCACTATCTAGAAACTAAACAAAATGAAAGATCTTAGTGAATTATCATTACATTTCCCTCCTAGAAATAAACAACTGGTTAGCAATAAACACATATTAATCACAAAATACAAAACATATGGCCATATTATTTAATAAGAGTGCACTCTTTTCTACCCATATGAAATAAATTCATAATTAATTAATTAAAGGACGTCCATCAAAAATTATCAATAATAATTCACCATAATCTTTATAGTATGTTCATAACATTTTGCACAAAATTATACATCACCAAATCCATTGATTTTTCTATTTAAACCTCTTCCCATACTTGAAAACTTCTAGAAATAAATGTGGTCCTTTCTGTATTAACAAAAAACGTATAAAACAATCATTAGTGTTGTATTTTAAAGTATCACACTTCATTACAATCATTAATCAAAACGATACATAGACATACATCTCCAGTGATCATTCACTATTGTCCTATCATATACTGTTAAGTAAAAATGATCTAAGCCTGGTCTTTACTAGTCAACTGTCTTGTTCAAATGATTTTCATTAAAGGGTACAACCAGGTTTTTATCAGTGGGTGGAGCCTTTTCCTTTTCCACACCCAATCGGCTGGAATGGAGAACTAAACATTTAAATAATTATAATAATCATGGCTACCTTTTAGGAATTTACAGGGCATTGGCTGCACTCAGCCACTTTTTTTTCCTTTGTTTCAAATAATGCTAGAGTTACATAGCAAAACTAACCATTTCAACTATAATTTTATTTCCACAAAAGTATTTAAAAATGTCCTTTACCTTATGTCATGCTAGTATTTTATTTCTCTCAATATTAAACTCACATAGACTCTCAAACATTAAACAGTAGTGAAACTTATGTTATAACTGGAGTTGAGCGAACCCGGACTGTAAAGTTAGGGTCCGTACCGGACTTTGGGGTGTCTGTGCCCCGAACCCGATCCCGGACATTTAAAAAAAAGTCCGGAATCGGGTTCGGTATTTGGGTATTTTTGGTGCCTTTTCTATAGCTGCTGGGCAGCCAATCAACAAGCTTTTCACGAGTTTGCCCTTTGAAGCCATCACAGCCTTGCCTACTAATGGCATGGCTGTCATTGGCCAGTGCATCATATGACCCAGCCTCTATATGAGGCTGGAGTCACGTAGCGCCGCATGTCAGATCGTCTCAGACTAGAGTAGGGAGAGCTTCATGGTGGTGCTGTGAGGGAAAGATTAGCGTTCACAACCATCTCAGACTGCATTAGGGAGACCTTCATTGCGGTGCTGTGAGGGAGACATTAGCGTTCAGAACCACCTTATAGTGCATTAGGGAGACGTTCCTGTAGGTGCTCTGAGGGAGAGATTATCATTCTAAAACCATCTACGACTGCATTAGGGAGAGGTTCCTGTTGGTGCTCTGAGGGAGAGATTATCATTCTAAAATCATCTACTACTGCATTAGGGACAGGTTCTTGTTGGTGCTCTGAGGGAGAGATTATCATTCTAAAACCATCTACTACTGCATTAGGGACAGGTTCGTGTTGGTGCTCTGAGGGAGAGATTATCGTTCTAAAACCATCTACTACTGCATTAGGGAGAGGTTCCTGTTTGTGCTCTGAGGGAGAGTTTATCGTTCTAAAACCATTTACTACGGCATTAGGGAGAGGTTCCTGTTGGTGCTCTGAGGGACAGTTTATTGTTCTAAAACCATCTACTGCTGCATTAGGGAGAGGTTCCTCTTGGTGCTCTGAGGGAGAGTTTATCATTCTAAAACCATCTACTACTGTATTAGGGAGAGGTTCCTGTTGGTGCTCTGAGGGAGAGTTTATAGTTCTAAAACCATCTACTACTGCATTAGGGAGAGGTTCCTGTTGGTACTCTGAGTGAGAGTTTATCGTTCTAAAACCATCTCCTACTGCATTAGAGAGAGGTTCCTATTGGTGCTCTGAGGGAGAGTTTATCGTTCTAAAACCATCTACTACTGCATTAGGGAGAGGTTCCTGTTGGTGCTCTGAGGGAGAGATTATCGTTCTAAAACCATCTACTACCGCATTAGGGAGAGTTTCCTGTTGGTGCTCTGAGGGAGAGTTTATCATTCTAAAACCATCTCCTACTGCATTACGGAGAGGTTCCTGTTGGTGCTCTGAGGGAGAGTTTATCGTTCTAAAACCTTCTCCTACTGCATTAGGGAGAGGTTCCTGTTGGTGTTCTGAGGGAAAGTTTATCGTTCTAAAACCATCTCCTACTGCATTAGGGAGAGGTTCTTGTTGGTGCTCTGAGGGAAAGTTTATCGTTCTAAAATCATCTTCTACTGCATTAGGGAGAGGTTCCTGTTGGTGCTCTGAGGGAGAGTTTATCATTCTAAAACCATCTCCTACTGCATTGGAGAGAGGTTCCTGTTGGTGCTCTGAGGGAGAGTTTATCGTTCTAAAATCATCTACTACTGAATTAGGGAGAGGTCACTGTTGTTGCTCTGAGGGAGAGTTTATCGTTATAAAACCATCTACTACTGCATTAGGGAGAGGTTCCTGTTGATGCTCTGAGGGAGAGTTTATCATTCTAAAACCATCTCCTACTGCATTAGGGAGAGGTTCCTGTTGGTGCTCTGAGGGAGAGTTTATCATTCTAAAACCATCTACTACTGCATTAGGGAGAGGTTCCTGTTCGTGCTCTGAGGGAGAGTTTATCGTTCTAAAACCATCTCCTACTGCATTGGAGAGAGGTTCCTGTTGGTGCTCTGAGGGAGAGTTTATCGTTCTAAAATCATCTACTACTGAATTAGGGAGAGGTTCCTGTTGTTGCTCTGAGGGAGAGTTTATCGTTATAAAACCATCTACTACTGCATTAGGGAGAGGTTCCTGTTGATGCTCTGAGGGAGAGTTTATCATTCTAAAACCATCTCCTACTGCATTAGGGAGAGGTTCCTGTTGGTGCTCTGAGGGAGAGTTTATCGTTCTAAAACCATCTACTACTGCATTAGGGAGAGGGTCCTGTTGGCGCTCTGAGGGAGAGTTTATCGTTCTAATACCATCTCCTACTGCATTAGGGAGAGGTTCCTGTTGGTGCTCTGAGGGAGAGTTTATCGTTCTAAAACCATCTACTACTGCATTAGTGAGAGGTACCTGTTGGTGCTCTGAGGGAGAGTTTATCGTTATAAAACTATCTCCTACTGCATTAGGGAGAGGTTCCTGTTGGTGCTGTGAGGGGGAGATTATTGTTCTAAAATCATCTCATACTGCAGTAGGGACAGGTTCCTGCTGATGCTGTGAAAGACAGATTATCGTTCTGAAATCATCTCATACTGGTGTAGGGAGAGGTTCCTGCTGCTGGTGTGAGCGGTGGAGAGGTTCCTACTGCTGGTGTGAGCGGTGCATTTCTTGCACAAAAATAAAAAGTGCATCTACAATTTTCTTTTAGTTTAAAAAAAAAAGAATAATAATTTATTATTCATTTTTTTTAGTATTAATAAATAGCGCTACATAGTACATTTGTGTCCAGAATGAGGAGAGCGTCAAATAAGGGACGTGGTCGTGGTGCTGCTGGTGTTGGTGGTGTTGCTGAAGCTCCTGTTGCAAGGAGAGGACGTGGTCGATCTGTGCTAGCTACACGTACAAGTGAAACACCTTCCTCGGGTAGCCGACAGAACCTTCAACATTATATGGTAGGCCTGAATGGCGCTCAATGAATGGTGAGGCCAGAACAAGTACAGGCGATAGTAGATTGGGTGGCTGACAATGCCTCCAGTTCCTTTACATTGTCTCCCACCTGGTCCCTTGATGAAAGCTCAGAGTTGGCACCTGAACCCCATGGCCATCTGTCTTTCATCTCAGCCCCTTGTAAATCAGCCAAGCAGTCTGAGCCCCAAGTCATGCAGCAGTCTCTTATGCTTTTTGATGACTCTGCTGGTGTGCTTTCCGTGGGCCATCCACATAGCCCTGGTCCAGAAGTGGAAGACATTGAGTGCACTGATGCATAACCACTTCTGGTTCAGGATGAGGACATGGAAACACCACCGCAGCACGTCTGTGATGATGATGATGAAACACAGGTGCCAACTGCTGCGGCTTTCTACAGTGTGCAGACTGACAAGGAGGGCAGTGGTGAAAGGTGGGTGGAAGATGATGTGGAGGATGATGAGGTCCTAGACCCCACATGGAATGAAGGTCATGCGAGTGATGTCTGCAGTTTGGAGGAAGAGGTGGTGGTCGCACAGAGGCACCAGCACAGCAAAAAAGGAAGCAGGTTGCAAAAGCGGAGCGAGGGTCCCCTAGACAGTACACCTGCTACTACCCACCGCACCCAGGGACCTGGCACACCAAAGGTAGCTCAAAGGCGTTCCCTGGCATGGCAGTTATTAAGGCTGCCTCGGCCTCTTCCTCCACCTCTACAGTGCCAGTTTCACCTGCCACCCAGCAGAGCATGTGACAGCAACCACCATGTCCGTCACCGTCCCCAAGCATTTCCACACGGTCCCATGGAAGCTTACAGCTGTCCATCTCCCAAACCCTGGAGAGAAAGAGGAAGTACCCCCCTACCCACCCACGATCCCTGGCCCTGAATGCCATCATTTCAAAATTCCTGGCCTTTGAAATGCAGTCATTCCGTCTGGTGGACACGGACAGTTTCAAAAACCTGATGGCGGTGGCTGTCCCACAGTACGTGGTACCCAGCTGCCACTACTTTTCCAGGCGAGCCATCCCTTCCCTACACAAACAAGTCGGGGACAAGATCAGGTGTGCACTGCGCAACGCCATCAGTGGCAAGGTCCACATAGCCACTGATACATGGACCAGTAAGCACGGGCAGGGACGCTATATGTCAAAATTTTGTCGGACGACAGCAAAGGGGGACCTACACGACTACAACCACCACTTCCACAATGCGACTCGCCTACTCACCCACCAGCTCCTCCTCCTTCGCGTCATCCTCCTCCTCCGTTTCTCTTTACGGGACGTTATGAACCACCACCTTCCTGTACGCGGTTTACCGATGGGCCGAGTCCGGGTGGGCGGTGATGTAAACGGGTCACACGTCAATCGCTCTATATCGCAGGGACGGGCACGAATGACCAGGTACATAGTCACCGATACACCTGGAACGGTGACTACCGCAACGCGTCACGTGTGGACTAGAACAGGGGCTGAACAAACAC
>BLSH010459335.1:4143-17713 GCA_018402905.1 Glandirana rugosa | reverse complement strand
CCTGTCACCAGCCCATCAGCGTACCAGAGTACCTGTCACCAGCCCATCTGAGTACCCGAGTACCTTTCACCTGCACATAAGAGAACCTGAGTACCTGTCACCAGCCCAGCAAAGTACCCGAGTACCTGTCACCTGCCCATTAGAGTACCCGAGTACCTGTTACCAGACCATCAGCGTACCTGAGTACCTGTCACCAGACCATCAGCGTACCAGAGTACCTGTCACCTGCCCATCTGAGTACCCAAGTACCTGTCACCAGCCCATCAGCGTACCCGAGTACCAGTCACCTGCCCACCTGAGTACCCGAGTACCTGTCACCTGCCCACCTGAGTACCCGAGTACCTGTCACCAGCCCATCAGAGTACCCGAGTACCTGTCACCTGCCCTTCAAATTACCCGAGTACCTGTTGCCAACCCATCTGAGTAACCGAGTACCTATCTGCAGCCCATCAGAATACCTGAGTACCTATTTGCAGCCCATTAGAGTACCCAAGTACCTATCTGCAGCCCATGCCTCATAGAATATACCTCGGGTGTTTGCTTTCCAAAATGGGGTAATTTTGTGGGTAATTCCACTGTCCCGGTGTTCTGGGGCCTTCAAAAGTGTGATAGGTATGAATGAAATTGTATGTGTAATTTATGCTCCTAGAACACCTGATGGTGCTCCCTGCATGTTCGGTCTGTGTATGTGGCCAGGGTGTGAAAAAGTCTCACACATGTGGTATCGCCATACTCGGGACGAGTAGCAGAATATATTTTGGGCTTTTTGCTATGTACATGCTATGTGCTAGAAATATCTTATAAATTGACCACTTTGTGTAAAAATAAAAGCGTTTTCATTTTCTTTCCACGTTTTTCAAAGACTTGTGAAAAAAAAAAAATGAATCACTCAAAAGACTCATAATGCCTCATAGAATATACGTTGGGGTATTTTCTTTCCAAAATGGGGTCATTTTGTGGGTAATTTTATTGTCCTGCTCCAGGTCCTTCAAAAGTGTAATAGGTGGTTAGGAAATTAGATGTGAAATGTCTGCTCCTAGAATGCCTGACGGTGTTCCCTACATATATTTTGGGGGGTCATTTTTGCTATGTGCATGCTATGTATTAGAACAGGGGTGGTGAACACGCGGCTCTCGAGCCGCACGGGGCTCCCGGCCATGATGAATGCGGCTCTTTGCCTCTCATCATATTTTGTATATACTGTGGCTCTTTGCCAAGTTTCATGTTTCTCTCAGGGCGATCTCAGGCGGCTTGCATTGACTTCTATGATAGAAGTCTCCTCGCAAGCCGCCTTGAGATCGACTCGAGCGCCGTGTCGCGCCGCTTCGCGCCGCTCCGCGCCGCTCCGCGCCGCTCCAGTGTGAACCGGCCCTTTGGCAGATTGGATTTTGTTATGCTGCTTCTGACATAAGGGACCGCCCATCATCTCCGCGGGTTACGTCTATGCCGGGAAATTAAGTAAACATATGCATGCAGGATGTTACCATCGTCGTCAAAATGGCAAAATGCAAAGCGAAACGAAAATATGAAGATGAATACAGGACATTTTTGGAAGAATGGGAAGATGCTTTCTTCTTTATTGAACGGAATGGGAAATCGCTGTGTTTATTATGCAATACTACGATATCACATTTCAAGGCTTCAAATCTTCAGCGTCATTTTAGCACACTCTATGCTAATATTGACAAGGAATTACCCAAAGGTACTGAACTATGCAAGCACAAATTGAGCACATTGAAAAGCCAGGTAAAAAGACAGTCTCAAATGTTTCAGCAATTAACCAAGCATGGAGAAACTGTGACACTTGCATCCTATAAAATGGCGTGGAACATTGCCCGTGCTAAAAAACCATACAATGAGGGCGAGTTGAATAATATGGTTTTAATTATGTGTTTTTGTGTGAGTGTTTGTCTTGTTTTGGCAGGTCACTGCATGGTGTGGCTCTCTAACTCTCACAGGTTAAAAATTTGGCTCTTTGTGTCTAACTTGTTCGCCACCCCTGTATTAGAAATATCTTATAAATTGACCACTTTGTGTAAAAATAAAAGCGTTTTCATTTTCTTTCCACGTTTTTCGAAGACTTGTGGAAAAAAATGAACCATTCAAAAGACTCAAAATGCCTCATAGATTATACGTTTGGGAGTTTGCTTTCCAAAATGGGGTCATTTTGTGGGTAATTCCATTGTCCTGGTGCTCCAGGGCCTTCAAAAGTGTAATAGGTCGTTAGGAAATTAGATGTAAAAAATTCTGCTCATAGAATGCATGACGGTGCTCCCTGCATGTTGGACCTCTCTATGTGGCCAGGCTGTGAAAAAGTCTCCCACATGTGGTATCACCATACACGGGGCGAGTAGCAGAATGTATTTTGGGGTGTAATTGGAAGTATGCATATGCTGTGTGTGAGAAATAACTTATAAATAACTTAAAAAAAATAATAATAATTTCTTAATTTTCCCAAGAATTGTGGGAAAAAAAGTACAACTTCAAAAAACTTGCCATGCCTCTTACTAAATACCTTGGAATGTCTACTTTTCAAAATGGGGTCATTTGGGGGGTATTTGTACTTTCCTGACATTTCAGGGCCTCAAGAAATGAGATAGGCTATCAGTGCATCAGGTGTGATCAATTTTCAATGATTGCTACCATACCTTGTAGACTCTATAACTTTCACACAGACCAAATAATATACACTAATATTTGGGTTATTTTTACCAATGATAGGTAGCAGTATAAATTTGGGCCCAAATTTATGAACAAAAATTACTTATTTGCAAAATTTTATCACAGAAACTAAAAAAAAAAGTTTTTTTTTCAAAACTTTCGCACTTTTTTCACTTATGTCGCAAAAAATAAAAAACCCAGAGTTTCTTAAATACCACCAAAAGAAAGCTCTATTTGTGTGAAAAAATGATAAAAATGTTGTTTGGGTACAGTGTAGCATGAGAGAGTAATTGTCATTCAAAGTGTGAGAGCGCTGAAAGCTGAAAATTGGTCTGGGCAGGAAGGGGGTATAAACGTCCTGTATTGAAGTGGTTAAAGACCAACCCCAACCCCAACCAAAATGTTTTATTTTACTTACATAAAGAAAGGAAGGTTGAGAGCCTCTGACAGGTTCTTATTGCTATTTATGTCCCAACTGGGGGAATCCCCCCCCCCCTTAATGCCAGGACAGGAAATTAAGTCTCTTGAAATGAGTAACAAACAAAAATACATTTTTAACAGAACAAGCAAGTTTTGGAATTTCTGCCAATGTTTGTATTCCTGTTTGTGCATTCCAGTTCTGGCGATGACTGCATCCTTAATTTGCTATACAGGCACCACAGAGACAGAAAGTAAGGGAAAATTTACCCAAGGAGGTAATTATATGAATCACTAGCGAACCGGCCACCATACATTTACTGCGGCAGGGTGGCCGCTCTGTGCCAGATCACTTACCTAGTACGTGATCTGACACTTCCGGATCTGGGGCGCTCACGCTGCCAGCAACCCGCTCTCGCTGTGATCACATACAGCGGGAGTCCAGCGGCAGGTACTGTGGACTCGATGCCCGTTGGCACCTGCCGATTACACAGTACACAGGCAGAATGGCAATCTGCCTATGTAAACAAGGCAGATTGTTGTTCTGTCAGAAGGGGAGGTATTGATCCTGTGTTCCTGCAAAGCAGGAACACCGATCTTTGCCTTCCCCTAGTCAAAGCATGTCCCACACAGTGAGTAAGCACAGGCTAGGTACACAGTTAACCCTTTGACCGCCCCTGATGTTAACCCCTTTCCAGCCAATGTCATTAGTACAGTGATAGTGCATATTTTTTAGCACTGATCACTATATTAGTGTCGCTGGTCCCCAGAAAGTGTCATTTAGGTGTCCAATTTGTCTGCTGCAATATCACAGGCCCGCTATAAGTCACTGATCGCCACCATTACTAGTAAAAAAAATAAAACATAAAAATATCCCATAGTTTGTAGATGCTATAACTTTTGCGCAAACCAATCAATATGTGCTTATTGGGATTTTTTTACCAAAAATATGTAGCAGAATACATATTGGCCTAAATTGATGAAAAAAATTGATTTTTTATGTGTTTTTATTGGATATGTTTTATAGCAGAAAGTAAAAAATGTAGTCTTTTTTTCAAAATTGTCGGAATTTTTTTTATAGTTTATATAGTGCAAAAAATAAAAATCCCAGAGGTGACCAAATACCACCAAAAGAAATCTCTATTTGTGGGGGGAAAAAAAGGACATACATTTTATTTGGGTACAGTGTCGCACAACCGCGCAATTGTCAGTTAAAGTGACGCAATGCCATATCGCAAAAAATGGCCTGGTCATGAAGGGGTAAATCTTCTGGAGATCAAGTAGTTAAACACTGAAAAAAATTTTGAACACTATACAAGTAAAAAAAATAAACTTTTTAGATACAGGTTTTAATGTATTTTTCAACTGTTGAAAATGCTTTGACTAAACAATGAAATTGAAAACAATAATAAAATAGTGTCCATTTAAAGCAACCCCGTCATCACACAAAAAAAACCCAACATTTTTTATACTTCGCTTTCTGGCAAGTATTTCTATGTCAAATCTTTGCTATCTAAAGTTCACTGCTATCCCACAATTCTGGGTTTGCATTTTCCCCGTTGGGGTCTGTGGTTTCTGCTGCTGACAGAACACAGTAGTGATGTGGTGGTTGGCAAGAGGAACCCCAGCTCCTGGTGGAATTGTGAGATAACTGTAGTACCTGGAGCTATTCAAGAGGATGAATATTTAACATACCAGCCACCATAGGCTTGCGCACATAGGGTGGCAGGTGTGCCTGGGCACACCCTAATCACCCTGTACTGTGCAGATTCCCCCTTCTGCAGCGAAAGGGACTGAGGAATCTCTGTCCTCAGTCTCTTTCTCGAAAGTGAGACATCAGGGGTCTGTTTAGACCCCTGATATTTCACCAAAGCCCCCCAGCAGGGCTCCTAAAAAATTAATAAAATATAATATTGTTAAAATTAATAAAAAAACTAAATTGTAAAAATAAAAATAAACTACTGACACCTATCTCTTGTGGTGCATACCCTAATGCAATAGGCTGCGCACACCTATGTCAGCCACCATAAAGATAATGTGCCACTGATTACTAAAAGCACTTTGAAAGGACTTTTGAGGGCCCTTAACAAACCATGCGCATTATGAAAATTCTGTAGATACTTATTGCAGCTTTCCATCACATTGTACACTTTATTATACTTGTCAAAAAGTGCCAGGCAACAGTTAGATTGCTTTCAGTCTCTTTTAGGTATCTTACTCCTTACAGAGAGCTATTCTGACACCAAACATTGTTTATTGGTGGATTTTTAAAGTGGAGTGCCATGAGAGGAAGACCCAGAAGGCAAGGAATGGAATCATACATTCATCCAGCTTATATGTGGCTTATTTTCATCAATAGCAGTGTTTAAGGGCAAGCTTACCTTTTTGCTTTCTGCGTTTGTTACAATGAGGCTGATTTACATTGAGAATCACTGAAAAAAAAAACGAATTTCTGATTGTTTAGTTGTTTCATCTGCACATGACTAGGTGTTCAAAATGAGCATGGCTTAAACTTTTTATGTGCATTTCTTCGACTGCTTCCTGGTTTCTGGCCTAGGCCAAAATTATGTAATGCATCCCAGGAGTCTTCAGGATGGGGGGGGGGGGGAGCTTTCTCAGACAAGCATGCCCACCTGCCTGCATGCCTGAGCTAAGGGCAGATGGGTTCCAGGAAGTAAATGCTGCACAAATTATCTGCCCTTGCTCAAGATGGCTGCAACTAGTTAGTGTTTTTCAAAGTTATTTCTCAACAAAAAAAACCATGGTGACATGGATGGACGAGTGAGTTTGCGTGGAATATTACAGATTAATTACATTGCGCTTTCAGTTTGTGGTGCTCAGATAGTTTAATTCTGCCTTAATCTACTGCAGCTGGGCAGAGGCATAGCTGCAGATCATGGGGATCATTGCTAAATTTTGTTGGAGCACCCTGATGACCACCCTTCTCAGCCCTTTTACCCCTTTCACTGCCACAGCAAGCAATTGCTGAAGGAGATTGTATAGTAATACTACTCATTTAAAAAAACAACCTTTACAATCTTTAGCCACTTGCTGACCCGTCTGTGGGCGGGGAAGCTTGTACAGGCACAATCAGGTACCTGTACATCAGCACTGTCTTCCAGGTTCACGGCACTTGCGCCCCCACCAGCCTACTCTGTTTGTGATTGGATACAGCTGGATTTTTTCAACAGGTTTCAGCTAATGGTTCATGGCTGAGACCTGCTGATCGCCTGTGTCCAATCACAGCCCAGAGCCCTGTGTTGACAAACACACCGGCTTCTGGAAAAGGGAGCAATCTGTTTGTATCTTCTCCCTGCAAATATTTAGTAAAAAGCAGCACATATTACAAACATGAACATTTGTTAGATACGCACTTAACCTTGATTGCCCTGAGATATTAACCCTTCCCAGCCAGTGTCAATAGTACAGTGATAGTGTACAGTGATCACTATTAGTGCCACTGGTGATATCAGTGTCAGTTAGTGTACCTCCCAGCAAGCGTCAGTTAGTGTCAGATTGGCAGCTGCACTATCACAGTCCCACTATAAGTCACTGATCACCGCCATTACCAGTACAAAATATAAAAATAAATAAAAATTCCAGTACATATACCATAATTTGCACCATAGCTTTTTTTTTTTTTCTTAACCAAAGGCATGTAACAGAATACATTTTAACCTAAATTTATGAAGACTTTTTTTTATTGGGTATATGTGTAGCAGAAAGTAAAAAAAATGTTTTATTTTCCAAAGTTTTCAGTCTTTTTTCATTTTTATATAATAAAAAATAAAATAACCCAGTGGTGATCAAATAACCACCAAAAGAAAGCTCTATTTGTGTGAAAAACTGATATAGATTTCATTTGGGTACAGTGTTGCATGACTGTGCAAATACCAGTTAAAGTAGTGCAGTACTAAATAGCAAAAAATGGCCTGGTCATGAAAGGGGTACAACCTTCTGGTGGTCAAGTGCTTAAAAATACAGTGATTGATCTGTGTTATCATCACATACACACATAGGCCCTAGGCACATCAGTTACAAAGAACCAATCAGTGTGTGTGTGTGTGTGTGTGTGTGTGTGTGTGTATGTGTACTTTTCAGTTTTTTTTTACTTATTATTTGGGACTTAATATATGGCTTTATACTGTCTTGACTGGACACCATGAACATAACTAGAACTGTTTGGCATTGAGGGCAATAGTTCTTGCCATGCCTGCTACAAATGAATGACCAGAAGTGAGATAATGGAGAACTGATGTAACTGTGTGGCCACCTCCTGTCTCTTAAGTGTTGGGTGATATCTACACAAATAATAAATAAAAACTAGTGGGAACTTATGTTACTTTTTTCTCACCACGATTTTAGGAAACAAAAATTGGTGCACTAGTCATTTAGCTGTCGAGTGCATGCTGACTGTGCTTCCTTTGTGACACGTCTGCCATATGCTGATGACATCTGTTGTAGAGTAGATGTTTGTAGAGCTTTAACAACTCAGCCAAGCAATAGAAAAAGATGCTTCTAGGTAATACATATCTGAGCCAGTATGTGGATGTTGCTGCCAATTTTGAAGCAGTACTAGGGTATAAAGCTGCAGAGGGCATATTTACAGCTTGTTTATGAAATTAAAAAAAGTTTTATTTACTTAGTGTCTATTCGACAAATGCTTAACTTTATGTGGCGCTTTGTTGGCAAGAGATATTTTTAACCTGTATTTTATGTGTCAGCAATAAAACAAAATAATTGGTAATCATATTTATTTGTATTAAGCTCACACAAAATACTTTAACCGTAATTTACATTTTAAAAACTGGTTAACTTTTTAAACCATATTTTTGTTGGTTTGGGTACACACATGTTTCTAAGCTAATGCACATAATATTGTACAGAGCTGGATTTCAGTTATCAGTCTCTTCTGAGCCACTTTAGGTGTTCACAACATAGACAAAGTTCTTCATGGTAGCAAAACCCCATACATCTCACATAATAATACTAAATATAGTCCACATAATACAAAATAATAAAACCTTAACCTATTTTTGTGAAAAGACAAAAGAAAGAAATGTAGATTAAATATGGAAGCAAGAGTGTGTGTACTGTATACAGTTGTGCTCATAAGTTTACATGCCCTGGCAGAATTTATGATTCCTTGGCCATATTTCAGAAAATATGAATGATAACACAAAAACATTTCTTTCACTCATGGTTAGTGTTTCACTGAAGCCATTTATTATCAGTCAACAGTGTTTACTCTTTTTAAATCATAATGACAACAGAAACTACCCCAATGACCCTGATCAAAAGTTTACATACCCTGGTCATTTTGGCCTGATAACATGGACACAAGTTGACACAAAGTGGCTTTAGTGGCTTTTAAAGGTAACCATCCTCTCCTGTGATCTGCTTGCTTGTAATTAGTGTGAGTGTATAAAAGGTCAATGAGTTTCAGGACTCCTGACAGACCCTTGCATCTTTCATCCAGTGCTGCACTGACGTTTCTTGGATTCTGAGTCATGGGGAAAGCAAAAGAATTGTCAAAGGATCTGCAGGAAAAGGTAGTTTAACTGTATAAAACAGGAAAGGGATATAAAAAGATATCTTAAGAATTGAGAATGCCAATCAGCAGTGTTCAAACTCTAATCAAGAAGTGGAAAATGGGGGGTTCTGTTGAAACCAAACCACGGTCAGGTACACCAACTAAAATTTCCACCACAACTGCCAGGAAAATTGGTCGGGATGCAAAGTAAAACCCACAAATAACTTCAGGACTCTCTGAAAACATGTGGTGTGGCTGTTTCAAGATGCACAATAAGTAGGCACTTGAACAAAGATGGGCTGCATTGTCGAGTCGCCAGAAGAAAGCCATTGCTACACAAATGCCACAGCATATCCCTATTACAATATGCCAAACAGCACAGAGACAAGCCTCAAACCTTCTGGCACAAAGTAATTTGGAGTGATGAGACCAAAATTGAGTTTTTTGGCCACAACCATAAACGCTACATTTGGAGAGGAGTCAACAAGGCCTTTGATGAAAGGTACACCATTCCTACTGTGAAACATAGAGGTGGATTGCTGATGTTTTGGGGATGTGTGAGCTACAAAGGCACAGGGAATTTGGTCAAAATTGATGGCAAGATGAATGCAGTATGTTTAAAAAAAGGAGGAAAGGGAAATGGGACTTTAAATGAAGATTGTGGTAACTCAACGTAAAACATTGAAATGAAGGTTTAATGAATCATATATCTATGTCCGATCGCCAAGTAATTTTGACCAAATACATAAATTATCATATAGAAAAGGGTATCAAAAATACATATATATTATATACACATACATGTAGAGAAAAGAGACATAAAAGATACAATACATATGATGCATTAATTATAACACATGATTGATGTACAGCCAAACATCATCAATTGGGACAAAATGTAAATGTTGGTAGGAAACACGGCATTGTTAGCTTTATGCATTTCGTGATTTTGGATCACTCTTCAGGAGCAAGCGTGTAATATGAATCTGCAATAAATTGGAAAAATAACAAAATGGTCCAACATGATAAAAAAAAATATATAAAGGATTGATCAAAAAAACCTTATTATTTACTTACAAAGTACCCATGTCTCAAAGTCATAATACTGAGGATTATAAGCCCACCAGGGCCATGTATTCCGGGAGCTGAGATGGTGTGCTGTGCAACAGTGAACCAACAAGACCAGCATATTGGGTGGAATGGTATCCAAAGTAGCAATGGGTGTGGTGAGGAAACAAACCAAGACCAATTGTTTGTAGCCGCTGTGAAAGCAATAATGATAGGTAAATGTGAATACGTGAAAATGTGTGGAAAGGTAAAAAAAGGAAGAAACAGAATAGCCAAAAAATATATGTAAAAACAAAAGAAAAAAAAAAGAGAAAAAAAAGAAAAAAAGGACAGAAATGAAAAAGAGACTGTCCAGACTAAGAAGTTACCTGTAGCTAAGGTGTCTGTGATGCAGCATGGAAGACAATGTGCAATGTGAGAGGTAAACTGCTAATGAGCAAGTGTTGGGTGAGGGTAATCCTTATATGGCCACTGCTACGCAACGCCCATCAACGTCACATGAACAAGCCGTGTGAAATGGAGACGCCGTCCCCATGATGGAGAAACCTCGCCAACAAATCCAATTGCTTGCAGGTGGAAAAACCGCCGGCAATACCGCGCCAAAGTGGTGGCTCGGCATGTCCGGCGTGTGTAATGTGACATCGACGCGCAGTGTGTATGCATCCGCCCCCCCCAGCATCAAAGAAGGCGGGGGGGAGAAACGCAGTGAGCGCCGCAGCTCCCGGATTAGACAGGAACCCCAGGCAAACAAATCCCAGCATACACAATGATGACCATTGGGATAGTGATTTATGTAAATAGGGGGAATATCAATAGGACCATTCAGTGTAAAGTCCCTTGCTGCTGCATGGGAAAAATGACTAAAGTAAAACCAAATAAGTTGCAAAGCAGAAATAAGTTGAAAATAAAATTAATTATACCGCCAACTGCTCACTTCCATCCCTACTTGAGTGATATCTAATAAGGGGGGGTTTGGGACTTTAAATGAGGCAGTGACTTTGTCATCTGCCTCCATCCCTATCTATATGTATAAAAAAGGGAGTAAAGGGAAATGGGACTTTAAATGAAGAATGCGGTGGCTCAAAGTAAAAAATTGAAATGAAGGTTTAACCTCCTAGTCTATAGATGTCCTCCCATTTGGCTCGTGCTGGGCGCGCTCCCGCGGGTGCGAGCGGCGCGCGCACGTGCCCGCGCACGCTGCAGGAGCGTGCCCACGGGCCGGGCGGACCCGATGTCCGCTGGAGACCCGCGATCTCCTTCCAGAGAGCCGGAATGGGGAACCGCTGATGTAAACACGGCGGTTCCCCGTTCTGTGACAGGGGACATAACAGATCTACTGATCCCTGTCACTGGGATCAGTTAGATCTGTCATGCCCCTGCCAACCCCGCCCCCCCCACAGTTAGAACACACCTAGGGAACATAGTTAACCCCTTCAGTGCCCCCTGCAGGTTAACCCCTCCACTGCCAATGACATTTATACAGTAATCAGTGGATATTTACATTTTTGATCGCTGTATAAATGTCATTGGTCCCAAAAAAGTGTCAAAAATGTCCGACATGTCCGCCGCAATATCGTAGTCCCGATAAAAATCGCAGATCGCCGCCATTACTAGTAAAAAAATAAAAATAAATAAAAACGCCATAAACCAATGTCCATAGTTTGTAAACGCTATAACTTTTGTGCAAACCAATCAATATACGCCAATTTAGAATATATATCGGTCTAAACTGATGAATAAATTTGTTTTTTTATTTTTTATTTTTGGATATTTATTATAGCAAAAAGGTAAAAAATATTGTTCTTTTTTCAAAATTGTCGCTTCTTTTTTGTTTATAGCGCAAAAAATAAAAAACACAGAGGTGATCAAATACCACCAAAAGAAAGCTCTATTTGTGGGAAAAAAAGGACGCCAAGTTTGTTTGGGTACCACGTCGCATGACCGCACAATTGTTATTCAAAGAGTGACAGTGCTGAAAACTGAAAATTGGTCCGGGCAGGAGGGGGGTTTAAGTGCCTAGTAAGGAAGCGGTTAATGAATCATATATCTATGTCCGATCTCCAAGTAATTTTGACCAAATACATAAATTATCATATAGGAAAGGGTATCAAAAATTCATATATATATACACATACATGTAGAGAAAAAGACATAAAAGATACAATACACATGATGCAGTAATTATAACACATGATTGATGTACAGCCAAACATCATAAATTGGGACAAAATGTAATTGTTGGTAGGAAACACGACATTGTTAGCTTTATGCATTTCGTTTAAGAGTTTTATTGAAATTTCAGAAAGGTTACAAAAGGAGGATGCAAATGCAAACAGTAAAAACAATATTTTGTTAAGCGTAGTCTGAGTACATAACAAAGAGAGCATAGAGACAGCCGGGTACATATGATTAAGATGTTGAGGGTTTTAGAGCCTGCGTGGGACAAGCTACGTCTGTCAAGAACCGGTGTAGGAAGGCCGGCGTGGAGGACAGCCCATCCAGGCACCCCTGAAGGGAGCACACTGTGCCTGGAGAAGAGTCCCTTATCATGGGTCACCACGCAAGGCTCGGCAATACCATTATAAGACTAAACCCGGGTACAATGTGACTTAGCTATTGGTTAAATGAGGTTTAATAGGCCTGTCCGCGGTGTTTGAGGATACATATGGGTGCGGAGAGTTAGCAAATAGAAAGGAGAAGGGTAGAAGGGGTTGGGAGGAGAGGGAAAGAAAAGGGATACATAGGAAGAAGGAAATAGGGAGAGAGAGAGGAGAAAAGAGGTTCGCCTGATGGGACTGGACCCCCATCCCACTCAACAGCTGGAGATTCGGGAAGCCGGCAGGGCTATGAGAAATCAAGTATCACCATGGATGGAGGGTCTCTAGGTCGAATGAGGGCGGGAGGAAATGTTTTATCCAGGGAGACCAGATGCGCTCAAACTGTGGGGTACGGTCGGTGCTGATTGCTTCCATTTTGGCGTGTATTATAAATCTAGACATAGCTTTATGCATTTCATGATTTTGGATCACTCTTCAGGAGCAAGCGTGTAATATGAATCTGCAATAAATTGCAAAAATAAGTAAATGGTCCAACATGATTGAAACAAATTTATAAAGGATTGATCGAAATGCAGTATGTTATCAAAAAATACTGGAGGAACATTTGCATTCATCAGCCAGGAAGCTGTGCATTGGACTTACTTGGACATTCCAACATGAAAATTATCCAAAAGGCCAAGTCAACTTGTCATTGGCTACAGCAGAATAAAGTGAAGGTTCTAGAGTGACCATCTTTGTCTCCTGACCTCAATATCATTGAGCCACAAATACCACGAAAGACTTCAAGCCGTCATTGATTTAAAGGGGGCAATACACGGTATTAAGAACTGGGCTATGTAAACTTTTAACCACAACAGTACCTGGCACGAAAACCCTCTTCCTGTCCAGGCCATTTTCAGCTTTCAGCGCTATCACACTTTGAATGACAATTACTCAGTCATACAACACGGTACCCATATGAAATTTGCGTCCTTTTTTTCACACAAATAGAGCTTTCTTTTGGCCTGTCCTTCTCCCAAAAGCACGGTCCATGACAACACCAATTTTCAAATGTATCGGGTCAAGAATTATGGCACATAACGGGGGAAATTTAGTTACTGCCGAACTTCAGAAAGCACCATAAACACCGAGTTACTATAACTCCAGTCCTCTGTTTCTACCAGTGAGATCTTGGAAGTGAAATAAGACGACATCGGTTACTGTTCAACTGAACCGGAAAACCTATTAAAAGTACAACCTTACAGGTTCATTCAGGTTACGTGTCGAAGGACCGACTACTTACGTTTACAAGGAGGTCATAAAAAACTATTGTATGACGTAAAGCTAGTTAGGA
>BLSH010459236.1:822356-846022 GCA_018402905.1 Glandirana rugosa | reverse complement strand
GACATTATTTTGCCCCTGTACAAATCATTAGTAAGACCTCATCTGGAATATGCAGTTCAGTTTTGGGCACCAGTTCTCAAAAAGGATATCGGGGAACTGGAGAAAGTGCAGCGAAGGGCAACCAAACTAATAAAAGGCATGGAGGAGCTCAGCTATGAGGAAAGATTAGAGGATCTGAATTTATTCTCTCTTGAGAAGAGGAGATTAAGGGGGGATATGATCAACATGTACACGTATATAAGTGGCCCATATAGTGAACTTGGTGTGGAGTTATTTACTTTAAGGTCATCACAAAGGACAAGGGGGCACTCTTTACGTCTAGAGGAAAAAAGATTTCATCTACAAATACGGAAAGGTTTCTTCACAGTAAGAGCTGTGAAAATGTGGAATAGACTCCCCCCAGAGGTGGTTTTGGCCAGCACAGTTGATTGCTTTAAAAAAGGCCTGGTGTGATCACCTGCATGCGGTCTTTTTTGGTGATGGAAACAAGTATGAAGGATTGATGCTGCACACTTAAAGGAGGACTGTTTATGGACACTTATATTGTCGCAATTTTGCACCAGTTTGTCTTGCACATATAGTTTGCACTGGCACTTTTGCTGCGACTTTGCATTAACTTTTTGCACATTATTGCATCATTTGCACTATGGTTTATTGATTTATTGATTATAGCGCTGCTTTTTACTATGATTTAATATAGTGAATGTTTACAGTGATTTATTTTTAGAGCAGCAGCTAGGTATTTATGTATTGAATCTCTATACATATTTACACATATTTATTACACAAGAGTTTCACTATTAAGAAAATAATTTTAGCGCGGTGTTTTAATTGTTTATTGTTAATGATTAGAGCCTCTCCTTGTGTTGTGGGATTCAGACGGAGGCGTAGAGAAGTTAAAATCTCGCTTTATGCGGACGATGCCTTGCTGTATCTGGGGAACACAGCCGGTTCTTTAAGTGAGGTAATGTGTATTATTGAACAATTTGGGAGTTACTCGGGCTTTGCTATCAACTGGCACAAGAGAGTTCTTCTCTCATTGGACTCGGCTTCATTGGTTCTCCCTGCTGCGTTGTCTCAGATACAGAGGGTTGCATCCTTTAGGTCAGTGGTTCTCAACTCCTGTCTTCGGGACCCACCAACAGGCCAGGTTTGCAGGATAACTGAAATACATCACAGGTGATATCATATGCTGCTCAGTGATTGCAGTATTTTAGTCTGCATCTCCCCAAGGTAATACTAAAAACCTGGCCTGTTAGTGGGTCCCGAGGACTGGAGTTGAGAACCACTGCTTTAAGTATTTAGGTATAGCCATAATGACAAATGTACGTGACTATGTTTCTTTTAATTTAAAACCCATTCTACATAAATTCAAACAAAAATGTGATAGCTGGTGCAAACTTTCACTCTCAGTTACTGGGCATGTAAATCTTATAAAAATGATGTGGGCACCCCAATTGTTATATATCCTACATAACTCCCCAATCTGGATACCAGATTACTGGTTCTGATAAATTGATTCACAATTTAGGGCCCTCATCTGGAAAAAGGGAGTGGCTCCCATAAAACTGGATATTCTTCAATATCCTAAAGATAAGGGCGGCCAGGCGGTTCCTACATGCAAACTTATTTCCTCACTGCACAGATGCAACATTTTACAGGTTGGAATATACCATTAACTGTAGGCCCTTCTAGAGGTTTGCTGATCCCCCCACATTCTCCCTATACACCTTCCTCGCATATGGATATGGGCTTTCCCAATGTTCCCTCCCACTGTCCCACGATACAATTAATGCCTAAATTATGGAAAGCTATAAGACAGAGAATGGGTGTTACTGGTTTCCTCAAATACACCCCGATATGGAGTAATAGACAATATGTGGAACTCTCAAAGCTTGGTACTTTTGATAGGTGGACTGAGGCAGGAGTTAGCTTTATCTCTCAGCTATATAAAGAGACAGGAATAAAGCCCATTGCTGAATTTTTAGAAGAATTCCCGATGCTGGTGAACTGCGCCAATATCAATATATGCAGGTAGTACATGCTCTCAGATCACAACATAGGCAGACCCCAATGCATTTAAATGATTCTACCTTTCTTGACTCCATATTTATGGCAAAGAAGAAAAGAGGCATTATATCTTTAATCTATACCACTCTATTAGCCCATTTACAGGCCCCGGATCTACTTCCCTGTAGGGATAAGTGGGAGCGGGAGGTGGGACACATTGATGGAGCACAGTGGGAACAAATACTGGCAATGGGTCCTTTGGTCTCAGTGTCCGCTTCACACAGGTTGTCCCATTAATTGGTTCTCCATCGATCTTACGGTACCCCGGCTCAACTTCATATATGGGGCAGAAGGAATTCCCCAATCTGCCCTAAGTGTCAACTTCATCCTGGAGTTTTTATCCACATGTTTTGGAAATGTCCCAAACTTACGAGATACTGGAACACTGTTGTTTCAATAATTAATGAGGCATATCAAGTACATTTGTCGGTTGATTCGCTGACGTGCCTGTTGGGGTGCTTGGAGGAGGACCTATATCACCCGCATACCTACTGATAGCAAGATTGTGGATGTCTCCGAGGGCCCCACAGTGGATCGAGTCAGTAAACAATATACTCATCAGGTAAAAGACTACATACTATCATAGTAAATCCCCACAAAAGTTTGGAAATATATGGAGTTGCTGGTTGGCTTCTCCGGGACTGGCCCCTTCCCGGCTTGTCCTGGACAGGCTTTTGCAATAATTGCCCTTAATTATAATGGGAATGGGTGTCAGGAAACAACTGAGGCCTGTGTGCGGGCGCACATAGCGTGTGTGCGCGCCCGTGCATGCCTGTGCACGTGTGTGCCAGCATTGGCTCCAAACAGCCCATTTAAGCGGACAGCATCCTGCAACCAGCGCTGTCCGTTCTACAGCGTTCCCAGTGTGTTCCGTGACTTTCTTCCTAGACTTCCTGTACCTGTGACCCGACTTGCCTAACCTTGTTTGAACTCTGTCTGCACCGACCCTCAGCTTGCCTATGACGACTCTTCTACCTGATCCCTTTGTACTTCTGCTGCCCGCCTGTTAATGACTGTGCCTGTACCCGACTACTCGCTTGCCTGCTCCTTCTGTACCACACTTGCCCGCCTGCTACCGACCCGGCCTGCATCACCAATCTTCTGCCTTGCACAAGCTCCTGGAGGATCCTCACAACATCATCTGAATTCCTTCCAGGCCTCGTGCTCCCCTGTGCTCTGGAACTTCCTGTCTACTCTACCAGGGGTTCCCGAACCAGGGCCGTAAGAGAGGTTGCCCACTGCATAGTCAGTCTCCACCACCAGGTACGTGACGATGAGTTTACAATTTGTGTATTGGGAGAAGATGGGCACTGAAGTAAAGGGAGCGGCTCTGGTTTCTTCTCTATCGTGGATTGGCAGGCGTGGGAGATGCAGTGGGTGAAGATTAAGGTCATCATCCGAGTGGCTCAGTGACGGGTATGCAGCATTCCATTAGGGTTTTCTTTGTTTGTTTAGTTATCTCTTTCTATATCCAATTTACTGTGCATATAAGGAGTTAAGGTGAAAATTTACAGTCAAGAACAGAGTGATATTATTACAGTTTACCACTGGATTATATGGTACAATTTTAATACGAACAACTGCATGTAGTATTTGTACATCTGTGAACTGTTTTTGGCCATAACCATATGCTCTGTTATATACATGATTGATTTGAAATCTACATGATTTAAAAAAAAAAAGGATGTCTCTGTACATTGCTGCATTAATCTTTCCCTTGATCCTGACTAGTCTCCCAGTTCCTGCCGCTGAAAAACATCCCCACAAAGAAACGCTGAAGCTCTGTCAGAGTGACCATCTGGTCCTTGGTCACCTCTCTGACTAAGGCCCTTCTCCCCTGATTGCTCAGTTTGGCTGGGCGGCTGCTCTAGGAAGTGTCCTGGTGGTTCCAAACTTCTTCCACTTTACAGATGATGGAGGCCACTGTGCTCATTGGGACCTTTGATGCTGCATATTTATTTCTGTACCCTTTCCCAGGTCTGTGCCTCAATACAATCTTGTCTCTGAAGTCTACAGACAATTCCTTCGACTTCTTGGCTTGGCTTGTGCTTGGACATGCACTGTTAACTGTGGGACCTTATATAGATAGTGTGGGAGATTAGCTCATGGGGATCACTTTTCAGAGGAAAAGATTCAGCATGGATGTCAGTCTCTTTAAAATCTGGGGGCTTGCCAGGTTAATTATTTCAGGTTTGCAAGTTCAAAACACAAACAAAAACAGAAAACAAAACCTTGCTGTCTGGTGCTAAACTAAACAAAGAGATACCTCTCTATACGGTGTGGGGCTGTCCCTGACACCCACAAAACATAAGCACATTGCAAACCTTGTTCTTAAAGTTCAAATTAGCACACAGAGCTCTCTCAGCTTTCTCCCGCTGAGATACAGGATCGAGCTCTCCTCTGTTCTCCTGGTCAATAAATGCAGGTGGAGAGGGGTTTGAGTGGACCAGAAAGACCAGGCCAAAACCAGCTCTCTCACTAGTCGTCTCAAAATGATCGCATGCGAGGCAACAAGTATCGCCTGTCCATTGTGGCGCCTCGCATAACATCACAAATCCCCCCCTCTGCTCAAGCCCGTCGGGTGGAGCAACTGTCCCGACCATGCAGTGGGCCTGGGAAAGACCATTGGTGTTATTTTGGAGCCTTCCAGCCCGGTGTTTCACTGAGAACTTAAGCGACTGTAGGGCCAGGAACCACCTAGTCACTGGGCTATTTTTCTCCCGGTTGTTACACATTCACTTAAGGGGGGCATGGTCGTTGACTACCCTGAATGACCTTCCCAGCAGGTAGTATTTTAGGGCCTCTAAGGCCCACTTGATAGCCAGGCACTCCTTCTCCACAATGGCATACATAATTCCTTTCATGCCTATTAAGCTTCCTGCTTAAGTAGATGACCGGGTGCTCCTCACTGTCTCTGATCTGGGACAGAACAGCACCTAGTTCCACCTCAGAGGTGTCGGTTTGAACCACAAACTCCTTTGTGAAGTCTGGGGTCACGAGCACCGGCTGTACACAAAGGGCTTGCTTCAACTTCTGGAATGCCTTCTCAGCTTTGAGATTCCACTTAACCATTCCTGACCCTCTACCCTTCGTCAGATTGGTCAGAGGGATGGCAATGGTGGTAAAGTCAGGGATGAAGCGTCGGTAATACCATGTAATCCCCAGGAAAGCACAAACTTGTTTCTTGTTCACTGGTTGGGGCCACTTTTGAATGGCCTCAATCTTATTGGTCTGGGGCTTAATCAGACCGCGACCAATAACATGCCCAAGGTATTTGGCCTCCTCAAGACCTATGGCACAATTCTTCATTTTGGCTGTTAAACCTGCTACCCTCAGCGAATCAACCACTGCCTGCACCAGGGGCAGATGTGATTCCCAATCTGGGCTGTGGATGATGACATCATCCATATAGGCTGCTTCATAGGGCCGGTGCAGCCTCAAAGTCTTGTCCATCATCCTCTGAAATGATGCAGGGGCCCCATGCAGACCAAATGGCATTGTATTGGAAGGACCCCTCGGGTAGAGAACGCAGTTTTTTCCTTTGCTGACTCTGCCAGTATTGCTTAGTTAGGTCTAGGGCTTTTTATGTACCGGGCCCCTCACCAACCTATCGACAAGTTCGTCAACCCGCGGCATCAGGTATGCGTCAAACTTAGACACGTCATTCAGCTTCCTGAAATCGTTAAAGAACCAGATAGTACCATCAGGCTTTGGGACCAGTACTATAGAGCTCAACCAGGCGCTGTGGGACTCCTTTATCACATCTAACTCCAACATGTTTTTTATTTCTCTCGCCACCGCCTCTCGTCTAGTTTCAGGTATTTGGTAGGTTTTACATTTACACGGACCCCGGCTTCCATGATTATGTCATGTTGTAGCACAGTGGTCAGTCCAGGTAGGCGAGAGAAAAAGTCTCTATTTTTACTGACAAATTCGTTAACGTCACTTTGTTGCATCAGTGGCAAGAACTTGGTTATGGGAACATCCAGAGTTAGGGGTAACCTGTCCTTTTGGGCCGTGGGCACCGCCAATAAACTCTCCCTGTCCTTCCACGGTTTTAGAAGATTAACATGGTAAATCTGCTCTGGTTTCCTTTTCCCCTAATCTCAAAGGGACCCTGCCACTTGGCCAGGAATTTACTTTAGACCGTGGGGACCAGCACTCTGTCTCCGGGGTTGACAGTTCGGGTTTTGGCACCCCGATTGTAAACCCTTCTCTAGGCTTCCTGGGCTTGCTCCATATGCTCTCGTACAAGGGGCATGACTGCTGCGATTCAATCCTGCATCAAGGAGACGTGTTCTATGATGCTTCTATATGGGGTGGCCTCTTCTTCCCAGGTCTCTTTTGCGACATCTAGCAGCCCCCTGGGATGTCTACCATACAAGAGTTCAAAGGGGGAATACCCCGTAGATGCCCGCAGAACCTCTCGTCTGGAAAACATGAGGTATAGCAGCAAAAAATCCCAATTTCACCCATCTTTATCCACCACCTTTTTTTAGCATACTCTTGATGGTCTTGTTAAACCTTTCCACCAGACCATCAGTTTGCGGGTGGTAAACAGAGGTACGGAGATGGGAGATTTTGTACAACCTGCACAATTCTCTGCTCACTCTGGAGATGAACGGGGTACCCGGATCCGTCAAGATTTCTTTAGGAATTCCCACCCAACCTAGACCAGTTCCTTTGCGATAGTCTTAGCGGAGGTATTCCGCAAGGGTATGGCTTCAGGATATCGGGTTGGATAGTCCAGTATCACCAGAATGTGCTGGTGTCCCCAGGCAGATTTTACTACTGGTCCCATGAGATCCATGCTAATTCGCTCAAATGGCACTTCAATCATGGGAAGTGGGAAAAGGGGACTACCAAAATGGGGTGATGGCAGAGGCGGCTCTCTAATTGGGCAAATTGGGCGGTTGCCTAAGGCCTCACGGCTGCCTAATTTGCTTGACGTGTGTGTGAGTGGGAGGGGATGTCCCCTAGCTGGCAGGATGAGCAAGCTGGGCAGGTAAAGGGTCTCTAGTATACACTATAGCGCTGCTATATCACCAGCGCTGCATGCTTCCTGTCACTTTATCTGTACTCTCCAGCTCCCCCTCTGTGTCCTTCAGCGTTGCTTGCAGATAGAGGCAGAGCTGCCAGCTGCTGCTGAACCCAGGAGGGATGTATGCAAGCACGGACATGCAGGAGTTTGTTCTGTCAGGAGTGGAGGGAGGTGAGCTGGCTATTTTGCGGGAGCACTTGAGACTTGTATACAGAGACTAGGGATGGGGGAGGGGGTGGTGAGAGCAGTGTCTGCAGCAGGGTGGGAGGCCAGTTCTGGTGCTGTGCTACTAACTACAGTTGCTCTATACATGCCACTGCAAAGTGGCCTCTGCAGTGATGGAGCAATAAATTAGAGATTCTTCACACCATATACCACTTTTATACCATCTGCACCCCTCTCATGTCATACGACTCACCGCCATACACTCAGCACCCCTCTCATGTCATATTACCGACCGCATACACTCTGCACCCCTCTCATGTCATAATACCCCCGCCTTACACTCTGCACCCCTCTCACGTCATACTACCCACCGCATACACGCCACACCCTTCATGTCATACTACCCACCCCTAAACACTTCCCACCCCTCTCATGTACATACTACCCACCGCATACACTCTACACCCCTCTCATGCCATACTACCCCCTACCATGGACACACAACACCCCTCTCATGTCATACTAGCCACCACCATACACTCCGCACCCCTCTCATGTCATACTACTCACTACCATACACTCTGCACCCCTCTCATGTAAATACTACCCACCACCATGGACACACAGCACCCCTCTCATGTCATACTACCCACCACCATGGACACACAGCACCCCTCTCCTCACAGCTGCCATACAATATGCACCCCTCTCCTGTACATAATACTTGCTTCCATAGACTCCGCACCCCTCTCATGTACATATTAACCACTTTCATGCCCCCCTACACATGTTTACCACCATTGGACAGTGTCATCATAATAGCATCATGGGCAAAGTAATGCACTGGGGCCCGGCACATTTGACTTTTAGGAAGAGGTGTCGGAAACGGAGGGTGGCAGTGAGAGCACACAGAACGTGCAGTGCTGGGACGGACCTAATGCCGAATAGGGGGAACTGACAGTATCACACACCCACCGGACCTAATAGGAGTAAGAGGAGGAGAGTGGAGGACGCGTTTAAAGGGGAAGACCTGGATTTACAGCTATATGATTTTCATCATAAGGCGCACATACTGCCACACTAAGGTGAGAGTTTTGAGAGCACAGGTGTGGATAGTATTATCACAGGAGCCCCTGTGGTGGTGTACAGAGCTACCCACCAGATCAGCTTTTTCAGCACCATTTGAGACACGTTTGTGGACTTTTTTGGAACACATCTTGATTTCACCACGCTATCTGTTGGAATTAGTTGGAACTGTTTTGATCTTACTAGCACTATGTGAAGCACTTTCATGCCCTCCTACACATGTTTACCACCATTGGACAGTGTCATCATAATAGCATCATGGGCAAAGTAATACACTGGGGCCCGGCGCATTTGACTTTTAGGAAGAGGTGCCGGAAACGGAGGGTGGCAGTGAGCGCACACAGAACGTGCAGTGCTGGGACGGACCTAATGCCGAATAGGGGGAACTGACAGTATCACACACCCACCGGACCTATCAGTGACCTAATAGGAGTAAGAGGAGGAGAGTGGAGGACGCGTTTAAAGGGGAAGACCTGGATTTACAGCTATATGATTTTCATCATAAGGCGCACATACTGCCAAACTAAGGTGAGAGTTTTGAGAGCACGGGTGTGGATAGTATTATCACAGGAGCCCCTCCTGTTGTGCTGCAGCAGCCTGGCGACTCTCCTCTCGCTGAGCTGCAGCAGCTTCTGCAAACTGTCGGTTGGTTTCCCGCTGAGCTGCCTGTTGTGCTGCAGCAGCCTCCCTCTGCCACCTATTGGTTGGTTTCCTGCTGGGTTGCATTGGCTTGCAGCAGGGCCTTCAACATTTCCTCCATATTTGAAAGTTGCCCACATTCTCCACCACGTGTGGGAGATTAGCTCGTGGGGATCACTTTTCAGGGGAAAAGATTCAGCATGGATGTCAGTCTCTTTAAAATTTGGTGGCTTGCCAGATTTATTATTTTAGGTGTGCAAGTTCAAAACACAAACAAAAACAGAAAACAAAACCTCGCCGTCTGGCGCTAAACTAAACAAACAGATTCCTCTCTATACGGTGTGGGGCTGTCCCCGACACCCACAAAACATAAGCATATTGCAAATCTTGTTCTTAGAGTCCAAATTAGCACACAGAGCTCTCTCAGCTTTCTCCCTCTGAGATCCAGAATCAAGCTCTCCTCTGTTCTCTTTCTGGTCATTAAATGCAGGTGGAGAGGGGTTTGAGTGGACCAGAAAGACCGGGCCGGAACCATCTCTGCCACGGTGGCTGGCAAAACCCGGGTCGGACTCTCACTAGTCGTCTCAAAATGCGAGGCGTCAAGTATCGCCCATCCATTGTGACACTTCGCATAACGTCACAATAGACTCCGGCACTGGAATTGCGCTGGTTCCCACATCGCTATAGTGTAAACCCAGGCTTAACGAACCCTTTGGTATAATGCTTGATCACAAAGTTTTTTTTTGTTTTTTTTTAAGCACCGTAGCTCCTTTTAGATTACACACTACTGTGTTCTGGTAGATGACCATGACCACAACAATTTTAAACTAGTCATCCTCCTGCGTGGTGGTCATTTAGGTCATTGGCAATCTCTGTACATCTTTGTGACTAGACTACAAAATTCTCATGGTCAACATGAGGGACAGAGAACATGAAGGAATAGTTATTATCCCATGTACAGTTTCTCACAAAAGTGAGTTCACCCCTCAAATTTTTGTAAATATTTTATTATATCTTTTGTGATGTTATGCGAGGCGCCATACTGGACGGGCGATACTTGATGCCTCTCGTTCGATCATGTTGAGGCAACTAGTGAGAGCCCGACCTGGGTTTTGCCAGCCACCGTGGCAGAGCTGGTTCCAGCCCGGACTTTCTGGTCCACTCAAACCCCTCTTTACCTGCATTTAATGACCAGGAAGAAAGCAGATGAGAGCTCTATCCTGGATCTCAGAGGGAGAAAGCTGAGTGAGCTGTGGGTGTTAATTTGGACTCAAAGATCAAGGTTTGCACTGTGCTTACGTTTTGTGGGTGTCGGGGACAGCCCCACACTGTATATAGAGGAACCCAATTGTTTAGTCTAGCGCTGGATAGCAAGGTTTTGTTTTCTGTTTTTATATACTTGTTTTGAGCTTGCAAACCTGTAATAAACCTGGCAAGCAGCCAGATTTTAAAGAAACTGACCTTCGTGCTGAATCTTTTCCCCCTGAAAAGTGATCCCCACGAGCTGATCTCCCACACATGGTGGAGTTCAGCGAGGCAACTTTCAAAGATGGAGGAAATGTTGAAGGCCCTGCTGCAAGCCAATGCAGCCCAGCGGGAAACCAACCTTCAGGTCGCAGAGGCCGCTGCAGCTTAGCGAGAGGAGAGTCGCCAGGCCACTGCAGCACAACGCGCAACTCTGCAGGAAATCAACCTCCAGGTCGTAGAGGCCGCTGCAGCTCAGCGAGAGGAGAGTCGCAAGGCTATCACAGCACAACAAGCGGCTCAAAAGGAGATGAACCAATAGTTTGCAGAGGCCCTTCTGGAGAAAAGGGGCTCGCACCTCCCATCACAGTGGAACCAAAGTTGATACGCACTTCTTTCCACATGTAGATGACACCTGCGGATGACGTAGAGGCGTACCTCACGACCTTTGAAATAGTCGCTCTTTGCGAAGGATGGCCAAAAGAATAGTGGGCGGGACTGCTAGCACCATTCTTGACTGGTGAACCCCAAAAAGCCTATTTCGATCTGGAAACAGATAAGGCCCAGGACTATGAGACTCTAAAGGCAGAGATACTCACACGCATGGGGGTCACCATGGCAGTCCGGTCCCAACGCGTGCATCAGTGGACCTTCTGCACTGACAAGCCACCCCATTTGCAGATGTTTGACCTAGTTCTCTGTACCAGGACATGGCTACAGCCAGAGACTTTGCCAGGTTCCCAGATTGTGAAGCGCGTGGTCATGGGTCGCTATCTACGGGCTCTCCCTGCTGCTTTGAGGAAATGGGTCAGCCATGAGGACCCCAAACCTGCTAGCCAGCTGGTGGACCTCGTTGAGAGATACACGGCTGCTGAGGACTTGTTGCGCCCATCTGCACCCCACTCCAATGTGTCTAGAGGTGAAAGATCACCCGGCGGACCCGATAAGACTGTTCCAGGGTTCAGGGGCTTGGGGAAATTTAATAAGACTGATACGGCTAAAGAGACTGGGGGTTCTAGACCTGGAGACTGGCCAAAGAAGCCAGGAAGGTCTTGCAGACCCTTGAGAGGACTGGGTATAGAACACATACAGTACTACTGATGCCATGCATTGGGCCATATTGCTGCCAATTGCCCCTTGAATGATGAACCCATGCAATGCGATTATACTTAATGTGAATGGACGCCTTTCTCTTTTTGCACAGGTCGCATATACAGCATCATGTTGAAATCACATGGAGAAGCAAATGTGTGTTATTTTTGTTGATGGGAGACCAGTCACTGCACTGCTTGACTCTGGTAGTGTGGTAACACTGGTAAAAAGCAATTGTGTAAACTCAGCAAGGTTACACCCTAGCACTGTCGGAATCATTTGCATCCATGGGCAATCTCATGACTACCAGACAGCGGTGGTTGAGATTGACGCCCTTTGCGGTAATGTGACTAATTTAGTGGGGATGGTACCTTCACTACTTTATGACGCTCTAGTGGGCAGGGATTTTCCTCATTTTTGAAGGTTATGGGAAGGCACAGGGAGTCTGGAGCTCCCCCTGCTGCGGAAGCACAGGACCTCTCGCCAGACCCATTGTGCCAAATGGATGGGGAGACTGGTGGCAGGACCGAGGAGGGAGGAGACCCTCTTCCTTTTCCTGTACTGGCTGAGGAGCCGGAGGAGTTGGAAGATAGCTCACAGCAGGGGGCTGATGACCCAGACAATGTCTCTGACTCTGATGGTGAGAGTGAACAGAGTGTAATACCTGACTTGGAGGTCCAGAGAGATGACTTTTGTACAGAAAAACCACAGGATGTCACTCTCCTTAGGGTCCACCAGTTCACCATCCATCACCTTCACGTTTTCTCTGGCTCTAATTGAGGGGGGGGGTCTTTTCCCTACATGGCACTTAAAAATAATTTGTTGTATCAGGTGGTGAAACACGAGGAGGACAAAGTGGAACGGCTGGTGGATCCCAAACCCTTCCGTGATAGATCTGGCCCACGGGCATGTAATGGGGGGACATCTGGGTATGGAGAAAACCAGGGAGAGAATAACCCAGAGATTCTTCTGGCCTGGGTTGTATGCAGACGTCAAAGAGTACTGTGAATCATGCCCTGAGTGTCAAATGACAGCCCTGTCACCCCATTTTTGCAGTCCCACTTCCCATAATAAGTGCCATTTGAGCAAATTAGCATGGATCTCATGGGACCAGTAGTAAAATCTGCCTGAGGACACCAGCACATCCTGGTGATCCTGGACTATGTGACCCGCTATCCTGAGGCCATACCCTTGCGGAATACCTCCACTAAGACTATCGCCAAGGAGCTGGTCCAGGTGTTTAGTCGAGTAGAGATCACTAAAAAAATCTTGACAGATCAGGGTACCCCATTCATGTCCAGAGTGACTAGAGAATTATGCAAGTTATGCAAAATCTCCCATCTCCTTACTTCTGTTTACCTCCCCCAAACTGACAGTCTGGTGGAAAGGTTTAACAAGACCCTCAAGAGTATGCTAAAAAAAAAAGGTAGTGGATAAAGATGGGCAAAATTTGGATTTTTTTCTGCCATACCTCATGTTTGCCATACAAGAGATTCCGCAGGCATCTATGGGGTATTCTCCCTTTGAACTCTTATATGGTAGACATCCCAGGGGGCTGTTAGATGTCGCAAAAGACATGGGAAGGAGAGGCCACCCCATATAGAAGCGTCATAGAGCATGTCTCCTTGTTGCAGGATCGAATCGCAGCTGTCCTACCCCTTGTATGAGAGCATATGGAGCAAGCCCAGGAAGCCCAGAGAAGGGCTTACAGTCAGGGTGCCAAAACCTGAACTTTCAACCCCGGGGACAGAGTTCTGGTGCTAGTCCCCATGGTTGAAAGTAAATTCCTGGCTAAGTGGCAGGGTCCCTTTGAGATTAGGGAAAGAGTAGGGGAAGTAAAGTACAAAGTTTACCAGCCTAGGAAAAGGAAACTGGAGCAGATTTACCATGTTAATATCCTAAAAGCATGGAAGGACAGAGAGTTTATTGGCAGTGCCCACTCCCCAAAAGGACAGGTTACCACTGACCCCAGATGTCCCAATAACTGAGCCTTGTCACGGACGCAATAAAGCGACGTTAAGGAATTTGTCAGTAAAAATAGAGGCTCTCTCTTCCCTACCCCGACTGATCACTGTACGACAACATGACATAATCACGGAACCAGGAGTTTGTGTCAATGTAAAACCCTACTGAATACCCGAGGCTAGACGAGAGGCGGTAGCGGCGAGAGAAATAAAAACCATGTTAGAGTTAGACGTGATAGAGGAGTCCCACAGCACCTGGTCGAGCCCTATAGTGCTGGTCCCAAAGCCTGATGGCACTATCCAGTTCTGCAATGATTTCAGGAAGCTGAATGACGTTTCTAAGTTTGATGCATACCTGACGCCACGGGTTGGCGAACTTCTGGATAGGTTGGGAGGGGCCCGGTACATAACCCTAGACCTAACCAAGGGATACTGGCAGATCCCCCTAACAGAGTCAGCAAAGGAAAAAACGGCCTTCTCTACCCAGAGGGATCCTTCCAATACAATGCCGTTTGGTCTGCATGGGGCCCCTGCATCTTTTCAGAGGATGATGGACAAAACTTTGAGGCCGCATCGGCCCTATGCTGCAGCCTATCTGGATGATTTGGTCTTCCCCAGCCCAAATCGGGAATCACATCTGCCCTGGTTGCAGGCAGTGGTAGATTCGCTGAGGGTAGAAGGTTTAACAGCCAACCCAAAAAAGTGTGCCAAAGGTCTGGAGGAGGCCAAATACCTTGGGTATGTTATTGGTCGGGGTCTGATCAAGCCCCAGACAAATAAGATCGAGGCCATTCAAAAGTGGCCCCAACAGGTGAACAAAAAATAGGACAGATTCGTGCCTTCCGGGGGATTACAGAATATTACCGATGCTTCATCCCCAACTTTGCCGTCCCTCTGACTGATCGGACAAAGGGTAGAGGGTCGGGAATGGTTAAGTGGAATCCTGAAGCCGAGAAGGCATTCCAGAAGTTGAAGCATCAAAGGAGTTTGTAGTTCAAACCAACGCCTCTGAGGTTGGTCTAGGTGCTGTTAAACAGGAAGCTTAATAGGCATGAAAGGAATTATGCCATTATGGATAAGGAGTGCCTGGCTATCAAATGGGCCTTAGAGGCCTTAAAATACTACCTGCTGGGAAGGTAATTTAGGCTAGCCACCAACCATGCCCCCCTGAAGTGGATGTGTAACAACCAGGAGAAAAATAGCCGGATGACAATGGAACACCGGTCCGGAAGGCTCCAAAAATAGGATTTTTATTAAGAACTTACCATAAAATCCTTTTCTCTGAGTTCACTGACAGACGCAGCCCTTCATTCACAGGTGGGGTTTATGCACATCCTACTAGGAGTAGACTAGGCAAACAGAAAAAAATCAAGCTGACCCCTCCCAGGGGGCAGTCCTCACTCCAGCATATAACCCCCCAGCTCTGCATAGCATATCAGTTCATAACAAGCCGTACAAACGCAACACAGAGGGGTGGGTGCTGCGTCTGTCAGTGAACTCAGAGAAAAGGATTTTACAGTAAGTTCTTAATAAAATCCTATTTTCTCTTCCATTCACTGACAGACGCAGCCCTTCATTGACAAGTGGGGATATCCCAAAGCACTGTCATTCAAGAGGGGTGGGTAAACAATAACAACTGTACCCAACAGAATCCTCTCAGGAAGTGCAAGCCATGCCTACACCACCGCCTGTAAAACTTTACGGCCAAAAGCAGCATTCGCGGATGCTGACACATCAACTTTGTAAAACTTAACAAAAGTGTGCACCGAGGCCCAAGTAGCCGCCTTGCACACCTGGGACACCGAAGCCTGGTGTCTGAAAGCCCAGGAAGTGCTAACTGCCCTGGTGGATTGAGCCGTGACTGGAAAGGGGGAACTTTGCCCCGAACAGTATACGTATGGGTCACGGTCTGTCTGATCCAACAGGAAACAGTGGCTGACGAGGCCGCCAACCCCTTGCGCGGGCCTTCTGTCAGCACAAACGCATCAGACTTTGGAAAAGAAGCTGTAGCCGCCAAATACACCCGCAGAACCCTCTTGACATCCAAAGAATGTAACTCAATCTCCTTGGGATGCGACGGGTGGGGACATAATGAAGGGAGAACAATATCCTCAATGTGAAAAGAGGAAACCACCTTCGGTAGAAACACAGGTGAAGGTTGCAGGACCGCCTTATCCTTATGAAGGACCAAGTAGGGGACTTGCAGGACGACGCCACCAACTCAGACACCCGCCTATCGGATGTAATGGCCACCAAGAAAGCCACCTTTTGGGACAGCAATTGTAAGGGAATGTCCCTGATCGTCTCATATGGCGGTTTCTGCAGTACAGAAAGTACCAAGTTCAAATCCCACGGCGCCAAGAGCGACCGTACCTGAGTCACATGGCGTACACCCTGTACAAATGTACGTATCAGCGAATGTGACGCCAAGGGACGTTGAAAGAGAATCGCCATAGGCGAAATCTGACCCTTGAGGGTACTCAATGCCAATTTGTTATCCAGGCCTTGCTGCAAAAAAAACAGCACCCGGGACACAACATAAGAGCGAGGGTTCCAACCCCACACCTTGTGCCAGGCAATATAGGCCTTCCAGGTGCGATGATATATCTTGCACGAAGTACACTTACGTGCCTTAAGCATAGTAGGGATCACAGAGTCAGAGACACCCCTATCCCCCAACACCTGGGACTCAATAGCCAAGCTGTCAAAGCCAGCGGAGGTAAAGCAGGGTGCAGGATGGGTCCCTGTGACAGCAGATCTTCGCGTAGCGGAAGACACCAGGGGACATCTGTCACCATTCGCACCACGTCAGCGTACCAAGGGCACTGAGGCCAATCCGGAGCTACCAGGATTGTCGGAATCCCCTCCGCTTCTACCCTGCGCAGTAGCCGCGGTAGAAGCTTGAGTGGAGGGAAGGCGTACAGGAGCCGGTACCGTCCCCAAGGCGCTACCAACACGTCCGTGGCGGCCGCCAACGGATCCCTTGTTCTGCACACGAAGGTCTGCATCTTATGATTGAACCTGGACGCCATTAGGTCCAGGTCTGGTGTGCCCCACCTGTGGCAAATCTGTCGAACACCTCTGGATGTAGGGACCATTTCCCCTGATCCAGCGTCTGGCGACTGAGAAAGTCCGCCTGCCAATTTTCAACGCCCGGAATGTAAATGGCGGAGATTGCCGGCACGTGAAGTTCTGCCCATCGCAGAATGAGAGCCGCTTCCGCAGCCTCTGCCGAGCTCCTCGTTCCGTCCTGACAGTTGTGGCGTTGTCCGACTGAACCCAAACCGGGAGGCCGCGCAGCCTTACCGTCCAGTGGGAGAGGCAGAGCCTGATTGCCCTCAGCTCCAGCACATTTATCGGAAGGCGGGATTCCTGCGCCGACCAACGGCCCTGAGCAGACTGTTGCCTCAGGACCCCCCCCCCAGCCTGATAGGCTGGCGTCCGTCGTGACTATCGACCAATTCAGGGGTAGAAACGACTTTCCCAACTTTAGGGCCGGGGCCCGAAGCCACCAGGTCAACGATCCCCTGTCTGATGATCCAATCTGATCAGCTGGTCCAGGGACAGCGGAGACTTGTCCCACCGTAACAGGATCGCTCGCTGTAAGAGCCGAGTGTGACTCTGAGCGTACAGAACCATAAGGAGGACCACTGGTGTGACAGCAGGATTCGCACCACTGCTTGCAGCATCAGTAATTTGGCCGGAGGTAAGAACACCTTCGCCTATTCTGTGTCCAGGATCAGACCCAGATATTCCAGTCGACAGGACGGGGTCAACGTTGACTTCTGCAGGTTGATCAGCCAGCCGAAGTCTCTCAACGAGCCTCAGATGATACAGAGATGAAACAAATCTACCTACATAGGTATTACATGCATATCTGTTGTCTTAAAATGTATATATCCTTTTTAAAGTGCTCTTCACGTTAGCAGATTTTCTCTTCCTGGTTAAGACTGCAGTGAATCCTGGGCATACAGCCAAGACAGTCAATTGGAGGAAAGACACACATCCCCTCTCATAAGTAGAGACTCTAAGATCTCTCCGTTGTATCGTTCAGAGCTGTGCTAATCTATTTATATCAACGCCCCCAACACAAAACTCTGGCTGCTTTTATCATACAGTATGTGACGGAATACTTGTCAAGCTGATAATAGGAACTGAACAAGAGACAGCTATGGGACACAGGGCTGTTTGAGAAAGATAAAACACTGCAGATATGTGTGCCCAGCTCAAGTTTCTTGAATCGGGTTTACATCCACTTTAACTTTGATGTTATCACTCTCACTCTCTCATACTGGTCACTGGAAGTTCAACATGGCACCTCATGGCAAAGAACTCTATGGGGCTATGAAAAAAAGAATTGTTGCTCTACATAAAGATGGCCTAGGCTATAAGAAGATATCCAATATTCTAAAACTGAGCTGCAGCATGGTGGCCAAGACCATACAGTGGTTTAACAGAACAGGTTTCACTCAGAACAGGCCTCACCATGGTCAGCCAAAGAAGTTGAGTGCACATGCTCAGGATCATATCCAGAGGTTGTCTTTGGGAATAAGACGCATGAGTGCCGCCAGCATTGCTGCAGAGGTTGAAGAGGTGGAGGGTCAGCCTGTCAGTGCTCAGACCATACGCCGCACACTGCATCAAATTGGTATGCATGACTGTCAACCCAGAAGGAAGCATCTTCTAAAGATGATGCACAAGAAAGGCCGCAAACAGTATGCTGAAGACAAGCAGACTAAGGACATGGATTACTGGAACAATGTCCTGTGGTCTGATAAGACCAAGATAAACTTATTTGGGTCAGATGGTGTTAAGCATGTGTGGCAGCAACCAGGTTAGAAGTACAAAGACAAATGTGTCTTGCCTACAGTCCAGCATGGTGGTGGGAGTGTCATGGTCTGGGGCTGCATGAGTGCTGCTGGCACAGGGGAGCTACAGTTCATTGAGGATTCCATTAACGCCAACATGTACTGTGACATACTGAAGCAGAGCATGATCCCTCCCCTTTCGGAGACTGGGCCACAGGGCAGTATACCAACAAAATAACGACCCCAAACACACCTCCAAGGCAACCACTGCCTTGCTAAAGAATCTGATGGACTGGCCAAGCATGTCTCCAGATCTAAACCCTATTGAGCATCTGTGGGGCATCCTCAAACAGAAGGTGAAGGAGCGCAAGGTCTCTAACATCCACCAGCTACGTGATGTCATGGAGGAGTGGAAGAGGACTCCAGTTGCAACCTGTGAAGCTCTGGTGAACTCCATGCCCAAGAGGGTTAAGGCAGTGCTGGAAAATAATGGTGGTCACACAAAATATTGACACTTTGGACCCAATTTGGACATTTTCTCTTAGGGGTGTACTCACTTTTGTTACCGGCGGTTTAGACATTAATGGCTGTGTGTTGAGTTATTGTGAGGGGACAGCAAATTTACACTGTACACTCGCTGCTTTACATTGTAGCAAAGTGTTATTTCTTCAGTGTTTACTTACAAAAATGAGGGATGTACTCACTTTTGTGAGATACTGTACTTGCGAGAGGCAGACATGTCCCGCTGAAGCTCCGCAATTCTCGCAGCCACACAGCCCTATAAGACACCCGTCCAGCTTAAAACAGATACCGCCTGAACTACTTACCGCCACGGAGGTACAGTAACAACATTATGGTATTTGGGGGAACTCGTTTAAAGAAAGAAAAAAAAGACAGCTCTCTCAAGGCTGCAGTGAAAATGGCTCCGCCTCTATCACCTCACACAAGCGTGTCTAGAGCTATTAGACAGAAACAGCAGCTTCATGAAGAATGTGAAGAGTCTGACTATGACTATAATGTCTTCTCACAGGCTGGGGTTATCGACTCTTTACACCCAAATTTAATCAGACAGTTTGAGAGAATGTTACAAAAGGCATTAAAGCAAACATCTGACCGTATCACTGAATCTTTAACCAAGGAAATTTGTGCCCTAGGGCAACGCACTTCAGACTTAGAAGAAAGAGTTGAGGAAGTTGAAAATCACCTACAATCCTGTATTTATGAGTTCTTGGGAAACTACTGTAGACAGACACAAGGCACATCGATGGGGGCCCCCTGGGCACCTGCTTACGCATGCCTCCACCTGGGGTTCTGGGAGGAGGAACTTGTCTACTGTTCAGAATTGTACCTTGGCTACGTGAAATTATGACTAAGGTACATAGATGACATCTTGGTACTATGGGAGGGCCCCCCTGAATCATTGGAAACGTTTCTGGAAGAACTCAATAACAACACACGCAATATACACCTAACATTTAACTATGATGTCGCACAGATCTCTTTCCTTGACCTCCAAATCCGCATAGAAGGGAAGTCATTGACAACTAAAACCTTCCAGAAGGCTACTGCCGCGAATGCGCTATTGGAAGCCACGAGCCACCATCCCCAGTCCCTGATTCGGGGGATACCTACGGGACAATTTTTGCGTATTCGTCGGAACTGCACATCAGATTCGGAATTCAGAGAGGAATCTGAACAGCTCTATAGACGATTTAGGGAGAGAGGCTATCCCCATAGGAGTTTAAAAAGAGCTAGGAAACGCGCACTCCAAACTAAAAGGTCAGATTTGTTGGTACCCAAGGGTGAACGGAAGGTGAAAGATATAAGTCAAGACCCCGTAAGGATCATTACTACATTTGGGACCCAGTGGGAAGAGGTGAGAAATATCCTGTCAAAACACTGGCATGTCCTGACCAGAACACCACAAATGGCATCCATAGTGGGTTCTCAACCCCCATTGGTAGCCCGGAGAATGAGAAATCTGACGGATGAGCTGGTAAGGTCTGAATACATCAAGTCTACTCCACGGAATTGGCTCACCGACCTCCGAGTCCTAAGAGGGATGTACCCCTGTGGCAAATGCCATATATGTCGCTTTGTAGAGAAAACTGACAGATTTACTGACTCCAATGGCAAACGTACCTATGAGATAAAAGACTTCATCAACTGCGACACAGCAAGGGTACTTTACATGCTGGAAAGTCCATGCCGCAAATTATATATCGGAAAGACAAAGCGTCCCCTGAAGGTCCGCATAGGGCAACACCTCTTAAGTATCAAATCCCCCGATGATGAGAGCCCCATTGCGAAGCACTTTGCAAAATTCCATAACAGGCAAACTAACGGCCTCAAAGTAAAAGGATTCTATGTTCTGAAACTATCACAAAGAAGAGGAGACTTTGATAAGATACTACTTCAGAGAGAAAAAGAATGGATATTCCGATTGAGCAGTTTGGTGCCAGGAGGCTTGAACACAGAACTGAATCTTCAGGTGTTCCTCAGTCCATGAAATAATTTAGCAATGTCTGTCTCTGTACCTACAGCTGCAGCCACTTGAATCTTTCGTTGCCTTTCTCTAATTCATTTATATCCCTTTTTCCTGAGCCATTTGGTTCATTTATATTCCCATCACTGGCATAATTTCTGCCCTCTTGAGTCTGATTTAATTAACAGCTTTGTATTAACTGTAATGAAAACATGAATCTAGGGATGTAATATGAATAGTTCCTTACTTTTGAGATTTATTATCATCGACATCCACAAGATGGCACTATACGCGGTCTGTGCTAAGTAATGAAGTTGCTGGATGTATCACTAAACAAGTGTTCTATGTCAGATACAAACAATATCTTGACCGACCACAAGATGGCAGTGAGATGTTCTTCCCTTGAAGTACTGTTGCCTTACCCCACATAGGGGTTAATCTGATGACGTCTTGGCAGGAAATTACCTCACCAGAAATTCATTGCAATTACATGCTCTGTAAACCCTTTAAAAGGGATCAGAATGCCGGTGAGATACCCACCCTGATGAAACCTACAGCTAAGTAGGTGAAAAGCTTCGGTGTATGTGCCTGTGGACCCCTCTTCTACTCATGCCAGCAAGGGCCCTTCTTCCATCTGGAGCCCTCACACATCAGCTGTGAACCGGAAGTGGATGGCGTAAACCAGAAGTGCACAACCAGCATGTCTCCATCTGAATTTATGTGGATATCCTGGCCCTAGGAGACCTCCTTTTGCCAAACTTGGAGAAAAATCATATCCATATTCATTCTTTGTTTCCTGGATGTACCAGCGATGCCCTATCTGGTATCCCCACCTGCTGATCTGGTGATCACACACACAAGGGAACTGTAAGTTACATTATTTACTGTGTTGACTCCGGATATTGTAGCATTGGAGGAGCCTGCGTCCCTGGCTGCCACATTTGATCATTGATCAATGTCAGATCCTGGGCTACATAGACTTCCGGTACTCAGATCCCCATTTACACCCAGACCTGCTGAACTGTGGTCTGGTCACCATCAGGCTCTGACCTGTCAGTGACTAAGGGATTCAGGCAGACAGGGAGACTGCTGTGAGGAGGCCCCAGCAAACCTGTGTGGTGCCCCTCCCCACTTCGCCTGCCCACTAGTGATGTCTGTATAGGCTGGTTCACGATCCCTGCAAATCATTTATTTCCAGTTGCAGGATCTGTATGTGCAGTATTTTATTATAATATCTTTTTGTTTTGCCTATGTTTATTGCTGTGAGTGCCTAATATTTAGCAGGACCTGTGGGTGGGTTGGATGTATTAGGGGTGTTACCCTACTCCATACTCCATACACCATACTTCTTAAATATATTGCTGAGGTCACTCACTCCCCTATAGGACAAATTAAGTGGTCTGGAAGTACTAGGTGAATCACCATACTTGATCAGTTCCCCAGAACCACTTTAGTCCTACATGCATCCACTTTCATACCTCTAAGCACATATTTACCTGTTATGAGGGCATTTAGGGTGCCTGGAAGTTCCTAGTTAGTGGTTAGATACCACACAGATCACATCTGAAAACTGGATTCCCCAGATCTCCCTCAGTCCCACTCACACATAGTCGCAATAACATAGCCGGTGACACTCTTGGTCGTTACCATAACTGGCCGGCTTGAGAGGACATATAGGGACCCTGGAAGTACCAAAGCATTACCTCCTGCTTGGTTTTCCCAGGTTTCCCTTTTGTCACCAGCCCTTTATCACATACACCTACCTGTATTGCATGTAGTGCAAGAAGTCACCAATCATTAAGATATTGGCACGTCTGAATGTGAGAGTCTGGCAGAGTTCATGAGTGGTCCACTTTTATTTATGACAACGTTATCAATTTTATGCTTGAGTTGTACCTACCCCTTTTTTGATGTTATTTCCCTCTAATTGTGTGACCATGTATTATTTCATTTGAATTTGCTTAATAAAGTATTTCTTCAGTAACTACTGCAGTAGGCTCCCTCTCCATTTTTCTGGAGGTAAAGGACTACCTACCTCTGGGGTTCACCCCCCATTTGTTGTTTTTGACGTGCATCCCTGTGTCCAAACCGGAACCCCACCCTATACGTGGTGAGTCAGTAGTTCTGTTATCTGACCCATTAGCATTTGGGTCATTTTTGCACTGCCCTTATTTCTCTGTTTTTATTTTTGATACAAATGTATTTATGAATTGGAAACTGTTAAAGAAGAAAATCTTCTATTACACACACGTTAAGAGGACTTTGAAAATAGAGCCCGTCGTTCTAATCTGCGAATACGGGGGATTCCTGAAACAGTCGTTGATCTCCAATCTACAATGACTGCTCTATTTCAGGAATTGCTGCCATCAATTCATATTGAGCGCTTAGAAATGGATAGGATTCACAGAGCCTTAGCACCGCGCAAATCCGAGGGACCGCCTCGCGATATAAAAAATTGCGAAATTCCATTTCTTTTGCACCAAAGATCAGCTATTAGCTGCAGCCCATGGAAAATATTCACTCATGTTCCAAGGATATTCCTACCAACTCTTTGTGGATATATCTCCAATGACAGTTTCTAAAAGAAGAGCCCTGAAACCCATTCTGCAATATTTACAAAAATTTCAAATACCGTATCAATGGGGCTTCCCATTTTCTGTACGCTTTACACACCAAGGTATCAAATTTACCTGCAGATCCTTCGAAGAATTACAGCATACACTGCAAAATCTACACCTTATGGATAAGCCTTCTAGCACTGAAGGCCCTCGCCGTCGGGCTGCATCTAATTCTTCACACTTACCCAAAGTCCCGAGAAGAAAATCTTTGACAGTAACCTCTATATAGGTGTT
>BLSH010459236.1:799012-815601 GCA_018402905.1 Glandirana rugosa | reverse complement strand
TTTTTTATTTTTTATTTTTGGATATTTATTATAGCAAAAAGTAAAAAATATTGTTTTTTTTTCAAAATTGTCGCTCTTTTTTTGTTTATAGCGGCGATCAGAAATGACGCAGAGGGGATCAAATACCACCAAAAGAAAGCTCTATTTGTGGGAAAAAAAGGACGCAAATTTTGTTTGGGTACAACGCCGCACGACCGTGCAATTGTCATTCAAAGAGCGACAGTGCTGAAAACTGAAAATTGGTTCGGACAGGAGGGGGGTTTAAGTGCCCAGTAAGGAAGTGGTTAATGTTATTAAAATGACTATATTGCCTAAAATCCTCTATCTCTTTCGGGTTTTGCCCATCTCTGTTCCAACATATTATTCAAGACTACTACAAACTAAAATGGAAAAAATGTGTTTGGGGTTCTATAAAACCTTGAATACCTAAACATACTCTTTACCTTCTAAAGACAAAAGGTGACCTCGAATTCCCTAATGCAGCTATTTTAGCACCATTAACTAAATACCATGCTACCAATGAGATCCCACTACGGGTATCTCTTGAATCAGTAGATTGTGACCCATTGACTATATCCAATTCAATTTGGTTACGCCCTGTAGATCGGAAGAAGCTCATTAAACCGATAACTAAACATACTCTTAACATTTGGGACAAATGTAAGCCAAAATCTGTTCTAGAATCTCCACATATACCACTCCTACCATTTATCAAAAATCCTCTTTTATCCAGCCTGGACTTTTCCTAACTCCTTTAAAGCATGGGTTTCCTCCAACTTCATGATTAACATATTCCTCCTCCTTTGCAGCATTTCCTGATCTTTGTAAAAGTCAGTCTCCCAAATTCAGAACTTTTTCGATTTCTTCCAATTAAAAACTTTGACATGCCCTACATTTTAGGAAATCATTCCTTTGATAAATTAACGTGTTTCGAACATATATGCAAACATGATCCCCATACTAAAGGGCTTATTTCATTTCTCTATGCCAACTCTTCACAACTGCTGATTCAAAGCTGCCTTCATATGTGACTAAGTGGGAGTCTGATTTTGGAATTATGTTGGATAAAACTGACTGGGACATGATATGGAATACTACTAAATCTTCCTCACAAAATGCTATTGCATTAGAGACCAACTATAAAGTACTAATGCGCTGGTACCTGGTACCTACCAGAATTGCAAAGTTTGCCCACAATTCTTCTCCATTTTGTTTTCGAGGCTGTACAGAACCTGGTTCACATCTACATATATGGTGGGACTGTCAAATAGTTCAAAGTTTTTGAGAAAATGTGTTTTTCATGATTTCTACACTATTTGCTGTAACGATCTCTCCGGATCCATCTATAGCGCTTTTAAATCTGAAACCGGCAAATCTTACACGTAAATCAGTTTAAACTTCTTCTACAAGTTACAACAGCACCAAACAATCACTAAAGCCTGGAAATCACCAAATCTAGCAAGATCTGAAACTAAGCATAGAATAAATCAAGCAATGATTCATGCCAAGATAGATGCTATTGCTCAAGACAAAATATGTAATTTCCAAAAAACATGGCTTCCTTGGGTGACCCATTTTTTACCTTCCAATCTTGATGACTCCCTGCTGATGAATTGGTAAATTTCACCCATATACGGTAACCTCCGTTAAACATTTTAAGCCTCCTGCCATGCTTCATCCTGGGAATTTCTCTTCTCTATATCTCTTCTCTCTCTCTCTCTCTCTATAGATATAGATATAGATATATATATATATATATATATATACACACACTACTCCTTTTCTTTCCATTCCTATCCTTTCCTTTCTTTTCCTTGCTTTCTTCTAGCTCTAAGCACAGCACCTCAGTCTACTTTTCATAATTTTACAACAATTTTTACTTAGACTCCAGTTTAAGATACAATAATATCAACTATTTTCTTGCGTTATATGCGCTTAAATGATTTCTACAATAACTAAGTGACTTTAATCAATTTTCACTGTTCATTAATTGCTATGATTCTCTCTTCCTTACTGATAAGAATTTTTGAATAACTAATTCTACTTTATTTTGTATGAAATAAAATATGTACTTGTTATTGTATGGAGTCCTACACCTATCTTATGTTCAGATGTATTATCTCTTGTTCTGCTATTACATTTATTTTTTTTTGTATACTGTTAAACTCCAATAAACAAAATTGACAAGAGATACTGTACTTTCTAGAAGTAAAACATGGTAGACCAAACACTATAGGAGGCCAACTACTAGACAGACAACATACAAAACATGGTGTGTATTTCAACAAGTGCTTTTATATTGTTCAAGTGTTTGTTATCCCAGGATTTCATATTCCTGGTATGTGCCTACTGTACCATGTACTTGTATGAAAGTATTCTGTTCTTTGTATTGCTTTCTTTGTGTGAACTCCCTGGTGTTCCTGCCAGTCCCTCTGTTTTCTTATTAAAAACTGATACACTAAGCAGGAGAGCACACTGTGGTCAGTTCTCTAGCTGTGCTGGGAACTCTGTATGCTCGCCTCCAATGATCAGACTTGTCCTGATACACCCACTCTGCATAGCCTCTAACTGGGAAGCTCAGTGTACTGTTGGTTCTCCTCCCCCAGTTCTTACGCAGCTGAGAACAGAGGGGATGTGATCATTTATAAAAAGGGAAAAAATGGATTTTATTATAACTTACTGTAAAATCCTTTTCACTGACAGACGCAGCTCTTCATAACACGTGGTTTTATGTCGTCCTATCAGGAGTGACTAGGCAAAACAGAAATAAAAGCAACAGGGATAAGCTAGCCCCTCCCAGGGGGCCGTCCACACCTGAGCATAAAACCCCCTGCTGGCCAATGGCATTCAGTTCGTAATAAGCAGTACAAACCTAATCAGAGGGGTGGGTGCTGCGTCTGTCAGTGAACTCAGTGAAAAGGATTTTACGGTAAGTTATAATATCCATTTTTCTCTTACGTTCACTGACAGACGCAGCTCTTCATAACAAGTGGGGATGTCCCAAAGCTAGATGTCAAACTAGAGGGGTGGGTGAAACTACAACAACTGTACCCAACAGAACCCTCTCGGAAGGCGCCAGACACACCTACACTGCCGCCTGTAAAACTTTGCGGCCAAAAGCAGCATCCGCAGATGCCGAAACATCAACTTGTAAAACTTAGTAAATGTGTGCACTGAGGCCCAAGTAGCCGCTTTGCACACCTGAGACACCGAAGCTTGGTGTCTGAACGCCCAGGAAGTACTAACTGACCTGGTCGAATGAGCCGTGACAGGAAAAAGGGGGGACCTTGCCCCGAACCTCATACGCATGTGTCACGGTCTGCCTGATCCAATGGGAAATAGTAGCCAACGAGGCTGCTGAGCCCTTTTTGGAGCCCTCGGGCAACACAAACAACGAGTCAGACTTCCGAAAGGAAGCTGTAGCACTCAAATACACCCGTAAGCTCCTCACCACATCCAAAGAATGCAACTCAAATTCCTTAGGATGTTTGGGGCGAGGACACAATGAGGGAAGGACAATATCCTCATTCAAATGAAAAGGAGACCACCTTTGGAAGGAAAGAAGGTGGAAGTTGCAGCACCGCCTTGCCCTTATGAAGAATCAAGTACGGGGACTTGCAGGACAAGGCAGCCAATTCAGAGACCCGCCGCGTGGATGTAACAGCCACTAAGAAGGCTACCTTCTGCGATGAGAGACAAGGGAATGTTCCTAATCTGCTCATATGGTGGTCTCAGAAGCACAGAGAGCACCAGATTTAAGTCCCACTGCGCCAAGGGCGGCTGAAACTGGGGAGCCACATGCCGTACCCCCTGTACAAATGTACAAATCAGCGAATGGGAAGCCAAAGGATGCTGAAAAAGGACTGCCAAGGCCGAAATCTGGCCCTTGAGTGTACTCAAGGCCAGGCTTTTGTCAAGGCCCTGCTGCAGAAATGTCAGCACCCTGGACACCACATAAGAGCGGGGGTTCCAACCCCCCCGCCTCACACCAAGCAATATAGGCCTTCCAGGTCCTGTGATAAATCTTACGCGAAGTGCACTTACGCGCCTTAAGCATAGTAGGTATCACTGAGTCAGCGACTCCCCGATCCCTCAGCACCTGGGCCTCAATAGCCAAGCCGTCAAAGCCAGCGAGGCTAAAGCAGGGTGCAAGATGGGACCTTGAGATAGCAGGTCTTCACAAAGCAGAAGCCGCCAAGGAGCGTCCGCCACCATCCGAACCAGATCGGCGTACCAAGTGCACCGAGGCCAATCGGGAGCCACCAGGATCGCCGGAATTCCTTCCGCCTCTATCCTGCGCAGAACCTGTGGCAACAGCTTTAGGAGACGGAAGACATAGCAGCCGATACCGACCCCAAGGAGCCACCAGCACGTCCGTGGCAACCGCCAATGGATCTCTTGTTCTGCACACGAAGGTCTTCACCTTGCGATTGAACCTGGACGCCATGAGGTTCACCTCCGGTGTGCCCCACTAGCGGCAAATCTGGCGAAACACTTCCGGATGCAGGGACCATTCCCCTTGGTCCATAGTTTGGCGACTGAAAAAGTCCGCCTGCCAGTTTTCCAGTCCCGGAATGTAAATGGTGGAGATCGCTGGAACATGACGTTCCGCCCAGCGGAGAATCAGAGCAGCCTCCGCAGCCGCTGCGGAGCTTCTTGTCCCTCCTTGATGGTTCACATATGCCACGGCCGTGGCATTGTCCGACTGAACCCGGACAGGGAGACCCCGCAGCCTTGTCGACCAATGGGACAAGCAGAGCCTGATCACTCTCAGTTCCAACACATTTATCGGAAGTCGAGCTTCCTGAGCCGACCACCGGCCCTGGGCAGACAACCGACCCAGCACCCCTCCCCAGCCCGACAGGCTGGCATCCGTCGTTACTATCGACCAGTTGAGGGGAAGAAAGGATTTCCCTAGCATTAGAGCTGGGGCCCGAAGCCACCAAGTCAATGAACCCTGGGTCTGATGATCCAAGCAGATCAGTTTGTCCAGGGATAGAGGAGATTTGTCCCATTGCGACAGAATCGCCTTCTGTAGGAGCCGAGTGTGGCTCTGGGCGTACGGTATTGCCTCGAAGGACGATACCATGAGCCCCAACACCCTCATGCAGAACCGTAGGGATGACCTCCGGTGCAACAGCAGGGTCCGTACCGCCGCCTGTAACTCCAATAACTTGTCGGAAGGCAAGAACACCTTCGCCTGCACTGTGTCCAGAATCAGAACCAGGTACTCCAGGCGACAGGAAGGGGACAGCGAGGACTTCTGCAGGTTGATGAGCCAACCGAAGTCCCTCAAAGCGGACACCGTGATTCTCACGTCCTTCTCCAGGGACACAGCTGACTCCGCTCTCAAGAGCAGGTCGTCGAGGTACGCCACCACCGCGATACCTCGCTGTCTCAGCAGCGGCAGGACCGGAGCCAACACCTTGATGAACACCCTGGGAGCAGAGGCCAGCCCGAAAGGAAGGGCCACAAACTGGTAGTACAGGTCCCCCACTGTGAAACGCAGAAAGCGCTGATGGCTGAGACAGATGGGAACGTGCAGGTAGGCGTCCTTGATATCCAAGGATGCCATGAACTCTCCCTGGAGCAAGGCGGCCACGACCGAGCGAATGGACTCCATCTTGAACTTTTTTGCCTGCACAAAACAGTTCAGAGCCTTTAGGTCCAGCACCAGCCTGACACCGCCCTTTTTGGGCACCACAAAAGAGGTTTGAGTAAAAACCGCAGAACCTCTCCTCCAGAGGAACCGGCACGATCACCATCTGATCCGCAAGGGACTGGATCGCGCCCAAAAGCTCCTCCCGACGCCTCTGAGGGAGTCTCAAGTTTGAGGGAAAAACCTGTCTGGGGGTAGAGAGCTAAACTCTATCCGGTACCCGGTGGACACCACTTCTAGTACCCACCGATCGGAGACACGAGCGGATCAACTGACCGCAAACTCCAGCAACCGGCCCCCCACCCGAGAGGTGGGCGGGGGCAACCCGTCATGCGGTGGAGGACTTATCCTCTGCCTTGCCGGGCTTACGCTGCCAAGTCCTTTTACCGGATCCAGCCGAGGTCTTACCGGGCTTGGAGCCCGTCCCTGCCGTCCCGGGGGCACGAAAAAACTTCTTCTGCCCAGAAGAAACAGGGCCCTGTCGGCGGCGAACATCCCGCCGCTTGGGCTCTAGGAGAAAAGGACTCTTCCCCCCCCCTGTGAAACTCTTAATGATTTCATCCAGCTGCGGTCCAAACAAACGACCCCCCTGAAAGGGGAGATCTGTGAGACCCTTTTTAGACGCCTGGTCGCCCGACCAGGAACGCAGCCACGACACCCGCCTGATGACCACCACAAAGGCGGAAATTTTGGATAGCATGGGCATGATATCCAACAGGGAATCACACAAGTAGTGTAGCCCCTCCACCAGGTGTTGAACCTTTTGCAATTCACCCTGTGCACAACTGCAACACAGATTAGCGCGCACAGAGGTGGCGCACTCAAAAAGAGATTGAGCTGCCATAGCAGACGCCAGAGTTGGCCGCAGGGCAGAACCTGTCACCAGAAAAATTGCTTTTGACACCGACTCCGTACGGCGATCAGCCGCGTCCTTAAAGGAAGGAAAGCCCTCCAACGGAAGGGTCGTAGTCTTGTTCAGGCGGGCCACCGGCGGGTCCACCGAAGGGGAAGCCCAGCGCTTAGTGAAAACCTCCTCAAAGGGATAGTGCAAAGCGTTTTAGCAGGGTGAAGGAATTTTTTTGAGATAACCATTACTTAAAAACTGCCCGCTCAAAAAACTGATCATAAGGAAAAGCCTTAGGAGACCTAGGAAGCTTCATAGACCCACACACATAAGTGGATGTCTGCGACTCCCCTGACTGATCAAGTCGCAGGGCCTGGCGAATGTTCGCGATCAGCGCCGCCACAATCGCCTTGTCGCGCGCCACTGAAGCCCCCTGATCCTCCTCAGTATCTGAGAGAACCAACTCGCCCTCCGACAACTCCACAGGGGTCTCTGTGACCACCTCATGATCTGAATCCTCCCCCGAGGATACGCAGGGGAGTGGGCGCTTCTTGGGGGGCTCCGGAGCCGGAGCAGTGCCCACCCGGGGAAGGAATTCTGCAAAAACCGCCCATAATTGGTCCAAGGAGACCATGGGTTCTGGTGCCAAATGCTGCTCCACTGGCACCTCCACGGAGGGCCCTGCAGGGACTATAGCCGCAGCATCCCCTCCCTCAGCCATCATGCTGTTTGGGGAAGCCCCCCCCCCCGCGATACCGCCACCTCCGCCCGCAATCAGCCAGTAAAGACCGGGAGGATTAAGCCCACCACCACCAGCACCCTAGGAAAGGCCAGATATACTTGCTGCTTCTTCCGTAATGCCTGCACAGCCAGGACCTGTACCGCACGTGTGTCAGCCACGCTGTTCCAGAAGAGAAAGGAAGCAAAAAACGTTTGCAGCACGGTTTTACAGAGGCCGCAGTACCACAAATGACCACCGGGGGCCACCCAAGAGCAGTAAAACCACATGGGCTACAAGAAAATGGGCGCTGCTCCTGTAAAAAAGTTCCCATCCACCACAAAATGGTGGCGGAACGGCGGTGTGCAATCTAGCGTTCGCCGCCCAGCGGCGAAAAACGAGCGGTACAGTCGGCGTACTCCCCGGTCGCCACATGGCGCAGCTCTGCGCAAACGCGGAGGGGGGGGGCGGGGGGCAGCGCAACACCGCCCCGCGTACCCCTACTCAGGAAGGATACTCACCAAATGCCCGGATGCCGATCGCCGAGCCCCTGGGGCGGGGGAGGGGGTCCACTCACCACTTCGACGGGCGATGCGAGTAGCCACCCGTAGCAGACTTTTCCCCCCACACAGATTGCTGCTGGCCAGGTCACTGGAGAGGCATGCGCCAAACCCTGGGCACAAGTGGAGTTAACCACTGGCCGCCCGCACGGAATGGGCCCTGTGCGGCATGACCCTGCTTAGGCCAGGGTAGCTCGCCAGGTGGTGGCCGGGCTGGGGAAAGGTTAAGATTCGTGATATCCACTCTATGCCACCAGCCGGCTTCTTGATAGCAGTCTTCATAGAAAAAACTTCAGCACAAAACGCAGGTCCCAGAGGGAACCCAGTCCACTCCTTTGCACTAGGCAAACAAAACTGAATGCCATTGGCCAGCAGGGGGTTTTATGCTCAGGTGTGGATGGCCCCTGGGAGGGGCTAGCCTATCCCTGTTGCTTTTATTTCTGTTTTGCCTAGTCACTCCTGATAGGACGACATAAAACCACGTGTTATGAAGAGCTGCGTCTGTCAGTGAACGTAAGAGAAAAAAAACTTTTTTTTTTTTATATCTATGCACAAATGTTTCGCCTTTCAATTCAGTTTAAGGCCTCATGCACACCAGAGGATATAATAAAAATAAAAAAAAAAAAAAAAAAGCCAGTAGAGTTAGCTGTAGAATGAGTTTGCAGCAACACTATACTCCCACAAAACCTTATGGCTCAAAAACGCTGATAAACGCAGAATAGCCACATTTTTAAGCTTTTATCAGAATTAGAGCATTTGTACAGCAGAAAAACTCTTATACCCACTAGTTCTGAGGGTGTGACCGTATGAGCCGCGGCGGACGAGATAGAGAGGAGCTCCAGACCATCTTAACGATGATCCTGCACCATCCGACTGCCTTAAAGCTTGGTGAGCTCACCAAACAACCTACCCTCTTTTGTTCCATTCCATGTATCCTCCCCGGGAGGTATTTCCTGGCCGGCTGGTCCCTCCAGAGAGCATCGCTGCCTGCAGCCTAGTCCATGGCCCGCCATTATCCAGACAGCTATGGACACATTTGAGGCCTCAGTGGTCCTCTGCACCTACTTCCTTCTGTCTCCGGGGCTAGCTGTTCCTTCCCTGCAGTTCTAAAGCCGGAGGAGGACCCGCCTGTGGAGCGGCTGCAGTGAAGGCCACAGCCTTCCACGTTCCCGCAAACCGCCATCTTGTCCCTGAGGCCGAAATCCTCCCATCTATAGCATTGTGGAGTGTGGGCGGAGGCATCCTGCTGCACTCCCCCATACAGCTCCTGATTCTCTGGGGACACAACTGGATTTGAAAGGGAATTGGTGCAAGCGGACTAAGCCCACAATCCTGAGACCTGTAATTAGTTGCAGCATCAGCCTTCTGGGCCGCAGCCTGGGTGAGTGTTTAAAGTGGAGTCTATTGTCTACCTGAGAGTGACTGGCTTCCCTGGCTGCTGTGTGTGCGGTGTGATCCCCCTGGAAAGGTCACCAGTGTGCAAGGCTGCCTGGGCTTACCACCCACTTGCTTCATCCTATCAAAGCCACTTCCCTGCAGGGTGATGGGGCTGGGCGAGCTGGTGCAGGGTGTGCAGCCCTGGCTCAGTGGAGCAGTTACCCTTGCCTTCAGCCTAATGGGCCTAAGAACCGGTATGCCAAATTGCCCACGCCAAGCCACCCACCTCCTGTCACAGCTACACAGCCGGACGCTTCTCTTGTTGGGAGGTTGCAAGCCCTGCTCGCTGAATTAGCGATGGAGCCTGAGACATCCCCGAATGCAGTTACCCCTGTCCCCTCCGCCCAGGATAGCACTGCAATGATCCTGGCTGCCATGGCCCATAGCAAAACCTCCATGCTTGTGAGAATTGAAATTACCTGGATAAAATCAGAGGTCGGCTGACCAAATCGGAATCCAGAATATCCGCTACGAAGGACCTCATGGCAACTCACACTAGTACAACAGCGGACTTACAAAACACATTACAGTTGCTAGTCACCAAACCAGACGATGCAGAAAACAGAGCGAGGCACAACAATGTCCACGTTCTTGGTCGGTGAGGAGGGTGACCAGTCAGCAGAGTTTGCGGATGGGTTCTTTAAGAACTTGCTGGGCTTTGCAGAGGTCTCCCCGACCCACGTTGTTGAGCATGCCCACCATGTACCCATGGGTCGCGCCATCCCTGGAGCAAACCCCGACCCTTCTTGGTTCGTTTTGATAACTACATGGATTGTGACAGGATTATTTCCTAGGCTTGCATACACCCCACACTTCGGTACGGTAACTCCACTGTCCTACTGTTTCCGCATTTTTCAGCTGAGCTGCAGTGTAAGATGAAAACCTTTAACGAGGTTCGTAAGCACCTACGTGAAAACATTAAGTACAGCATGCTCTATCCTAGCCATCTCCAGGTCCCTCATAACGGCTCAGTTCGGTTCTTTAACTCCCCAACCGACGCATATGACTGGCTGAATACTCTGAAGTGAGCAAAAGAAGCCATTCCTCATTACAAGTTGCTTTAAAGCACAGGTGTCAAACTGGTGGCCCTCCAGCTGTTGTGGAACCACAAGTCCCATGAAGCATTGCAAGGCTGACAGTTACAAGCACGACTCCCAACAGGCAGAGGCATGATGGGACCTGAAGTTGCGCAACAGCTGGAGGGCCACCAGTTTGACATGCCTGCTTTAAAGAGTTCAAAGAGAAAGAACCTGCTGCTCCAGGTGCATAGGCTCACACACTGGATTGGCCCTGGAGTACCTGCCATAGCCCGTCTCCGCAGTGTTCAGAAATAAGAAAAAATGACTAAGCACAGGAGGGATGTGTGAAACGAGTCTACGAATGTGATTACATGCTGGTATCTGTAGCGCCACAGTGGTGACCCAAATAAAGCTTTGGAAACACTGGATGTGCCACCTTTTTTTCTTAGTTCTGCTTTAAAGAGTTGCTCTGAAAATTTTGGATCCATACTTTTAGTGGCTGTTTATCCAGTTACTAGTCTTTTCTCTAGTCCATTTGATTTCCTTACTACCTACCCTGTTGCTGGCTGGCTGCTTAATTTCTCACACAAGACATGCCTACTGTCCCATGTCACCAATGGATCTACTCCCTGTGGCTGTCATGTTTGACCTATGGAGCTAATGTAGACGCCATTCTCAATGGAGTTGCTGAATTTAAGTGATCCTTATGGAACTATGGTACCCAAGTTTCGCCTTCCTGAAGCATCAGCGGCTCTACCTTTGCCGCAATCTGTAATTCTTCAAGACTGACGTTTTGTTAGTTATGGGTATCAAACTGACTGGCACAGTTGTTGGGCCTGCTGGTCAGTAGGGAGTTTTCCATCTTTACTGTGTTCACTATGCTTGTGTTACTTGGTAACCATTTGCCTTAGTTAATGTTTATCCTCAATTGTTGGAGTGCCTTTATTAGGGTTATTTCCCTCAGTGCTGATGACCTTGGGCTGTAGATGGCAAATCCCCTTTCCTTCTCTTGGTTTACTCTCTGGGCCAATCCCATACCTTACTGTGCCATGTGCACATTCTGCTACATATATTAAGGGCCGGTTCACGCCTAGGCAATCTGACTTTGCTAGGCGACTTACAACACGACGTGAAGTGACCTCCATGCCAAGTGACTTTGCCTGTGATCAGAGAAGAGAGGGAGTGGGGTTGCAATTTTTTTTTCCTGTAAAGTCCTTTCTTTCTAGACGGTGATCTGACTTGGAAGTGACTTCCATTGAATTGTATGGGCTCAAATCACCTAGAAGTCGCCTTGTAGTACAAGAACCTTTTCAGAAGTCACCCTGAAGTCAGAGCGACTTGAATAGTGCATATTAAGATGAATCCCACTCATTTCAATGGGATTTCTGATATCAAGCGATTTGAGGAGACTTGGGGCAACAAAAGTCAGATCGCAAGTCTCCTAGGTGTGAACCGGCCCTTACTATAGTGTCCTTATGGAGCTAAAATTAGTCTCTCAGAATATAAGGGATTTCAATAACAAATTAAAAAGATCCATGTTTAAATTCATTCAAACACACAAACCTCATATCCTCTTCTTACATGAGACTCAACTTTTAGGGAATAAAATGTTATCCCTTCGCAGAGCGTGGGTGCAACAGGCTTTTCACGCCACCCATTCCAGTTATGGCAGGGGGGAAATCGCCATTCTTCTAAATAAATCTCTTGCATATAAGGTAATTCATGTATGTTTAGATCCGGGAGGCAGAGACATTTTAGTTCTGAAAATTGGTACAGTGAAATATGCATTTGTGAATGTTTATATCCCCCCCACCTTTTTCTCCTGGCATACTGTACACCATCTAGGAGAAACTGGCCCCATTACACCTTACTAGAGTGGTTTTGGCCTGGGGACTTTAATGCCGTCTTGCAGGCTGACTTGGACTCTTCCAACCCTCAGCGGGTGTCCAGTGTGGACCTCGAGTCCTAGGCTCTCACCTTTTGACCTGACAGAGATCTGGAGAGACAAGTTCCCCTAGATCAGTGGTTCTCAACTCCGGTCCTCAGGACCCCCCAACAGGCCAGGTTTTCAGTATTACCTTGGGGAGATGCAGACTAGAATACAGCAATCACTGAGCAGCAAATGATATCACCTGGGATGGATTTCAGTTATCCTGCAAACCTGGCCTGTTGGGGGGTCCCGAGGACCGGAGTTGAGAACCACTGCCCTAGATAGTTTTACTCACATTATTCTGCCCCACATAAATCTGGCTCCTGCATCGATTTGGTGTTCAGCTCTAGATTGTTGCCATCTGACATTGTGTGCTTCCTACCTGCCTGATGGCATTTCGGACATTTTCCCCACAGGAAATTATAGTGAAGGTAGGGGAGGTAAATCCCTGGGCTGCTGGTGTCTGGACTCTAAATGGGTTCATAATGAGTGCAGGAGCTGCTGAAGGACTCAAGCCCACAATACTGGGAGGTGAATGAATCCTCGGCATCTCCCCAGCTAATGTGGGATGCTTTTAAAGCATTTACCCGTGGTCAATATATTTCAGCCATCAAAACTGCAAGAGTCTGAATTTGTGTCCTCCCTACTGGGAACAATTACTTTACTCTGGCACAGGTTCGTAGAGACCTGGAACTTCACCTCACGCAGATGCTACCCTACAGGCTGGTAAGCGGTTTGAGTCTGGGGAAAACCGTAAATTGCTGGCCAATTCCCAGCATCTGATGGTTGTCTCCAAACTGCTTTCAGATGCTGGAGACTATTACCAATCCCTCTAGAATATTATGAGATTCAAAGTTTTTTTTCAGTCCTTATACCAGCAAGGCAGGAGCTGCTTCTCTAGATGAAGATATTTCTGTTCCCGAACTAGAAAAAGCAATTAACTAATTTCCCACCTAATAAAACACCTGGGCCTCATGGGTTGCCCGGGGACTGGTATAAATTACAAATTGAACATCTAGCTCCTAGGCTATGCAAGTTTTTTTCAGAAAGCTACGAGTCCCAGTCTCTGCCCCCATCTATGGATCAGGCACATATTATACAAATACCCAAGCCAGGTAAAGATCCCAAGCATTGTGCGTCCTATAGGCCAATTTCCCTTTTGAATTACGATCTCAAAGTCCTGACCAAAGTGCAAGCAACAAGAATGACAAAATTCTTACCATCCTTGTTTAGTATTGACCAGACTGGCTTTATCCCCAGGAAAATCGACAGACCTTAACCTACACAGAGTTCTGACTCTTGCAGCTTGCCCCTGACAAATCAGCTGCTAGAGTCCTGGTTATGCTTGACAGAGAAAGCTTTCAATTCAGTGGATTGGGTCTACATGCCAGCTGTGCTGGAGGTGATGGGATTTGGTCCTAGTTTCCGTAAGTGGATTAGGATACTTTACAAACCCCCCATGGAACAAATTAAATTGGGAGGTGAATTATCAGGTGCTTCCCCATTGAAAGGGGAACAAGACAGGGGTGCACGCTGTCCCCGGCACGGTTTGTGCTCATGATATAGCAAATAGCTCAAGCCATTTGTAATTACCCCCTAATTAAAAGGAATTCAGGTAGGAACCATGAATGAAAAAGTGGCGCTCTACTCCGATGACATGATCCTTTTCCTGAATGACCCCAGGTCTTCCCTTAAAAGGAGGCACTGGCCTTGCTCTCTTTGTATTCTCCCTTGACAGGTCTGAAGGTTAATTGGACAAATCCTTTAATCCTGCCCATAGATGGAGAGGCAGAGGCCAGGGCCAATCCAACTTGCCTCTAAGGCGGACCTCTTCTGCCAAATATTTGGGGGTAGTGATAACCCCTAATGTATCAGATTACACAACCCTGAATTTACTGCCACTATTGAATTTAATGAAGCAAACATTATCGGCATGGTCCAACCTCCCCCGCGTGGGCAGAACTAATCTTATAAAATGAAGTTGCTCCCTTCTTTCTAGATTGTATATACTTGGTCATGCTCCAGTATAGATCCCTAGGAAATATTTTAGGCAATTTGAATCTGCAATGACCTCATTTCTGTGGGGAGCTCAAAGGCTTAGGTTTCGGCTGACAATCCTGCAAAGACCATGGACTGAGGGTGGATTGGCATGCCCCAATTTGTGTACCACCTTGCAACTGTACTCACTCAGGCCCACAACTAGTTTGTAGCTCATGAGACCAATGCTGCTGTAGTGCAGCTTAGTTCTTACTAAGCCCTACGAAATATACTATAAAGAGGCCAATTGCCTTGTCCCTGACCACTCAGTCTATGAGAGCTGTCTTTAAAGCATGGCAACTTCAGCATCCAGGGCCCTGTAATAGTTTTTTTACCACAGACACCTTTGTGGCATACCTCCCTTTAAGCAATTTTTCCAAGTCATCTTCCAGGACGGCTTACAGAGAGAGAGGCTCCTCCCACCTAACAGGAAATACATGATCCACATTATAAAAAGACTGCTCACCAGTAGTACCTCAGTATATGTGTTTCCTCGGGCCTGACAAGAACTCTAAAGAAGTTTGTTATTTTTATGGCCTTCGTGCCAGGTGCCTCCCAGCTACAGCATCCCAGAACAGGGGCAGTGAACCTGGGGGTGCATGTGGCTTGGGCTTGATCAGGCTGCCCTGGAAAAGGAGCCTTGAACTTTTACTCCAGGAGACCCCCCTCTCTCCAAGGGAGTCCGGTCAACAGCGGTGCCTGTAGTTCAGGTACACTGGTAGTGTGCGATTTTGACTTGAAGTGAGTCTTCCGGGGGACAGTGCGGTCTAGTGGTGTCCTGATGCTTGCAGGGTGGCCATGTTATTGGTAGCAAACACTGACCTAGTGGCTGGGGCTGCAAGCTCCTTGCACTGTCCCAAGAAGAGGCGTCTGATCCACAGCGCCAGACCGGGATTCGCATTACTTGACCTTTCAGGGCTACAGAGAAGATGGTTGAAGCCATTCTGTCCTGTGCTGGTAAGATCTCTGGTGGAGACTGTAAGCAGGTCTGGGACACCTGCAGACTCTGACCCTAAGGTAAGAAAGAGGCTAAAGACAAGTTTGTCCTTTCTTACTCCCTGGTGTAGGGGGCACCAGAGGATTTGGGATGATTCTCTGTACAATCCGCAGACCGGGTCGGGGGAGTCTGGCTGTTTGGGTATCCCTCTCTTCCCTACCAGTGGTGGGGCTTCATTTGGGTCGCCCTAGGTGGCGGAGTGCTGGTCATGGTATGATCGTTTGCACCCTCGTCTCTCCTTGTAAAAGGCTCATAACCACCCTGTGTCCTCTCCTGGTAGGACAAAGGAAGGGAGCAAAATGGGGAACCGCCTAAGGGACAGATGTACAGATTATCTCCTGCCTGGATACCAGCTCCAGTGCTGCAACACTCTGAAAGTTTCCTAAAGAGCATTGCAGAGTAAATGACAAAGTGTCTTGGTCTTCATTTGCTGGCTGAGCTCCTGATTTATACTGATGGATCAAGGCTGCTGGCTTCCCCAAATCTTTTTGGAGGGGTTACTATATGGCTGGAGCAGAGGCGTCCAGAAATCCTGACTACTCCCAGTTGGGGGGGCGCATGTTTGTTGATGCTGGTAAACTATGTTGGTAAACCAAAACAGAATGCAAGCTGCAGATACCCCCGAAGGGACAGCTATAAGGTGGTTGTGTTAGTATTCCCTGGTGCCATCCCAGGAGTATTACAGAAGACTTTTTCTGGTCTGCAAAGCTACACCATGTACTCTGGTCCCGCCATGACACTTGCTATAATTTGTGGCAAATAGCCACAGGGTGGTTACCCTTAGGAGGAGTCCTCCCTTTGGGTATTGGTTGCTGTGGGTGTTTGCATGCCTCCCACAAACATAGAGTAAATGTGCTTTGTGTTCTTATCCACCATTGTGTGGTCATTTGGAGGCAGAGGGCTAAACACCTGTAAACTGCAGAGCTGGGGCTGGCTAACCCAGAGATCAGCAGAAGCTGCAACCTATTAAACCTTTCCTACACTTGGGTCACACGAGCAGGGCTCTGGGGGTCTACTTACTCCATCAATTACACAGTTTTCAGGGTCTGCTATGGGGTAAATAGGACTTTTTGGATTTAGGGCCAGTTCAGAAAGGCAGTCAGGATGCGTTCCAGATGCTTTTCTGCATGTGTGTTTTTGATGCAGTCCAGTGCAGCTTTTTCCCCCTACTAAAAATCAGGACAGTGTAGTTAAGTGCAGAAAAAACGCAGCATGTTCTACTTTTAGTTACCGGATCAAGTGTGGTGACGTCAGTCAAGGTCACGCAAGGTCGAGGTCTTTTTCATCTTGTACGACGCAAAAAAGACGTGAATTGATGTGACAGGACTAAAAATCATCCCCCTTTTTCGACGTGACCTGACGTAGTTTTTGTGTGTACGTCTTTTCGT
>BLSH010459236.1:733017-743589 GCA_018402905.1 Glandirana rugosa | reverse complement strand
TAATGATCATCCAGGTCTCTGAGAGCAGAACAAATGTTAAAACTTCAACAGAAGCAGCTCGTGTATGAATGTGAACCTTTCTTCCCTCCAGGCGCAAGTTGTCATCACTGGGCCACAGACGAAGCCTACCAGAAAATCAAAAAGGCACTTTAGTTTGTTCCAATAAAGCAGTGTTTTATTCTAAGCTAAAGTATCACATATATTGTGAGCAGCGGCTTACCAGCGGTGTTTCAAAGTAAGGTGCTGGGCTTGGAGACCATGTTTGAGGCACAAGGTTATAAAGTGAATACTGTTGAGGACTATATACAGGCTGCATAAATAGAGGAGAGGCAAACTGTGCTTGAGTCTGAACAGGCTGAGCGTACACACTGGAGTCCACTGCTCGATATCCATTCTTTGCAAAGAAAGTGTTGATGGCTTTTATCCTAGCCTGTAGGGACGCAAACAGAACCATTAAATTGCATAGATACAAAATAAGCTATGTTTCAACCCTTTGAGAACACAACCTATTTCTCCATGGCCATTTCTTTCCAACACCCAATAATTTATTGTTAGATGCTGATTACATGTATACATAAAGGATCATAACAAAAATAAGGCTTTAAAAAAGTTGTTCTAAAGCCTTAATGTTTTTCACATTAAGGCATTCTATGCATACCAATTCTTAGATGTGGCAGCTGGATGTATATTTTTGTGTTTTTTTTTTTTTTTTTTTTTTGACTATTGATCAGACTAGCAAAATTAAGTCTTTAAAACAGGACAAGTTTTCCTGCAGATGTAGCAGGTTGAGACAAACCATTTACCACTTACAGCGATCAGCTTTTATGTAAAACAATCGCAAAAAAAGGCAAACGTCACTCCAATTGCTTATAAAGTGTTTGCTAGAGCTTGGCCTCAATTTGTTAGTTTAGGGCCCCCTCTCCCACACAATGCTGCTGCCCATAGGTGACTGTTGCCGCATCTAGCGTGTAGACACTTTAACCACTTCAGCCCCGGAAGGATTTCCCAGGTTACGACCAGAGCACTTTTTGCGATTCGGCACTGCGTCACTTTGACAATTGCGCGGTCATGCGATGTTGTACCCAAACGAAATTTGCATCCTTTTTCCCCACAAATAGAGCTTTTTCGTGGCATTTGATCACCTCTGTGTCATTTCTGATCACTGCTATAAAAAGAGCGACAATTTTGCAAAAAAACCCAAATTTCTTACTTTTTGCTAAAATACAAATCCAATAAAAAGAAAAAAAATGGCAATTGGCGTTTAGATTGGTTTGCAAAAAAGTGGCCACTGCGTTAATGGATGATGAGAATTCATTTCTGGGGTTATTTTTATTTTTTACTAGTAATGGCGGCGATCTGCGATTAGCGGTACTGAGATATTGCAACGGACATATTTGACACTTTTTTGGGACCAATGACATTTATACAGCGATCAGAAATTTAAATGTCCACTGATTACTGTATAAATGTCATTGGCAGTGAAGTGGTTAACACTGAGGGGGCAGTGAAGGGGTTAACCGTTTCCTGGGTGTGTTCTAACTGTGGAGGGCTGGGCTACCATGGGCATGAGAGATCTAACTGATCCCAGTGACCGGGATCAGTAGATCTACAATGCCACCACTAACAGAGCAGGGAACCACGGTGTTTACATCGGCGGTTCCCCGTTCTTTGACTATGGCCGCTCATCGCAGCTCGCCGGTGGACATCGGGTCTGCCCGAGCCGCGGGCACACGCCTCAGGAGATTCGCGCCCAGCTTCCACACTGCCGCCGTAAATAGACGGTAGGCGGTGTGGAACCGGTTAATAGAGGTGATACGATACTGGCCATATCATAGCTAATGATTGGTAAGCTGAATTATATTACATTTGGAGTTTATAAACCGCTTTAGGGTCTTTAACCCCTATCCCTTTATTGTGCAAGGTAACACTGGGCACACAACAAAATTCTACATCTTGCATAAATGAAAGAACCAAAAATTAAAAACTGCTTTTGAGAAACTTTACAAAGCACATCAGTAAATTTAGACCGCAGAAATCTTGACGTAAAAATCTGCTTAAAAATAGGATGTTGTACTAGACAGAAACCCTTTCTCAGACTTTATCAAGGGACCAAACTTAAAGGGATTTGCAAAAATATATACAACATGTCATACTTACCTGCTCTGTGCAGTGGTTTTGCACACTGCAGCTCCAAGCCTCCTTTTCTCAGGTCCCCCACTGGTTCTCCGAGCCCCTTGCCAAGTGTCCCATAGCAAGCCACTTGCTGTGGAGGCACTCATACGTGCCTGCTCTTTAGTGGGCTTTCTGCGTCCATAAGACACAGAGTATTGCTCTGCCCCACCCCATTGGCTGTGATCGACAGCAGCGGGAGCAAATGGCCCCAGCATCACAGCCAATCAGGAGGGATAGACCTGGGTCTCTTGCACACTGCTGGATCAAGATGAGGCTTAAGTATTAGGGGGGCTTGGGGGGGAGCTGAAAACTGAAGGCTTTTACCTTCATGCGTAGAATGCATTAAGGTATAAAAAAACCTTCAACTTTTACAAGCACTTTAAAAGCAACTTAAGGCTATACTACAGCCTACAGAAGAAATGGACACTAAGCATAAAGAAAATCCCCTAAAGGCTATAAGCCCTAACACTGACTCAGTTGTATCAAACAGTTCAAAGAAAGGAAGATAGATAAGGCAAGGGGAGTTGTGTCGCTCACAAGAAATGGACTTCAGGTGCATTAAAAAAAATAATAATTTCCTCTGTCTGCTGATGAATTTGATCGCAAGCAATCCAAGGATATAGAAAAGTAGTACAAACTGAGGAGCAGTTAAACAGACAACCAGTCCAACAAGGATATAAACAAGACCAACAGCATTAGTTATTTACAGAACCCTTCAAAGAAAAGAGCATCAGGGGGGACAAGTGGGAATAATGGGATTTTTTAATTACCTACCATAAAATCCCCCTTTCGTTCGTCGACAGGCACAGAGATTCTTAGAACCAAGTGGGTTATGCTGCCTCTTATCAGGAGTTACTAGGCAGATATAACAAAAAAAAAAAAAAAAAAAAAAAAAAAGGACAGCCCCTCCCAGGGGGCGGTTCCCACTGGCAGATAACCCCACACCCAGCTCTGCTAGCTCAGTTCGTAACAAGCAGTGCAACCACAAGAGGGGTGGGTGCTGTGCCTGTCGTCGAACTCAGAGAAAGGGATTTTACGGTAAGTAATAAAAAAAATTCAGTTTTCTCTTTAGTTCGTCGACAGGCACAGGGATTCTTAGGACTAAGTGGAACGTCCAAAAGCTGAAAGAGGGGTGGGTAACAAATGACAACAGAACTACACCCAACTGAAGCCTCAGTGAGAACCCAAAAACGTGTCACACGGCCGCCTGCAAAACTTTGCGGCCAAACGCAGCATCCGAGGATGCTAAAACATCAACCTTGTAATACTTTGAAAAGGTGTGCACAGTAGCCACCTTGCACACCTGAGAGACAGACGCCTGATGTCGAAAAGCCCAGGAAGTGCCAAACGCCCTGGTAGAGTGAGCCGTGACCTGGAAAGGAGGCTTCAGGCCCCGGACAATATATGCTTGGGTCACAGTCTGGCTAATCCAACATGAGAAAGTGGCCAAAGAGGCGGCCAAACCCTTGCGTGGACCATCCACCACGGCAAAGAGCGCATCCCAAACAACGTCAAGGGAGTGCAAAGTAACCTCTTTAGGATGAGATGGACGCAGGCACAAAGAAGGAAGGATAATGTCCTCATTGAAGTGAAAGGAAGACACCATCTTCTGTAGACCGGTAGGTGAAGGGTGCAAGACAGCCTTATCCTTGTGTAGGACCAGATAAGGAGACCTACAGGATAGAGCCGTCAACTCGGACACCCGCCGAGCGGATGTGATGGCCACAAGGAAAGCCACCTTCTGTGAAAGCAGTTGCAGTGAAATATCCCTGATATTCTCAAAAGGCAGCTTCTGAAGGACCGAGAGGACCAAATTGAGGTCCCATGGTGCCAGAGGCAACCGTACCTGGGGGGGGCGACATGCCGAACCCCCTGCATAAAGGTATGGATCAAAGAATGCGTCGCCAAATGACACTGAAAAAAGCTCGCCAGAGCAGAACAATGACCCTTTATGGTACTCAACGCCAGTTTCTGATCGAGACCCCTCTGTAGGAAGGCCAGCACCTGAGACACCGAGAAGGAACGAGGGTTCCACCCCCCGGCTTCTCAACAAGCGATGTAAGCCTTCCAGGTGCGGGGATAAATCTTACGTGAAGTGACCTTACGCGCCTTCAACATGGTAGGAATCACAGAGTCCGAGACCCCCTCGATGCCTCAACACCTGGGACTCAATAGCCAGGCCGTTAAAGCCAGAGAGGGTAAAGCAGGGTGCAAGATGGGCCCCTGGGACAAAAGATCCTCGTGAAGCGGGAGTTGCCAGGGGGCATCCACCACCATCCGCACTACGTCGGCATACCAAGGACGCCTTAGCCAATCTGGGGCTACCAGAATGGTTGGTATGCCCTCCGCCTCTATTCTGCACAGAAGGCGCGGAAGCAGCTTGAGAGGAGGGAAGGCATAGAGGAGTCGATACCGAGCCCACGGAGCCACTAGAGCATCCACTGCATCCGCCAAGGGATCCCTTGTCCTGCTCACGAAGGACTGCACCTTTCCGATTGAGAAGTGGTGTTAGCAAGTCCACGTCAGGAACCCCCCACCTCAGACAAATCTGATGGAACACATCCGGGGGCAGGGACTGCGGACAAACTGTTAGGTGGTGGAAGGCTATCGTTTAGAGTGCATCTAGTGTGGGGGGGGTGTGGGAACAGTGGGAAGAGTGATTAACACTGGGGGGTAGCTTACAGAATAGCTGGAGAACCCTAGAAGTGTGTACTAATTGCTATACTACTCCCCAACCCTTAGAGTGCACCAGATTGTATGTAAGATTCGTATCTGCCTGTGTGTAGTCAGTCAGCTGGATTGAAGCGGAGTCTCCCCCTAGTGGTGGCCAAAGGTAATGGGGGCTGTGAAAGTACAGTGAAGTCTTACTGCAGTATAAATGTTTCCCCCTTATGCCCTCATAAGTCTTGGAACCACGTCGCGGTTAGCTAGTCGCCTTGGGCGAGAGTGATCTGTGACAAGGAGGCAGGAAACGCAATAGCAGTTCAGGCAGAAACCACACCTGGCCAACAGACTCAACCGCACAACCAGAGATAGGAGGGCCCATGCAGCTAGCCTGTAAGTTAAATTTGCGAAAGAAAATTTAAACCCCTTTATATATGGCCAGTAAGCTACAGCTAGGTACTCACTGAGCCTCCACAGATTAACGCCAGAAAACTATTGCTGCGCTGGGCCTAATAACTCCACAAGGAATCACATGACCATTTCAGAGAAAACTCCAGTATACTTAAAAATAACTAACTTAAAACTGCCACTTCTTAGCTGGCTGGAAAAAGTAAAGAACTCAGGGCCGTTTCAAAGAATACACCAATGTATCCAACGAACTGGGAAAACCTGAGCTTGTAGGCTGACAGAGTTAACAGGAAGCATGTTCAGACTTCTTAGGAGACTATGAAAAACAATGCATGTGTGCGGTGGGTGAGGTTGCCTCTAGTGGACTGACCTTCAGTTACCTGTGTGCTTAGTGTTCATTTATCCTATAGATGGCAGTATAACCTGGAGTGTTTCAGCAAGCTGTAGCATATTCCTCAATATACAATAGAGAAAAAGAATGTACACCTATCAATTGTATTACTTTGTAGAACGTCAGACAGCTTACTGGAATTTGCATAAATCATTGGCTCTGATCTGAATTTTAGTCCTAGTATAAACATCTGTATGTCAACTTTACAAGCGAATGTATGCCTGCTACAATACAACAGAGGATTTCAGACCTAACTGAAAAATGTTTTAAAGTGGAAGTAAAAAAAAAAAAAAGCCTTCTCCCTGGAAGTTAAAGACATAATGGGCTGGTATGCATACTAGCCCATTATGACAGGCTTGCCTTGAAACGAAACCCTCCAACAGCACACTGTTACCGTTAACAGCTTCCATCTTCGCCTGGTCTGCTTTCCAGGTTCACAGGCTTTGGCCACTTGAATGGCCAAGCCGTGACGACATGTGTGGGAGTCTCAGCCATGGCACAACTCGGAACGGCAAGGGTATTTCCATTCCTTCAGAGCATATGCACCGGTGACGTCACCAGCTGCAGACACCTTAAATATTTCCTAAAAGGTGCACGTTTAGATTTTCCTAATGCTTTTATTAGCTTACCTGTAGGTAAAAGTGTCCAATGGGACTAAAACCACTTTAAAAGTGGAGAATATGTGTAATACACAAAAAGCCATGACAAGTGAATGGGGCAGTCAGCGTACAGTAAAATTCCATGTTCTAACCGAACGCACATATGGACACTCTGCTCTAGGATCTCAAATGAACACTTACAAAATACATAACCAGCATAAGGATGGTAGCATGAAGCCTTGTTTGAACTTACCATTATTGGCTTGTCCTGAAATGTTTTAACTTCTTCCCTTAGATATTTAAATGCCTGGGCAAAGAAAGAAGGTTAAATATAAAGTTGAAAAAAAGTTAAAAAACAGAGGCAACAAAATTCTGCAAACTGTGGGACCTTGTCTTCATTAATAACCAAATTAAATGTACATCTATGACCAAATTAAATGTAATCCAGCACAATCAGCATAAATACAGATGAAAAATGCGGCAGCCTTTCAGGCAGCAAATTCTATGCAATAGATTTGTATTTTAGACTCGTGTCTAATCTTTGGTAGTAGACAGACTTGCACAAGTCTGACAGATTTCTACTCAATTCAGGTAAACCGTTAAAGTGGTTCTAAGGTCTTAAGATTTAACTTAAAGTGGTTAACCCACATTTATGACACACTGCCAGCCTCTCCACTATAGTAGGACAGTATACTGTACATACATTTTGTAAAAACGAGCATTGTAAATAGCTTTTTGGAGCTGTCTTCAGGCCGCTCCTGTGACTCGCGGCAGCTTCTCAGTTCCGACATCTGTCGTAGAGATCATGTGGCTGCTCAGTCTCTCCTGCAGATGCCTTGTCTCGGAGCGTAGAAGCAGCCGCGAGTCACATGAGCGGCTTGAAGCCAGCTTTTGGTTTACATTTACCATGCTCATTTTTACAAAATATATGTACAGTATGCTCAACCTTACTGAAATGGAGAGGCTGGCAGTATGTATTAATTTTAATAGCTGCGGGGGGGGTTGTAATCGGAGACACAGAGCAGGGAGCTGACAGGCTGGGAGGAGGGAATGAGGGGGAGATGAGAGCAGGGCTGCTGACGTCAGACAATGGTGGCCAGGGCTCAGAAGGCCTGGTTTTGTGTTGTGTGTGTGTGCGCGCGCGTGCAGAGAAAGGGATACAGGAGTAAAGTAGAACTATGGTCAAAATAAAGAAATCAATATGTTATACAGTCTGCTAAACAGGTCACTGATTGTTTTGCAAAAAGCAGCAAGTATGGTGAGATCTCTACCTTGTCCCCTGCTGTCATGTGCACTTCCTTTAGTGAAGCGACAACTTTATTTCCCGGTTTTTGAATTGCCCGTGTTCGACTCTTGTCCCCATTTGCGTCTATTCTGTCTGCAAAAACGCCCTGGCATGACTTTGGGGGGGGGGGGGGGGGGCTTTGTATCACATGGGAAGCTGAGGGATTTCATTCTGCAGAGAATCATGATTAGGCTCCGCCCACACCAGCGAAGCCCCGTCCACTCCCACCTATGTCCTGCCTTTGCCCGCCCACTTCTCTAGCTTCTTCTGTTCTGCCAGATTACAAATTAGAGGAGTGCTGCCAGAGAGAAGCACACAGATTAGACTCATCTGTGTGCAAGGTAACCTGTGCTATCTTGTGGCTGTTTTACATAACACACAGCCAGCTATTGATTAGCAGATGGGTGTGTGTTCTGTAAAATAGACTGATCATAGTAGTCTGGATGCCTGTGGGATAGAGCAGCTATTTCACTGACAGGAAATTACAGCTGACCTCTGCAGAACGCCTCCCATCATCACTGCACTATACAGCTAAAGAGAATTGATGGAGGGGATTATATACCCCAATCACAGCTACATGGTAGGGAAATAATTTCAGTTATTTTAATTACCATGTGTAACTTTCAGGTCTTTATATAAGGATTTACTAAAATATGTATGCTGCCTCTAGTTGTACGTTAAGGGTATAAAAAACAAAACAAAAAAAAAAACTAAAAAAAAAAAACCTTGAGCTGCAGGAATGGTCAGTGTCAATATGGCTGCCGTCAGTTTCTAACTAGTATGAATGACTGTTTATTTTCCCTGCAGTCAGTAGCACAAAGCATCACTGCATAATTAGGATTGTAAATTTTGATTAAAATGTGTCCCATAGAGAGCACACCATTTGCACTAAAAATAGTTTAGATGCAGCTAAAGTGTAGTAAAGGCACTGCACATTAATCTCTTGCTTCAAACACAGCACTCATCAGTTTAAGGCCACAGCAATCAGAAAAGATAGGCTTGACAACATTTTCCAAAAATGTTTTGACACAACTTTACAGCTATCACAAGGGGGACCAACAAGCCCCATATGAGGTCTAGAGACATCAGGGGTCAATAAGACTAATGACTCTGCTGCCATCTGTTCATCTGATCAAGCCAAGACCGTGCACCCAGCTTTCGACAGGTTTTTGACAGCTCAACCTAGAAATGCTCAGATTTAGGCACTTCTGGGTTTACAGTAAGCAGAAGAGCTCAGGGAATAGCACATAATGAGTCCCATAAAAGTGACTGAGTGGCTCTACATCCACCCACAACACTTAAAGCAAGGCAGCCATGAGCTTATTGTAACCCTACAAAGGGCTGAAGAGGTTACGAACATCTTGACATTAAAATGCTAGGGCGATTTTACCCTTACTGCAAACCAGTACTGAGAAAACAGGGGCTGCCATTGCAGACCCATCCAGAAAATGCTAGCGGACTGGCGGCTATGCTGATCTAATGGTTTTATTACTCTGGAGGCACAGACCAGAATTAAAAATAGAGAGCTCTGACTTCACTGATATCCCGATCTGCAAGCTTGTTACCATTAGTCAAATATTAAGTCAAAGATAGTCAAACCGGCAGCTTTGTAAAAGTTACAAATGGCAGTCCGAAAGTTCCTCACAGGTCTCTTTAAATAGAATGAGTGATACTTTGTTAGAGGACAAGGTTAATGACTATGCATAACCGTATATGCACTAGTAACAGAACTATGCTGAAATTCACATTGCGCTAAAAATGTTTTTTTTTTTTTCAGTCTTGACCTCTAATATCTTCAGTAATCAAGGGGGGAAAAAAAAAAAAAGAAGACTTACCTGCTGTGCATCAGTATCAGACTGGAATGTAACATACCAGTTGTTATTGTGAGCAAACTCACAACTTATTACTTTGGGACAATTTTCATTAACAAATAATGCTTTCACTTCCTGTAAGACAAGCAGAAAGATTTAAGCTACAATTCCCAATATGACATGGTAAAGTCCTAAACAATTCCCAATATGACAGTCATAGTAAAGTCCACAACTGCTTCTTTATAGGCGTACCGAAAAATCCTGGCTTCCCCATATGGAGAAATTCCCTGACCATTCAAAGACCAAGTCGTGTTTAGCAATTAAGACAAACTGTACAAATGGCTAAAAACAAAAAATGACTGGAGCTCACATTATGGGTTATAAAAATCAGTCACAGATTTCAACAGACGCAAGCCATCATACCTCTACAGGAGTGGTTTCTGGGATTTCACGTAGAATGATAATACATCGCTTGTGATTTGGCCTCACTTTTTCACCTTTCTCATCAACTTGCACCACAGGAGTAGCTGAAAGCAGGAGGTTTAGGATGAGCGTTTTTACAGTACAACGCCTCAATCTTTTCTAAACATTTACAAGTACAAAATGTTAACAGACTCTGCATTTTAGGTGCAAAGCCCATGTTAAATTTGAAACCAAGCCAATAAATTTAAAACCTAAACGAAAAAAAAAGAAAGTTTAAGTTCACACACTAAGACACCTTTCACACCAAGGTGTTTTTCAGGCACTTTTGCGCAAAAAAAAAAATGGCTCCTAAAAAGCGCCCCCCAATACACCCGTGTGAAAGCCAGAGTGCTTTCACACTGGAGCGGTGCGCTTGCAGAACGGTAAAAAAAAGTCCTGCAATTCGCATCTTTACAGCGGTGTATAGCGCCGCTTTAACAAGCGATAAAACGCCGCTAATTAGTGGTGTTTTACCGCTAACGCTCGGGCAGCTCTGGTGTGAAAGGTGCCGTACAGATGTAACAAATCTCATTTTGTGACAGTTCTTGTAAATTTGATGTACATTTAATTCATGGCTTCGTAACATTTTACTTACAACGGAGAACATCAACAATGAGGTCCATGTCAGTGGTCAGCTTCTTAATTCCTTCCATGTTTGCAATAGTCCATATTGGTACAAACTGGTCACTATCCATTTGTGACATTAGATATAAATCTTTTGAGAGGTTCTCTCTGAGAAAAAAAAAAAAAAAAAAAAAAAAGAAACAATGTAGACATGCC
>BLSH010459236.1:654439-675923 GCA_018402905.1 Glandirana rugosa | reverse complement strand
AGGGCGGGGCCAACCAAGGAAACCGGGAGGAGGAAGCGCGTGACCTACCTGGTGCTGAGCGTTCGCTGCCTCATGTCGTTCCAAGGCGCTACACCTCCCAACATACCCCGCACTATGAGGGGAGGGGTTACACCGGCTAAAATGCCATTTCTAAGGCAAACCTCGAGAAAAGGCGAAAGACCCTTATATGGGTTAGTGGGCGGAGTCATGCGACGCAAGGAATAGTCCTGGGTCTGCTAGTGGGCGGGGTCAAGCGTACACAAGGCGTGGCCTAGATCTGCTAGTGGGTGGAGTCAGACGTACTGCTGGCGTATTCCTGTAGATGCCTGATAGTGGGAGGGGTCAGGCACATCAGTCCGCCTGATCCTCTAGCTGTTGGTGGGCGGAGTTAAGCGCATCACTAGGCTTATTCCTGTAGCACTCAGTGGGAGGAGACGGGGGACAGTCTGCCTATTCCTGTATTTCTAGTGGGCGGAGTCCTGCTGTAGCTGACCTCGTGCTTGTGTCACATGTAGTTCTGTCTGATCAAGGACAGGAAATACCGGTCAGCATTGCTCTGCCTCTGCCCCGGATCCTCTTGGTGTTTAGTGATTGGAGAATATTTGTTCGCATGTTTTCCTGTCGCCTGTAGTGACACAGTGAAAGCCTGCAGATCTGTACGTGTATGGCTGAGTGCAGTGCTGTGTGCCTCTGTGTTCTTACATCACTAATGGGACCTCTCAAATGCACCCATTGTAACCACTTTCACCCCTTCCTGCCCAGGCCAATTTTCAGCGCTATCGCCCTTTGAATGACAATTGCGCGGTCATGCTACACTGTAACCAAACTACATTTTTGTCTTTTTTTTCTTTAGACAGAGCTTTCCTTTGGTGGTATTTAACCACTTCAATACTGGGTACTTTCACCCCCTTCCTTCCCAGACCAATTTTCAGCATTTTGTGCTCTCGCACTTTCAATGAGGATTGCGCGGTCATGCTACACTGTACACAAAATCATTTTTTTATCATTTTTTTCACACAAATAGAGCTTTCTTTTGGGGGTATTTATTCACCACTTGGTTTTTTATTTTTTACAATATAAGTGAAAATTATGAAAAAAACCCCAATATTTTCTACTTTCTGTTTTAAAAGAAAACCGATAAAATCACATTTTGTCATAAGTTTAGGCCACAATGTATTCTGCTACATGTCTTTGATAAAAAAAAATCCTGATAAGTGTATAATAATTGGTTTGTGTGATCATGTACAGATGTACACAGATGATCACAGACAGATGTACACAGATGATCACAGACTGATGTACACAGATGATCACAGACTGATGTACGCAGATGATCACAGACTGATGTACACAGATGATCACAGACTGATGTATGCAGATGATCACAGACAGATGTACACAGATGATCACAGACTGATGTACACAGATGATCACAGACTGATGTATGCAGATGATCATGTACAGATGTACACAGATGATCACAGACTGATGTACGCAGATGATCACAGACAGATGTACGCAGATGCTCATATACAGATGTACACAGATGATCACAGACAGATGTACGCAGATGATCACAGACAGATGTACACAGATGATCACAGACTGATGTACGCAGATGATCAAAGACAGATGTACGCAGATGATCACAGACATATGTACGCAGATGATCACAGACAGATGTACGCAGATGATCACGTACAGATGTACACAGATGATCACAGACAGATGTACACAGATGCTCATGTACAGATGATCACAGACAGATGTACACAGATGCTCATGTACAGATGATCACAGACAGATGTATGCAGACGATCACGTACAGATGTACACAGATGATCACAGATGCTCATGTACAGATGATCACAGACTGATGTGCGCAGATGATCACAGACAGATGTACGCAGATGCTCATGTACAGATGATCACAGACAGATGTACGCAGATGATCATGTACAGATGTACACAGATGATCACAGACAGATGTACGCAGATGATCACAGACAGATGTACGCAGATGATCACAGACAGATGTACGCAGATGATCACAGACTGATGTACACAAATGCTCATGTACAGATGATCACAGACTGATGTACGCAGATGATCACAGACAGATGTACGCAGATGCTCATGTACAGATGATCACAGACAGATGTACGCAGATGATCATGTACAGATGTACACAGATGATCACAGACAGATGTACACAGATGATCACAGACTGATGTACGCAGATGATCACAGACAGATGTACGCAGATGCTCATGTACAGATGTACACAGATGATCACAGACAGATGTACGCAGATGATCACAGACAGATGTACACAGATGATCACAGACTGATGTACGCAGATGATCAAAGACAGATGTATGCAGATGATCACAGACATATGTACGCAGATAATCACAGACAGATGTACGCAGATGATCACGTACAGATGATCACAGACAGATGTACACAGATGCTCATGTACAGATGATCACAGACAGATGTACACAGATGCTCATGTACAGATGATCACAGACAGATGTATGCAGACGATCACGTACAGATGTACACAGATGATCACAGACAGATGTACACAGATGCTCATGTACAGATGATCACAGACTGATGTACGCAGATGATCACAGACAGATGTACGCATATGCTCATGTACAGATGATCACAGACAGATGTACGCAGATGATCATGTACAGATGTACACAGATGATCACAGACAGATGTACACAGATGATCACAGACTGATGTACGCAGATGATCACAGACAGATGTACGCAGATGCTCATGTACAGATGTACACAGATGATCACAGACAGATGTACGCAGATGATCACAGACAGATGATCACAGACTGATGTACGCAGATGATCAAAGACAGATGTATGCAGATGATCACAGACATATGTACGCAGATGATCACAGACAGATGTACGCAGATGATCACGTACAGATGATCACAGACAGATGTACACAGATGCTCATGTACAGATGATCACAGACAGATGTACACAGATGCTCATGTACAGATGATCACAGACAGATGTACACAGATGATCACAGACAGATGTACACAGATGCTCATGTACAGATGATCACAGACTGATGTACGCAGATGATCACAGACAGATGTACGCAGATGCTCATGTACAGATGATCACAGACAGATGTACGCAGAAGATCATGTACAGATGTACACAGATGATCACAGACAGATGTACACAGATGATCACAGACTGATGTACGCAGATGATCACAGACAGATGTACGCAGATGCTCATGTACAGATGTACACAGATGATCACAGACAGATGTACGCAGATGATCACAGACAGATGTACGCAGATGATCACAGACAGATGTACGCAGATGATCATGTACAGATGTACACAGATGATCATGTTCAGATGTACACAGATGATCACAGACTGATGTACGCAGATGATCACAGACAGATGATCACAGACTGATGTACGCAGATGATCACAGACAGATGTACGCAGATGCTCATGTACAGATGTACACAGATGATCACAGACAGATGTACGCAGATGATCACAGACAGATGTACGCAGATGATCACAAACAGATGTACGCAGATGATCACAGACTGATGTATGCAGATGATCATGTACAGATGTACGCAGATGATCACAGACAGATGTATGCAGATGATCACAGACAGATGTATGCAGATGATCATGTACAGATGTACACAGATGATCACAGACATGTATGCAGATGATCATGTACAGATGTACGCAGATGATCACAGACTGATGTATGCAGATGATCACAGACAGATGTATGCAGATGATCATGTACAGATGTACGCAGATGATCACAGACTGATGTATGCAGATGATCACAGACAGATGTATGCAGATGATCATGTACAGATGTATGCAGATGATCACAGACTGATGTACGCAGATGATCACAGACAGATTTACGCAGATGATCACAGACAGATTTACGCAGATGATCACAGACAGATTTACGCAGATGATCATGTACAGATGTACGCAGGTGATCATATACAGATGTAGGCAGATGATCATTGGGACAGTTGATTCTACTGGGACAGGTGTTTTTACTGTGCGGGGACACTGGGGGGATACTGGGCCGGTGATCAGTGTGTAAAAAGCTGTAAAAAAACAGCTCATACACACTGATCACCACCAGCTGCAGCGATCTGCTCTCCTAATCCTCACTGACAACTTCCTTGTGTGGAGAGGGAGAGCCGATCGCCTAGCAATCAGCTCTCTATTTACATCACATGATGGCTGTGATTAGACAAAGCCATCATGTGATCAGGAGGGCCAATCACAGAACCCTCCTGCTGATCTGAGATGCGCAGTGTCATGGTGACACGAGCGGATTGGGATCCCGTAGCTGCGCGATCCCGCTCCTGCTGAAGGACGTTCCTGAACATCCGCTCAGCAGGAGGAAGTATCCACCCGGCCGTATATGTGCAGTGGCCAGATGGGAAGTGGTTAGTGACAATCAAAGTCAACAGATACACTTTTTGTAGCTGCTGACTTTTAATAAACACAAAAAGGAGTGGAACATTATATTGCAACCGTACTGTCTACCCTCACGTTGTAAAGCGATGCGTAAACTGTCAGCGCTATATAAATCCTGTATAATAATGAGGCCGCACAGACAGGCAGCATTGGTGGGCACTGACAGGCAGAACTGGTGGGCTCTGTTGGGGCTGCACTGATAATCAGGACACAGATAATCAGTGCAGATGTCCGCTGTGTGGATTTGCTGGTTATGAGCTTGAACACATATTAATTACACAGTTTCTGTGGCTGATTAATGTGGTAATTAAACTCACTTGGTGCCTTATCTGCATTAAATTAGCCTCAGAACCAGTGTAATTAACCTCCTCGCATCCGCGCCATAGCCAAATGACGGCTACAGCGCTGCGCTAAAATGCCGGGAGGACGTCTATATACGTCCTCCCATTTGGCTCGTGCTGGGCGTGCTCCCACGGGCGTGAGCTGCGCGCGCACATGCCCGCGCACACTGCGGGAGCATGCCCGCGGGCTGGGCGGACCCGATGTCCGCCGGAAACCCGCAATCTCCTTCCAGAGAGCCGGAACAGGGAACCACCGATGTAAACACGGCGGTTCCCCGTTCTGTGACAGGGGACATGACAGATTGACTGATCCCTGTCACTGGGATCAGTTAGATCTGTCATGCCCCTGCCAACCCCGCCCCCCCACAGTTAGAACACGCCCAGGGAACATAGTTAACCCCTTCACTGCCCCCTGCAGGTTAACCCCTTCACTGCCAATGACATTTATACAGTAATCAGTGGATATTTACATTTCTGATCGCTATATAAATGTCATTGGTCCCAAAAAAGTGTCAAAAACATCCGACATGTCCGCCGCAATATCGCAGTCCCGATAAAAAATTGCAGATCGCCGCCATTACTAGTAAAAAAATAAAAATAAATAAAAACGCCATAAACCAATGTCCATAGTTTGTAAACGCTATAACTTTTGCGCAAACCAATCAATAAATGCCGATTTCGATTTTTTTAACCAAAAATATGTAGAAGAATATATATCGGTCTAAACTGATGAATAAATTAGTTTTTTTATTTTTGGATATTTATTATAGCAAAAAGTAAAAAATATTGTTCTTTTTTCAAAATTGTCGCATTTTTTTTGTTTATAGCGCAAAAAATAAAAAATGCAGAGATGATCAAATACCACCAAAAGAAAGCTCTATTTGTGGGGAAAAAAGGACGCCAAGTTTGTTTGGGTGCAACGTCGCACGACCGCGCAATTGTCATTCAAAGAGTGACAGCGCTGAAAACTGAAAATTGGTCCGGGCAGGAGGGGGGTTTAAGTGCCCAGTAAGGAAGTGGTTAATATGTGTTTGGGTTTAAAGGGATGAGGTGGCAACCCTATGTCAGCGTGAGGAGAGGACTGCCGATAACTAGCAAATCTTATTTACACTGTTATCACCTGTGATTGGATACAAAGGATGCAGTGATCACTGCCGATGTACACCGCAGGGGGCAGGCGGGAAATGCAAGCAGTCGAGCAGATCATATGATGCCCTCCCAACAATGTGCAACTGCACTGTAGCCATCATTCAGCTATAGTGCGGTCATGAAGAGGTTAATTTTGGGTAATCAAAGGCAGTAGTTTCAGACAATTTTAAAGGCTTTTCTGCATGTTTTTATTGTGTTTATTTTGTGGAGTGGTGAGCCCTACAGCAGTTCCTTTGGAGCAGGATTTTGCATTTTTGCCCTGTAGACTTTTATTATGGGAATCTAAAACAAAACCAAAGAGAACTGCCAGCTCAACTTATCAGCCAGCCGAATTAGCCTGTCTAGTAGTTCGTGTTTAAAACGGATTCAGTTTGCACACATTTGCAAATACATGTGTAAGCTGCGGAGGCCGTGACAAGGCACCCTGGTATTATCTGCAGTCCTAACCCTATACATTTTTGAGAGCCTCCATAGTAGAAGCACACAGGGCTGGCTCTACCACTAGGTGGAGTAGGCGGCCGCCTAGGGCACACTGCCGCCTAGGGGCGCCTGGCCAATGTTGATCTGTCACTGGCTGCTCTGCATTGATTCATGTAAAAACTGACACTGTCTGACTGAGATAATGAGATTGTATTATCACATGCCATTTGCAAATGTATATAAAAACAGTGACTGATCTGCCAAATACCCCCCCTCCGCCCTCACCCCCCGTGAGGCTGTATTTGAAGGGCACAGGTGAAGCTGTATTTGATGGGCACAGGGGAAGCTGTATTTGATGGGCACAGGTGAAGCTGTATTGATTGGTACTGGTGAAGCTGTATTTGATGGACACTGGTGATGCAATTCATTGGCGCTGACCTGCCTGGGCAGGGAAAAGGGGGTGAAGTCAGGGGTGGAGCGGCAAAATTAGGTTTCGCCTAGGGCAGTGGTTCTCAACTCCGGTCCTCGGGACCCACTAACAGGCCAGGTTTGCAGGATAACTGAAATGCATCACATGTGATATAATTTGCTGCTCACTGGTTGCAGTATTCTAGTCTGCATCTCCCCAAGGTAATACTTAAAATCTGGCCTGTTGGTGGGTCCCGAGGACTGGAGTTGAGAACCACTGGCCTAGGGTGTCAAAAATCCTTGCACCAGCCCTGGAAGCACATGCAATATAATGGATAGGCAGAGGGCAGGTGAGCCTGGAGGGAACCCACCGCCTCCTTAAAGGCACAGATGCACACTGGAGACCAAGCATATAGCACAATGGCAACAAATGTGCCCAGTTCGTCCCCTCATCTGTATTTCAACAGTACAAAGAAATGGCCACTGCCCTCACCTATAACTGGCCTTTGCAGCAAATAGCACATGGAAGGGTGACAGTAATTTGGCTATAGCTCAGTCCTGTAGGGGATAACTTTGGATGATCAAATGCAGCATTTTCAGACAATTTTAAAGACTTTTTTTATACAGTACATTTTTATCATGTGTATTTTTTGGAGTGGTGATCCCTACACCAATTTCTCTGGAGCATGATTTTGCATTTTTGCCTTAAAAATACATGTAACATGTTTTTGCACATTTTTTTTTCTGTTTCAAAGAGTTTTATTAAAGCAGAACTTCATCCAAAAGGGGAAGTTCCCCTTTTTCATGTCAGCCCCCTCCTCTTGACAGGTACCCACTGCTAGACGATCCAAGCATAAATTCTCCTCCCTGCCCACAGCCATCTGGGACACGTCACACGTCCCAGAAGGCTGCAAGACCATTCACAAAGAGTTGCATGTGCAGTGGGAAGCCAGCTGTGAAGCTACAAGGACACTTAGGTGTGAATGGGGCTTAAGGCTAGATTCACACCTATGCGTTTTTCAGTGCATTTTGCAGAAACACACTACTGTCCATGGTTTCCTATAGGACATGTCACATCTATGCATTTTTCAGCTGCTGCATTTTTGGAAAGGGTCAGGGGATCCTTTTCCCAGAGCAGATTGCATTTTGCATGTAATAGACTTTAACGGACCTGCGTTTTTGCATGCGTTTTGTGTTTTTTTTTCTCTTTAACAAACTGTGAATAGCCGTTTGTTAAGGAGCGGGCGGCCGCTCTGTCCTTAACAACAAATGAGTCATCAGCTGTCAACAAAAATCACGCTGACAGCTGAATGTTAAAAAAAAAGAATTGCTGGCAAAGAAAAAAATGGCGAGGGGTCCCCCCCAAGAGCCATACCAGACCCTTATCCAAGCATGCAGGACAAGAAAGGTGCAGGACAAGAAAGGGGGGGCAAACCCCCCCCCCCCCACCCTCCTGATTACCAGGTCACATGCCCTCAACATTGGGGGGTGCTTTGGGGCAGGGGAGGCTCTGCATGTCGATGAGTACAAGGGTCTCTTCCCCACAGCTGTGGTTGTGGCGATCTGCAGGCAGGGGGCTTATCAGAATGTGGACGACCCCAGATTTCTCCTTTGGCCTCCAGTGCATTTATTTATATTTTTTACAAAGGTGAACTTTGCCTTTAAAGTATAAATCTGGCTGGCACGTGACTCACACGTGTTGTTTAGAAAGTGATTATGTAGCTTTGCTGTACAGACGTTTGCTTGTGATAGGAGCAGACTGTGGCAAAAAGACATAAAAATTACAGTTTGTAGTTGTCCTAATTAGGACTCTTGCACATGGCTGTGCGCATTACGGCTTACAACTGTACAGGGTAAAATCCACCTGTTGTTTTGGCAACCAGAAGTCACAGCTGCAGCGTACTTTAACCGATTGACATGTATTGCAGAATATGCCGTGCACGGCTTTACATACATAGCATCCAGCACTTGCAGTTTCACATATATGACTGCGTTTTTCAAGACAAAATGTTTTATGTTTTCAGAAATTGGACCATCTGTGTGTGAATGCTGCCAGCTACCTTCGTATTGACACAAACGGCATATCCTGCATTACATGTCAGTGGACTGAATTACATTGCAGCTGTGGCTTCTGGGTTGCACAAAAACAGGCAGATTTTACTCTGTATGGCCATGAGCTAGGGTTGCCATCTCATCCCTTTAAACCCGAACACGTGAATTACACAGGTTGTTCTGAGGCTAATATAATGCAGATAAGGCACCAAGTGAGTTTAATTACCACCTTAATCAGCCACAGAACCTGTGTAATTAATATGTGTTCATGTTTAAAGGGATGAGGTGGCAACGCTACCATGAGCCCTTAGGCTCCATGCACACTGAATGCTCTCTGGGCTTTGGATTATGTGGCAGGAGGCGCTGCTTAGAAAACTTGCTTTTAGCAGCATTTTGTAAGCAGCGTTTATGCACGTTTATCGGCATCTGCGTTTTTCAGCTTTTTTTTTTACTTCATTAGCTTCCATTGACACCGATAAACGGCTGTTTAGTGGCGTTTTTTGAGCGTTTATCGGCATCCAGCGTTTTTTGTGGTCAGAAGAACGACTCCTGAACGCCAATTCAGGGCGTTCAGATAACAGACCATAAACGACAATAAACATCCATGTGTGCATGGACACATAGGATAAGGGGTGTTTATGGGCTGTTTAAAAAAATGCCCAAACAACCATAAACGGTCGTTTATCAGCTTCAATGTGCATGGAGCCTTATGCTTTAGGCCTGGTTCACAACTATGTGTTTTTGTACTATAATCCATTAAACATGGTTTCCTATGGGGCACGGTCATATCTATGCTTTTTTCCAGCCACTGCCACCGTTGTTGGCCAATAATCTTACCATGTGTACGGGCCATAATGGCCCGTACACACAGTACGATTATCGGCCAACAATGGTCGTTCAACAGCTTGTTGTCCAATAATCCAACCGTTAATAAACATGATCCGACAACCAATTTCCAATTGTCGTCCAACAGAAGTTGTCTGTGAAGAGTAGAAAACTTTTGTTGGCCAACATGGCATTGGCCGGTTGTCGGCTCGTGTGTACAGAAGTTGGCCCAACAAAAGTTGGATGTGCATACACGCATGCTCGGAATCCAGGAAGTGTTCGGTCGTGTAAACCTGCATCCGTAATTCACAATTCGCATTCACTTGAACTTCCTTTTTATACGCTCGTAGCACGACAGTACGTTTGCATTTGTCAGCTGTGCCGTTGCTATGGGGGTGTGGGGAGTGCACCCCCGTCAGAGGGTGACACCAGGTTTGCCTTAGACTGGCACCGGCGCTGCGGCTCTCCTCTGCTCCGTGCAGTGTGCGGGGAGAGAGAGTGGGGGGGAGGAGTGACTCAGGGAGTGAGGCAGAGAGACTGGGTGCTCTGGTCCACATGCCGCATCTCTGTCCCCGCCAGCTGGGCTGCGCTCCGAACTATAGCCGCCTCCTCCTCGGTTCTGAAGTTTCATGTACACAAGGCGGGAGGAAGGGCCGAGGAGGAGGAAGAAGAGGGACACTGCACTACAGCACCTGCTCTGAGGTCTGTAATAACAGGGTTATTGCAGAGGAGGGGGGCATGGTGATTGGGGGGGCATGTAACAATTATGCTGCCAGAGTGATTTTGGGGGGGGGTTAGAGCACAGGTGCTAAGGGGGTGCTTTGTTTTCCGTTAGAGAGGATTTGTATCTGAAGTAGATAGGGGGGGGCAGATTTGAAGTTTGCCCCCCCCAGCACCATTCCTCTCCCCTCACAAAGCACCCCCTAGTACATATCCTCCCAAATCAAAGATCCCATCCCGGCTCCATCTGCCCCCTCCCAATCCAATCCCAGTTCCATCCACCCCCCCGATCCCATCCTGGCTCAATCCATCCCCCGATCCCATCCCGGCTCCATTCACTCCCCCATCCCGGCTTCATCCACCCCCCCGATCCATTCCCGGCTCCATCCACCTCCCCTCAATCCCATCCCAGCTCCATCCACCCCCCCGATCCCATTCCAGCTCCAGCCATTCCCCCCCATCCCATCCAGACTGCATCCATGCCCCCCCGATTCCATCCCGGCTCCATCCACCACCACCATCCCATCCCGGCTCTATCCGTCACCCCAATTCCATTCTGGCTCCATCCATTCCCCCAATCCCATCCCTGCTCTATCCATCCCCCGAATCCCAACCCAGCTCCATCCATTGTGGTAGGTTAAGGGGGTAGAGCCGGCAACGCACTAGCCTGCTGGGGGGAGGGGGGTGTGACCCCATGTTTTACCGCACCAGGTGACGCCAACCCTAGTGAGGCCACTGACTGTCAGTACGCTAGACAAAACCATGGACAGCCAATTTGGACAAAAGTTGTACGTGCGGTCGTACGACAATCGGCGCGTGTGTACGAGGCTTAAGAGTTTCAATTTGTATGCAATCAGGTGGGACCTTGCACTACATGGTTTTGGTAAATCTAAAGGAAATCAGACAACAAAAGTTGTGTGTATGGGGTCTTAAGCCTTGTACACACGATCCGATTTTCGGACGACCGTCCGTTTTTTTGTTGGATGCTAGTCTCATGTCAAAAGTGAAGAGGTTACCAACCATACGAAAATTCTCGTACGACGAATTCAGCTTCAGAAGTGACGTAATATGTTGAATTGTTTTGTATGTATTCTTTTGTATCTGAGCATGTATCTGAGCATGCATAGTCTTGCTCTTAAATTTTTTTTCGGACGAAAACCGTACTAATTATATGAAAATTGGATGTTGTGGTCACATCCGACAAAAATTTTATAGTCTGCACATCCAGCTTTTGTCGTCCGATAAATCAGAATTGGCTGTCAAAAGCACCATACTAACGATACGAAAATCGGCAGATCGTTCATTGTACGCAATTTACCGTACGAAGTTTGCATCGTGTTTACGGGGCTTTAGGGCATGTTCACACCAGGTGTGTTGAGCTTCATTCATCAGCACTGATCAATGCAGACTCAAGGCAAGGGTACATAGAAAACAGTTGTTCTATACAAATAGTTGAATGAAATGTAATTTTGTGACATTTCATTAGTTCACAAAGGGGCGATCCGAATTCGGCGTGACTTTGCTAGGCGATTTTAACCGCAACTTCAGCGCGACTTTGGGCAACTTACAACTTGACGCCAGGCAACTTTGCCTGTGGCCAGTCAGAGAAGGGAAGGAGGGGGTTGCCTGGGAATTCACTGGGTAAATTATTTTCTGTTTCCTGTAAAGTCGCTTCAATATAGATAAAGAATCTGACTTGGAGGCGACTTCCATTGAATTCTATGGGCACAAGTCGGATAGAAGTCACCTTGAAGTAGTACAGGAACCTTTTTTGAAGTCGGAGCAACTCAGTAGTGTACATTAAGACGGCTCCCATTCACTTCAATGGGATTTCAAATGTCAAGCAACTTGGGGCGACACAAGTCCGAGCGCAAGTCACCCCTATGTGAACCGGCCCTTAAAGTTTTAGAAACGTAAACATTGATACACTGTAACAATGCTTTACACTTCCCCTAGATAATTCACATTAATGTGCATTCCTTATGTAAGCCATAATGAGCACTCCGTGGTCTGATGTTTTTTTACATTTTCTCTTGTGTTTTATTTCTGCCTGTGACCCCAAAAGAGGAAACATTCCCTCCTTTCTCATGCTTGGGCCTAGAATGGAAAACATTATCAGAAGGTCTTCAAAACATTCCCCAATGTTGGCTGGAATTGGCCTTTAACCACTTCAGCCCCGAAAGGATTTCACACTTTAGGACCAGAGCACTTTTTGCGATTCGGCACTGCGTCACTTTAACTGACAATTGCAGGGGCGTGCAATGTTGTACCCAAACAAAATTTGCATCCTTTTTTTCCCAAAAATAGAGCTTTCTTTTGATGGTATTTGATCCCCTCTGCGTCATTTCTGATCACCGCTATAAAAAAAGAGCGACAATTTTGCAAAAAAATAGTTTTTCTTACTTTTTGCTAAAGTACAAATCCAAAAAAAATATAAAAAAACATTTTTTTCATCGGTTTTGGCCAATTTATATTCTTCCTCATATTTTTGGTAAAAAAACCCCCGCAATCTGCATTTATTGATTGCTTTGCGCAAAAGTTGCTGCGTTTACAGATGATGAGAATTCATTTCTGGGGTTTTTATTTATTTTTTATTAGTAATGGTGGCGATCTGCGATTTTTAGCGGTACTGCGATATTGCAGCGGACATGTCTGACATTTTTGACACTTTTTTGGGACCAATGACATTTATACAGCGATCAGAAATTTAAATGTCCACTGATTACTGTATAAATGTCATTGGCAGGGAAGGGGTTAACCTGCAGGGGGAGATCTAGGGGTTAACTGTGTTCCCTGTATGTGTTCTAACTGTGGGGGGCTGGGCTACCACGGGCATAAGAGATCTACTGATCCCAGTGACAGGGATCAGTAGATCTCCTATGCCCACACTCACAGAGCGGGGAACCGCCATGTTTACATCGTTCTTTTGCTGTGGCCACTCATCACGGCTCTCCGGCGAACATCGCCTTGAAGCAGAATAACTGTGTATATGGGATAGTTAGCTTCTTTAAATTAAAGGATAAGTTCACCTTTCAAAACTTGTTACATGTTACACCCGTATTCAGGGTGTAATATGTAACATGTTATAAATGCACCGGCCCTTGCGACACATGTCTGCTGCCACAATTCAAAAAAAGATGTTGCCGTGTGGGGCTCTGCCCACCCAGCCATGTCACTCATTCACAGTCCTCTATGGATGGAAAACTACAAGGTCCAGCAGCCTTGTCCTGTCAGACTGTATTGGCCTCCTCATAAGAAGTACAAGCAAGCAGATACACTGACAGATCTGCAGGAGACCTGCATGGCATCAGCAATCTGCTGATCGTTGGTGCAATGCTTTACAGGCTCCTGAAACAAACAATAATAAATGCACATTTTTTTTACCTGAAAAAAATATGCATTTGTTATTTTTTGTCAAAAGGTGAACTCATCCTTTAAAGAGAACCAGTCGGGGTAGAAATATGGCAGCCACCATTGCTTACACAAAGCAATGTAGCCTGAAAACTAAAATCACATCTTGCCATGGCTGAAAATACTTATTTACATAAGTATTCACAGCCTTTGCTCAATACTTTGTTGAAGCACCTTTTGCACCAATTACTGCCTCTTGGAGTATGATGCTACAAGCTTGGCACACCTATTTTTGGGCAGTTTCTCCCATTCTTTTTGTAGGACCACTCAAGCTCTATCGGAATGAATGGGGAGCATCGGTGCACAGCCATTTTCAGCTTTCTCCAGAGATGTTTAATCGGGTTCAAGTCTGGGCTCTGGCTGGGCCACTCAAGGACATTCACAGAGTTGTCCCGTAGGCACTCCTTTGTTATGTAAGCTGTGTGCTTAGGGTCATTCTCTTGTTGGAAGATGAACCTTCATCCCAGTCTGGGGCCCATAGCGTCCTGGAGCAGGTTTTCATCAAGGATGTCTCTGTGTATTGCTGCATTCATCTTTCCTTCAATCCTGACTAGTCTCCCAGGTCCTGCCGCTGAAGAACATCCCCACAGCATGATGCTGCCACCACCATGCTTCACTGTAGGGATGGTTTTTCCCAGGGGGTGAGCCAGTGCCTGGTTTCCTCCAGACATGACGCTTGCCATTCAGACCAGAGTTCAATCTTTGTTTCATCAGATCAGAGAATTTTGTTTCTCATGGTCTGAGAGTCCTTTCGGGCACCTTTTGGCAAACCCCAGGTGGGCTGTCATTTGCCTTTTACTGAGGAGTGGCTTCCATCTATCCACTCTACCACACAGGCCTGATTGGTGGAGTGCTGCAGAGATGGTTGTTCTTCTGGAAGGTTCTCCTTTCTCCATAGAGAAACACTGGAGCTCTGTCAGAGTGACCATTGGGTTCTTGGTCACCTCCCTGACTAAGGCCCTTCTCCCCCAATCGCTCAGTTTGGCCGGGCAGCCCACTGTAGAAAAAGTCTTGGTGGTTCCAAACTTCTTCCATGTATGAATGATGAAGGCCACGGGGCTCACTAGGACCTTCAATGCTGTAGAAATATTTCTGTACCCTTCCCCAGATTTGTGCCTCAATACAATCCTGTCTCGGAGGTCTAAAGACAATTCCTTTGTGCTCTAACATGCACTGTTAACTGTGGATCCTTATATAGACAGGTGTGTGCCTTTCCAAATTATAGAATAAAGATATACTGTACCTGTGCTCAAATCCCAATAGCTTGTACATGTATTTTGTACTACCAGGTGCTAAAGGGGTTTGACCACATTAACACTGCAAATTCTGGATGGACCCTCTGCACACTGCTACACCCTTCCCAGCAAACTATTCAATGAAAAACAGGGATACTTAGTTCACATATATTGCAATACATGTTTACGCTGACCAACTGCATCAAAGAAACCCCTCTTCTGGCCAGTCTTACACTGCCTTGCCACTGCAAATGCTACGGTGGGCACCATCCCAACCTGGGGCATAAAGACCCAAGGTGGGGGAGAGCAACTAGGCTCAGATCTGGTCACTGACCTGCGTTGCAAGAGAGAAAATATATACCTGTGCTCAAATGCCAATAGCTTGTACATGTATTTGAACTACCAGATAGTCCTGGTGGTTCCAAACTTCTTCCATTTAGGAATGATGTAGGCCACTGTGCTCATTGGGACCTTCAATGCTGTAGAAATTTTTCTGTACCCTTCCCCAGATCTGTGCCTTGATACAATCCTGTCTCAGAGGTCTAAAGACAATTCCTTAGACTTCGTGGCTTGGTTTGTGCTTGGACATGCACTGTTAACTGTAGGACCTTATATAGACAGGTGTGTTCCTTTCCAAATCATGACCAATCAACTGAATTTACCATAGGTGGACTCCAATAAAGTTGTAGAAACATCTTAAGGATGATCAGTGAAAACAGGATGCACCTGAGCTCAATTTGGGTGTCATGGCAAAGGCTGTGAATACTTATGTACATGGGATTTTTTTTTTTCCGTTTCTTATTTTTAAGAAATTTGCAAAGATTTCAAACAAACTTCTTTCACGTTGCCATTATGGGGTATTGTTTGTAGAATTTTGAGTAAAAAAAATTGAATAAGGCTGTAACATAACAAAATGAGGAAAAAGTGAAGCATTGTAAATACTTTCTGGATGCACTGTAGTTTATCACTGTGAACCACAGGGGCAATAGTAGGAGGGTCAGTACCTCACTTTTTTTGGACGCAGATCTTGGTTGCACTGAGCAAGTGAATCAGGAGGGATGTCTTATATCTGCTCCTAGAGAGTGGAGTGATATGTAGTAAGAATGTGAGCTTATGGATCAGTCGCTGGATTCCCTCCCAGAAGGGGCGTATCTTGGGACACAACCAAAAAATGTGTAAAAGAGAACTAGTATCCTGTTGGTGACGCCAGCAGAGAGGTAAAACTGCAAGGAATATTTTGTGTGGGAGGGAGGGTGTCCTGTACCAGTGCGTCAATAATTTGTAGCCGGCCTCTTGGTATCTACTGGATATAGAGGAACAGTGAGTAAAAAAGAGGATACAGTCCCTCGGTTTAGTCATAAAGGTCCTATCCAAGTCCTACTTCAACTTCTGCAGGAAAAGGGGGACCTAAACAGGTATTTAACTCTTGCAGAGCGGGGGCAGCTCAATTGCAAGGGACCATTTTTCTTTTGCCCAGAGATAGGTTTTAAGAGAATGTGAAGGGAACAAATGGTACATTGAACATATTTTGTAAGTTCGATTTAGCCGCTCTTCAGATTTAAATCCATGGAAATTATTTTCTAGTCATCTCCATTAAGAAGCACCAATCTGCTAGAACCTTCAATGAAAACCAAGGCCCAGGCATTTTTTTTATGGCCTCCTTTATGTTTGGATCACTCTTCAGAGGGCATTTGACAGGCGGTGAGGAGGGGATATATTGCCTCCTCACCACCTGTTTTACCCTTTAAACCCCACACGTTGCATGCAGTAGCAGTGTGCCCCTATTTAGCTGAATGAGTTGTGTTTGGCGGGTGATACTGCCTGCCAGACACAACAGAGGGGGTAATTATTGCAGTGGGACATGTACACTTCCCTCCACTGCCTTTGCAGCTTAAGGGCTCATGCACATTGCTTCTCAAAGAAGCGGCTCCTACAGGCTTTTGAGCTTTTTTGAGCTCTAATTTTTTTCTGCCTGGAAACTCCCCTCCATGTTAGCCAATGTGTCCATGTACACTATGGCTCTGTCAGGAATTTACAGGCATATGCTCTTACAGGCGGAAAAAAACCCCCACCAAACTCACGTTTTTGAGAGGAGCTTTCGAGCAGAAAAGATGCCTAAGTGCCCAAAAGCGCTAAAAAAAGCGCGAACATGCTCAAAGAAGCTTTAAAAAAAAGGATTAAAAAAATAGGGAAAAATGAGCTGAGGGGTGGGTTTGTGAAAAAAAAGTTTATGCTCAAGAAATGGTCAGAAGCTCAAAAAAAAAAAAAAAAACACGCAAAAGAGCACAAATAAGCACAAGCTCTTTAAGCTTTTGGACCCCTTTCACACTGAGGCAGTTTTCAGGCATTTTAGCACTAGAAATACAGCTGAAAACTGCCTCTCATGCCACCCCAGTGAGAAAACCAGAGTGCTTTCACACTGGGGCGGTGCACATGTGGGACGTTAGAAAAGGTCCTGCAAGCCGCATCTTTGACGCGGTGTATACCGCCCCTGCATTTTGGAATGAATGCGCAGCACTTCTGATACGCCTGAAAAGCGATTTGGAAGTGCCGCAACACGGGCACTTTTAACCCCTTGTTAACCCCTTCTTGGGGGTTAAAAGCCTCCTGCTATCGGCAGTAAAGTGCCGCTAAAACAAGCGGCGCTTTACCGTGGTCCCGGTGTGAAAGCAGCCTTAGGCAGAGGAAAAAAAAACTCAAATGCATGTAAGAACAGCTTCTTTTTTAGTTGCAGTGTGCATGATCCCTAAGAGGGATCAATTTAAAAATGGGGCTCAGCTGTACATTTTTACTGCTCCCCCAACCACATGTGTAAATTAGGCCATAGGGCCCATTCACACTAGGAACTGCATGTGAATCACACAGGAAAGTGCTGCGTGTTCCTGTGCAATTCAAATGCAGCTCTCATTCATTTTGAATGGGCTGAAATCGCACCACACCAAGAGTAATGCATGCACTAATTTTAGAAACGTACTGCCATCGTATTACATGGTACTTTTGTACCAAGCGTTCAGGTGCGGGCAAGCTCATTGCGTTCGTGACCTGCGTTTGGGTGTCGTTAACTTTGCACTGACACCTGCTGCAGATCGCAAGGGCAGTACAATTTGAATGTGGTATGGGAAACCATTATGAAATGTGGGTTTCCCACAAGGTATTCTAGCCCCTTAGGGTAGTAATTCTCCAAGTTTGCAGGCACATTCAAATGCTGTGGTGCCAAACTTCAGCTGGTAATTCCAAACAAGATCATGCTCTCTTTTTTAGTTTCACAATATTTTATTGGAAAACATAAAACAGGTTTACAAAGTTTTTGAGCAGAACATCGGAAGAACCGTTGTCAGTTACAGTCATTGTTATAGTAATTATAAACATAACAGACAAATCTGTAGCATTTGAGTTTATGGGGTTGATTTACTAAAGCTGGAGAGTGCAAAAAACGGTGCAGCTTTGCATGCTAGCCAATCAGCTTCTAACCTCAGCTTGTTCAATCAAGCTTTGACAATAAAACCTTGAAGCCGATTGGTTTCTGGGTGGAGCTGCACCAAATTTTGCACATTCAAGCTTTAGTAAATCAACCCTTATGAGTCCACAAAAGATGAACAACAGTTAACACATAAGGTGTAGATAGATTGGATCAACGTTCAGTAGCATAACTAGCCTTCTATCTAGTGTTAAGTTATATTGGGGTGTGTTTCGTGTGTTAAGTTGGATATGTAAGAGTTGGTCACTAGGCCACTAGGTCCTCCAATCCCTTAATTAGCTTTGTTGCCCTTCTCTAAACCCTTTCCAGTTCCAGGACATCCTTCCTGAGGACTGGTGCCCTGAACTGGACAGCATACTCCAGGTGCGGCCTCACCAGAGACTTGTACTGTATAGTGGGAGAATTATTGTTTTATGCCTGGAGTTGATCCCTTTCTTGATGCATGCCAACACTTTGTTAGCTTTGCTTGCAGCAGCTTGGCATTGCATGCCACTGCTGAGCTTGTTCTCTACTAGGACCCCTAGGTCCTTTTCCATGCTAGATTCCCTCAGAGGCTCTCCCCCTAGTGAGTAGTTTGCGTTCATGTTCTTTGTACCCAAATGCATGATTTTACATTTTTCTACGTTAAACCTCATTTGCCCACCCCATTAATTTGTTCAGATCTTGTTGCAAGGTTTCCGTATCCTGTGGAGAATTTATTGCCGTGCTTATCTTGGTATCATCCGCAAATATTGAGATTGAGCTGTTTATCCCGTCCTCCAGATCGTTTATGAATAAATTGAATAGGATTGGTCCCAGGACAGAACCTTGGGGAACCCCACTTTCTACACCAGACCATTCTGAGTACTCTCCATTTATCACCACCCTCTGGACTCACCCCTGTAACCAGTTTTCAATCTAGGTCCTCACCCTTAGATCCATGTTGAGAAACCTTAGTTTGTACAGTAAACGTTTGTGGGGAACTGTATCAAATGCTTTTGCATAATCTAGATACACCCCCTCTACAGGCCATCCTTTATCTAGATGGCAGCTCACCTCCTCGTAGAAGGTTAATAGATTGGTTTGGCAAGAACGATTCTTCATGAAACCATGTTGATTACTGCTAACAATACCATTCTTATTACAATAATCTTGTATATAATCCCTTATTGTTCCCTCCAAGAGCTTGCAAATTATTGATGTTAAGCTAATTGGTCTGTAGTTGCCAGGGATATATCTTGGTCCCTTTTTATATATTGGTGCTACGTTGGTTTTCCTCCAATCAGCTGGTATCATACCAGTCAGAAAACTGCTCTTAAAGATTATGTACAATGGTCTGGCAATAACTTGGATGAGTTCCTTAAGGACCCTCGGGTATAAGCCATCTGGTCCCAGAGACTTATTAGTGTTAAGTTTTTCAAGCCTATTCCTAATTTTATCCTCAGTTAGCCATGAGGGTGCTTCCTTTGACATGTCGTGAGGACCAATATTGTAGTTCTGAATAATTGTGCCCCCCGTTTCCTTCGTGAATACTGAGGAGAAAAATAAGTTTAACACCTTTGCCATTTCTCCATCCTTTGTAACCAGATTACCTTCATCCTTCTTTATAGGGCCAATATGATCTGACCTCCCTCTCTTACTGTTTATATAAAATCATTTCTTGGGAATCTTTATACTCTCCTTGGCTATGTGTCTTTCATGTTCCACCTTAGCCGCCCTGATTGCACCCTTACATTCCTTATTGCATATTTTATAAATATGAAAATCTGACAGAGACCCCTCAGCCTTGTATTTTTTGTAGTACAAAACAAGGTCACTGTCCCCCAACTATAACTGGCCATTGCAGCAAGGAGCTATGGAAAGGCTGATACAGACAAAAAACAGAGAAATCCAAGCTCAACTTACCGACCAGTCTGCCACCAACCAAATTCACCTGTCTAACAGTAGCGTTTAAAAGGCAGGGGATTGGTTACACACATTTGCAAGTGTATGCGTAAGCTGCAGGCCCCGACAAGGTTCCCTGTGTACTGCAGACCTAACTCTGTATAAGAGGCTTCACAGTGGAAGCACATGCAATTTAATGGATAGATGAAGGACAGGTGACTGGAGGAGCCCAACCCTCCTTAAAGGACCAGACCAGACACCCAGCCGTGGCCCAATGGCGGCTGCGGTGCTAGTGTGTTACCTGAAGTGATTACAATACAAAACAGGGTCACTGTCCCCCACCTATAACTGGCCATTGTAGCAAGGTGCTATACAAAGGCAGATACAGACAAAAACAGAGAAATCCAAGCTCAACTTACCGACCAGTCTGCCACCAACCAAATTCACCTGTCTAACAGTAGCGTTTAAAAGGCAGGGGATTGGTTACACACATTTGCAAGTGTATGCGTAAGCTGCAGGCCCCGACAAGGCTCCCTGTGTACTGCAGACCTAACTCTGTATAAGAGGCTTCACAGTGGAAGCACATACAAGTGGATTCGTCAGTGACTTGTATCTTTCTGTGGTGCGGAAGTGGGTCCAACAGGCCCATGTGTGGGAAAATTTAGCTGGATAGTCTTGGGCTATAGAGATCAATTCCTCCATTTCCACAATTTTCTCAACTCTTTTAAACCACTCGGGAATAGTCGGGACAAGGGTCGATCCCCAGTGAAGAGGGATACCCATTTATAATGTTGGCTAGGTTCACGTTTGTGCTTCTGCATTTTCATGCATCTTTATGTTTTTCAATGCTTTTTGAGGCTGGGTTCACACTGCCACATGGAGCTGCTCATAGCGGGGTTCTGGCCCAGGAGGTGGGAATAGAAGAGGGACTTTTTTCACTTTTGAGCCGTAGGAGGATAAATTCAGTGCCTCTGTTCCACTGCAGGTTGGGGGGGGGGGGGGGCTTCAGGAAGGCTGTGTTGGACGTCACCTTGTCTCCGTGACTTA
>BLSH010459236.1:632503-644859 GCA_018402905.1 Glandirana rugosa | reverse complement strand
TGGGGGGTGATTAGAGGCATAAGTGGGTGTGCTGGGGGGTGATTAGAGGCATAAGTGGGTGTGCTGGGGGGGTGATTAGAGGCATAAGTGGGTGTGCTGGGGGGGTGATTAGAGGCATAAGTGGGTGTGCTGGGGGGGTGATTAGAGGCACAAGTGACTTGCGACTGGGCTCCGAGGACAGGGCCCTGCCAGGGGGGCCCTTCATGGTTTCTTGCATCGGGGCCCTGAGGGTTCTAGTTACGCCACTGGTCTCCGGTATAGGTTACCCCATTAGAAAATTTTGCCCCTATTCTTCCTGGTGGCAACTTAGAATTGTAGATTTTCGTGATGATCCTGGCATTGTCAGGGATGCTGTGCTGCTAAACCCCATAATAAGATAACATGAAGCAATTTTGCAGAATAATTTCTAGGGGCATTGTACTAGAAGGTCTCCTGAGAGTCAAGGAGTCAGTATGAGATTCATATTATTGTATATCATAAACAGTATACATTGCTGGAGGAAACAGACCACTATGAATTATAAGTGTACTCTAATAGTTTCCAGGGCACGCTGGGACTTGTAGTACTCTGTAGAATCTCCCTTGCTATATCTGAGATCCCACCTGTGTACACTGAATGGTGTTTAAAACATCCAGGGTGACAGTAATCACCACCTGATAGGTGTGTCTGTCAATGCCATCCAACACCGAGCCAATTATTGATCATGCTGAAAACAGAATCTGCAGGAGCAATATGTAAATCGCTCACTGAGTACAGTCAACCACATCTGCATTAGTGAAGTACAAATCTGTGTGCTGGAGGCTTTTACTCACTGCAAATGTAAATGGAACTTGTGCTGTGACCTTTGAATATTTGTTGCTGATGTGTGTGAGGTCAAAAAGACACCATGCTATGTTTAGCTACCAAATACAAAGAAGATACAGGGCTAGGTTGGATTACAAATTTAGCTCAGTAAATCTATACTCATAAAGTGCACTTGTCCTGGGATTCTGGGAAGTCCACAAACATGTTTTACTAGACAGTGATATATCAAATATGTGCAGACCTGTCAAGTCATCTGGGAAAATTGGGAGTCACATGATATTTTGGAGTGGCGATCCAAGAGATTTATTGATTCTCAGGATCTCCTGAAGTTTCACATTCTGATTGGTGAAATGTAAATAGCACGGCAGTTATGCTGGCATGGTGTTGAGCAGTGATCCTCTGTCCGACAGTCAATGCAAAGTTGGGCAGGACAGTCAATGCAAAGTTGTGCAGGTCTGGCCTACTATGCACTAGATGTAGCACCCTTCTAGTTCAGAGTAGGCGCTAGGTAAATTTAGTTCAGCTCCTCTGTAAACAGAGGAGCAGGGATTGATTGCTTAGGGGTGTTCGGTGTTTCACAGGCTGCTGCTACTACTCTCTCTTTTAGACACCTTTAAAAGTATAGTGCAAGGGAGAGCTGGACAGGCAGCCTGACAATTTATGGAACTTCAGCCAATCCCTAAGGAGGTGTGCCCAGAAAATGGAGAGCCCGTAAATAGTCTGAGGCCTGGCAGAAGAGCAGAGTTCCTGGGTCCAGTTCTGCAGAAGGAGACCCTTGTGCAGGGGCTCTGCCCCTGGGGCAGAGAGAAAGAGAGCTGGAGGAGCCAAGGTGAATATATCAAGGTCCCAGCTAGGCTTAGCCTTGGGGAAAAAAAGGATGGGAAGTGCCACCATCTAAGTGTAGATTATTAAAGGTAGGTAAAAACATGGATAAATGTAAAATTTGCACTCACATTTTATTGGAGGATTAAAAGCAAGGACATTTCCAGATGGAGAAACTGCAGAGCTCGGTAGAGTCGCGGCACCTCCACAGCCAGACTAACATTTTTCAGCCGCTTAATAATCTACACTTATGGTGGCGCTTCCCATACCTTTTCTTTTTATACAGATTCATGAGAGTTATCTAATCCTACTTTGGGACAGCTGCAGCCATGTTTTGAGTGACAGTAAATATCTTTTTTTATCATTATAGGCTGTCCCTGATTTGGAACAAAGTCCCTCTGTCCCCCTTTCCTCCTCATTTGTCCCTCATTTTGGTCTGATCTATATAGTTGTATATAAAATGCACTATTTATCTTTAAATGCTAATTCTTTCATCCAATTTCTAAATTGCGCAATTTGTAAATGTCAAAATCCAGTATAAAGGAATAGTAGCGGTAAAAAAGCACTTGTGGGTTTAACCAACCTTTTTTTTAAAATTCTCCTTTAAGGGGGCATGACAGGAGGTGTGTCCTATGCCTACATACTTTTGTTAATAGGTGTTCCTCGTTCCGACCTCAAAATGTTGGGTGGTATGTGAGTGATTAACCTACCTTCCCCCCTTTGCAGAGGAAAAGTGACTGTGAGGTGGTTCGGTCTACTAAGCAAGTGCAGTGCAGCCAGGAGTTGTGCACAACAACCAAGAGCATGCAATACTGCTAGAAGTTTTCTCAGTACAGTAAGGAGTTTTACAAGACAGCCAAGAGAGTACAGTGCAGCCAGAGGTTGTGCAATACAGCCTGCATTTAGTATAAAGCAGCCAAAAGTCATGCAGTGCTCCAACTGTACAGTTTCGGGGTATCCCATGATTCTCATCTCTATCCAAGTTCCTGTTCCAATAAAAAAATAAATGAATAAACCCCTAGACTCATCTTTGAGCCAGAGAAAGAGTGGTAAAAATGCAATGTGCCTGGCTGAGTGTGGATGAAAGGGGGGAGAATAGGACCAAACTACCAACGGTTCCTGCGGGGGGTAGCATAATATATACAATCTTCTTTAGAATTACAGTATCTCACAAAAGTGTGTACACCCCTCGCATTTTTGTAAATATTTTATTATATCTTTTCATGTGACAACACTGAAGAAATTACACTTTGCTACAATGTAAAGTAGTGAGTGTACAGCTTGTATAACAGTGTAAATTTGCTGTCCCCTCAAAATAACTCAACACACAGCCATTAATGTCTAAACCACTGGCAAAATGTCCAAATTGGGCCCAATTAGCCATTTTCCTTCCCCAGTGTCATGTGACTCGTTAGTGTTACAAGGTGTAAAGTGTGAATGGGGAGCAGGTGTGTTAAATTTGGTGTTATCGCTCTCACTCTCTCATACTGGCCGTTGGAAGTTCAACATGGCACTTAATGGCAAAGAACTCTCTGAGGATCTGAAAAAAAAAGAATGGTTGCTCTACATAAAGATGGCCTGGGCTATAAGAAGATTGCCAAGACCCTAAAACTGAACTGTAGCATGGTGGCCAAGACCATACAGCGGTTTAACAGGACAGGTTCCACTCAGGACAGGCCTTGCCATGGTCCATCAAATAAGTTGAGTGCCCATGCTCATCGTCATATCCAGAGGTTGTCTTTGGGAAATAGATGTATGAGTGCTGCCAGCATTGCTGCAGAGGTTGAAGGGGTGAGGTGTCAGCCTGTCAGTGCTCAGACCATACGCCACAATTCATCAAATTGGTCTGTATGGCTGTCATCTCAGAAGGAAGCCTCTTCTAACGATGATGCACATGAAACCCCGCAAACATTTCGCTGAAGACAAGCAGACTAAGGACGTGGATTACTGGAACCATGTCCTGTGGCCTGATGAGACCAAGATAAACTGATTTGGTTCAGATGGTGTCAAGCATGTGTGGCTGCAACCAGGTGAGGAGTACAAAGACAAGTGTGTCTTTCCTACAGTCAAGCATGGTGGTGGGAGTGTCATGGTCTGGGGCTGCATGAGTGCTGCCGGTACTGAGGAGCTACAGTTCATTGAGGGAACCATGAATGCCAATATGTACTGTGACATACCGAAGCAGAACATAAACCCCTCCCTTCAGAGACTTGGCCGCAGGGCAGTATTCCAACATGATAACGACCCCAAACACACCTCCAAGATGACCACTGTCTTGCTGAAGAAGCAGAGGGTAAAGGTGATGGACTGGCCAAGCATGTCTCCAGACCTAAACCCTTTTGAGCATCTGTGGGGCATCCTCAAACGGAAGGTGGAGGAGCGCAGGGTCTCTAACATCCACCAGCTCCGTGATGTCATCATGGAGGAGTGGAAGAGGAATCCAGTTGCAACCTCTGAAGCTCTGGTGAACTCCATGCCCAAGAGGGTTAAGGCAGTGCTGGAAAGTAATGATGGCCACACAAAATATTGACACTTTGCTCCTAATTTGGACATTTTCACTTAGGGGTGTACTCACTTTTGTTGCTTCAAGTAAAGTCCCACCTTTCCTTAATTTTTCTTTTTTTGCAAATTTTATTTCTCATATATCATAGTGATGGAAGCGTTCGGCCTTGCCAGGCCATGGCTTCCTATAAAGTCCCAAATTCCCCCCCCCCCCCCTTTTCTAAGTCAATAGGGATGGAAGCACGTAATGGGTCTAATTGTTATAATTCCCTATACACCGTTCTGCTCTTGTTTGGTCTAATGTCACCTCCCCTAGTGCATATGTCTACATGTACATTATTTTACAGGGATTTAACCTTCAATGTCTGGATATTGGTTCCTCTGCTTATTACGCATTCTGCACCCGTGTATGGTGGGGGTTGTTGCGGCTCTTGGGGCCATCTGGGATTCACTTGGTCAGGAAGCTGCGATGCACACTGATTGTTCCATCTGATGCCTCACATGGGAGCGGGTTCTCCGTCACTGCGCATCGGCATCACGTCACCCATACTGGACGTGCGACGTCCTCGTGGTGATTCTACACCAGCTGGATCAACCATGCTCGCGGACACTATGGGTGGTTAGGCTGTTTTCCAGGCGTTTCTTCACCCTGGACTTGGCTCCTCCCTACCTTCTCGCCCCCGCGTGCGTGATGTTGTTGGGTGATCCGGTGGCAGCGCCTACATTGGGCATCACTCTTGGTGGGGTTGGGCATCCTGAGATTGCAACACCCTGCATCACATGCACCACTATAGATCATGGTCCTACAGTCTTACTGGTATCCATTCTTATAACACAGCCCTTGTCCTTTCCTTTTCCTTCCTTGGCTCCTCTCTACACTTTTTTCATCATCCTGGTCTTCACTTTCCCACCCTCCTCATCTTGGTTTTCTTTCCAGTCTTGTTACACATTGCACTCACTAATTTCCTTACCAGTTTTGCTGACCAATCATTATTTTTTCCCACAGCTGTTTCATCCACTTTGGCCCATTCTATTCCTCCTCTCATCAGTGATGCCCCTGCCCACCCTGGGTGCTGTTGAGGTTGGGTTGCTGCCTCTTTACCCTCTGCCACAGCTCCCGGCCATGATGCCCCCAGGTGACCCACTTGCCCTGACGGTTTACCACCACTACACGGGTGCTGTAAGTTGCATCCATAGTTCTTGGAGGGGTTCGCTACCCCTACTGTTCCTATGCTGTCAATTGTTAGTTTTTAACCAATTTTCTTTCCAGATACACCATGTGCTTGCTCCTGACGAGTGGCTCCAAGCCGCAAAATGCATAGAGCTACCAGCTGCCGTGTTTTACATTTAATATGTGTTTTTTAGAATCTGGACTATATCCTTACCCCTGATAACCTCAACAGAGATTAGCAAGGTCATAGACCATGCAGACAATACCGTGTATATAGGTACATCTGTGTATATACAGTATATATATATATATATATATATATATGAATTTGGTGGATGGGGGTAATTCATTGTGCAATGCATATTTGTACTTAATATGATTATCTTGTTTAACTATTTATGATTGCTATCAAGACTATCTGTATATATGTGATTATATGCACCAGTATATTTATTACCAATTAATAAACATTTTTATTTATCCATCAATCTATTCTTGTATCCACCACGTGCTTCATGTAAAGTCCCACCTTTTCTTACTTTTGCTTTTTTGCTAATTTTATTTCTCATATATGATAGGGATGGAGGCGTACGGCCTTATCAGGCCATGGCTTCATATAAAGTCCCAAATAGTTTCCCCTCCCCTTTTTTTCTATTTGTTAAGTGTTGTCACATGAAAAGATATAATGAAATACTTACAAAAATGTGAGGGGTGTACTCCCTTTTGTGTGATACTGTATCATCAACTATGTAATGTAAGAGCATGCTTGATTGGATACTTTTTGAATAGATTGTTTATGTTTGGCCTCATATTATATCATTTTGGTAAAACTAAAGCTGCCCATACCCATGTAATATGAGAACAAACCTTAACATGCATTCAACAGACATCGAATCAGGCGGACCCTTGCACTAGATGTTGATGGGGACAAGGGCATCTTCCCGACAACCCTGGGTGGTGGTGGTGGGGGTCTGCGGGTAAGAGGCTTATCAGAATCTGGAAGCCCCCAGATCCCCCCCCCCATCATGTGAATGAGTAGGGGTACATTGTACTCCTACTCATTCACCCAAAAAAGTGTCAAAAGTAAATAAAAACAGTACATAGGTTTTTGGCAAAGTCCTTTATTAAAAATGAAGAATTTTCTCCCTCCTCTGGTTCTTCTCTCTCCGCTGTCTTCTTCCTCTGGTTCTTCTGCCATTTCTTTCCCCTCCACTGATGTCTTCTCCAGACGCTGGCTCCCGCTGTTGTGTCGGCTCCCACTGTCTTCCATTTCTTATATAGCTTGGCCAGCTGGTGACTCCATTCGGAGACCCCACTTCCTTGTGATGTCACTGCCCCATCATGCCCGGGCGGTGATGTCACTAGGGGGTGGGGTCTCTGGATGACGTCACAGGATGGCCAAGCCCCATGGCTACACGAAAAAGAAGAATCAGCGTAAAAAGACAGCGGAGGCAGAAGAACTGGAGGTAGAAGACCGGAGGGAGAAGAACAGGAGAAAGAAGAGACATTGGAGCTACGACAGGGGGAAACTTCATTTTTAATAAAGGACTTTGTCAAAAATCTGTGTACTGTCTTTATTTATAAGACTTTTTTGGGTGAATGAATAGAGGTACAATGTACCCAATACTTATTCACATGGGGGAGGTGGGATCTGGGGTCATCATGTTAAAGGGTGCCTCCAGATTACGATAAACCTCCTGCCCACAGACCACCGCCCAGGGTTGTCGGGAAGAGGCTCTTGTCCCCATCAACATGGGGACAAGGTGCTTTGGGGTGAGGGGCTGCTGGGCTGCATGCTCGGATAAGGGTCTGGTATGGATTTTTTCTTTCATCTTGGCATGGTCTTGGGGGGGGGCACACCAGTTTTTTTTTTCATTTTACAGTGGGGTTCCCCCCTCAAGATTCATACCAGACTCAAAGGGCCTGTTATAGTCGGATCAAAGTCGGATCCCGTTCATTGAAGTCGCATGGAAGTCGGACATGAAGTCGTAGGGCAAAGTAGGATTGGAAGTTGTCTGACTTCCATGTCGGAGCAGTGTGAACCCGGCTTTAGATCTACCAACAACTATGTTGAATAAAGACTTGCCTGATTGAATACAAATCATGAGGATAAATAGATCAAAAAGGAAGGTGCGCACACCTAGTGCATTACCAATGGCATTAATTAACCACTTCCGTACCGCCGGACATCATATGACTTCCTTGGGTTTGAGTGGTGATATCTGAATGGTGCCTGCAGCTTCAGGCACCATTCAGATACCGTTTTTTTCTTCTGGCGATTCCCCGTCAGATAAAAGTGGTCTTAGTGGCGGATTCGTCACGAGATAAATTTTATCAGCAGCGGGAGAGGTCGCCCCCCCCTCCTGCCGCTTTCCCGTCATCTCCACCGCTTACCGGACCCGCTGGCAGTGGCGGAGATTATCGGATCCGTCCCCCCCAGTGTCCATGAGCCGAGTGAGCGGCTGAAGCCGCTCACTCGGCTCCATAGTACAGCAGGGCGGAAATGACGTCAGAAGTCACTTGCACCCAACGGTATTAAATGGCTGTCATTTTTTTCAAATCATTTTTTTTGGTTTTTTTTTTGACAACCACTTTAACCTACAGGTAAGCCTATGATAAGGCTTACCTGTAGGTGCCCTGCATATCTCTGAAACCTGTATGGTTCAGGAGATATGCAGTGTATTTGCTGTGTCGACGTCATGTCAGGACATGCGCAGTGAAGGAACGGCCTCCGTGCCGTTCCTCCACTGCGACCGTGCCATGACTGGCGTCTCCCGCGAGCATGCGCGGGAGTGACGTCACGCGACTCCGGCCAGTCACAGCGCTGGAGTCGCGGCCCCGGAAGGAAGAGGGGCAGAAGATGGATGCCGCCAGCACAGGTGTCAGTTACCTGGTTGGAGGCCAAAGTGCAGAGAGGGCTTCCCTTGCAGCTAGGTGCAGAGCACCCCCTGGAGGTGGAACAGGGGGCCCTATGCCCAGAGAGGCAGGGGTTACTGGTAGCGCTGGCCAGGTGCGTGGTCACTCAGGATGGTTCTGCTGGAACCAGGACGGGCTGCTGGGCTGGAGTCCCCTGGAGACACTGGAGCACACGTGGACCGAGCAGGAAGGACCAGAATCAGGATCAAGGTCAAGCCGGAGGTCATACACAGGAAATCAAGCAAAGTCTATAGTCTTGCTTCAGGAGTGATCAGAAGCGGAGTCAAAGCCAGGCCGAGGGTCAAACACAGGTTAGGAGCCGAGGTGCAGAGTAGTGAGAAAAGACAGGGGTCAAAGCCAGGAATCAGGATCAGGATGGTCAGGACAAGCCGGGTCGGTAGCCGAGGGTCGGATCAATCAGGAACAGGAAAGCAAGGACAGCAGGAAGCTGAAGATAATCCAGCAACTCATGTCTCTTCTGCATGGGTTTAAATAGGGCATTGGTTTCCAACATCTGCCTCATTGCGTACGAACGAACGCGCGCGCGTGCGCACTAACGTTTGGAGCCTTCCGTTCGTTCTCGTTCTTCCACGCATGCGTAACGGCGCATTCCTACGTGCCAATGGAGAAAACCTTCGCTGGATCGTTCTCTGACAACAGGGGACAGCGCTGGACATTGCAGGCTTCGTTTGCAGGTAAGTAACACATAATGGGCTACTATGCGATGCACAAGTGATATCCTAACAATAGACTACAGCAATATCTCTGAAAAAAGAAGGATATGGAGGATTTGGATGATGTCTACCACATGTATGTACTATTTCCTGGCCCTACCTCATGTCAGCACAAAATTGATGGTAAGTACTTTGGTTGCTGCAAGTATATCCCCCTTACCGCACCGCCCCTCCATGTTCACCCTCTCATGGAGTTGGAAGACCCTGAATGTTGAATGGTAAACCCTCCTGAAACTGGGTGCCCTTTGTGCCGGGCCATGGGTAATGTTGCTTAACGACTTCTGCTCCGGAAGGTTTTACCCCCTTCCTGACCAGGCCATTTTTTTGCGATATGGCACTGCGTTACTTTAACTGACATGCGACACTGCAGCCAAATAAATTTTATGTCCTTTTCCCCCCAACAAATAGATCTTTCTTTTGGTGATATTTGATCACCTCTGTGGTTCTTATTTTTTGCGCTATAAACAAAAAAGACCAACAATTTTGAATAAAAAAAAAAAAATAAAAATAAAAATTTCTTCATCAGTTTAGGCCAATATGTATTCTGCTACATATTTTTGGTAAATAAAATTCCCAATAAGTGTATATTGATTGGTTTGAGCAAAAGTTATAACGTCTACAAACTATGGGATAGATTTAGGGACTTTTTTTTTTTATTTTTTTTTTTTACTACTAATGGCGGCTATCATCAAATTTTAGTGGGACTGCGACATTGAGGCAGACAGATCTGACACTAAGTGACACTTTTTGGGGACCAGTGACACCAATACAGTGATCAGTGCAAAGAAAATGCACTGACACTGTATAAATGACACTGGTAGAGGAGGGGTTAACATCAGGGGCAATCAAAGGGTTAACTGTGTTCCCTATGTGTGCTTTCTAACTGTAGGGGGAGTGCTTTGACTAAAGGAAAACAGAGATCCATGTTTCTGAGATCTCCATTCTCCTTTCTGGCATAACAGCAGTCTGCCTTGTTTACATAGGCAGACCGATGTTCTGCCTCTCCACAAATAACTGCAAGGGTTCCCAGCGGCCATGGCGGCTGCCAGACCCACTGATTGGCCCCAGTTGTGTCCAATCACAGCGGGAGCGGGGCTCCAGCAGCGCGAGCACACGAGATCCGATCACAAGAATCACGTACAGGTATGTGATTTTGCACTAAAGGGCAAGACGAAGGGAAAAATGGCTACAGCGTGGACCCGAATTGACCATAGACGTCCTCCCATGCACGAGCTGCGTGTGGCCCACTGCGAGGCATGCCTGGCATGCTCTGTGATCATCTCGTCAATGAGGCTCGGCTGATCACAGATCGTTGTAATGGGCCTTTCCACATGATCCTTTCCACATGATTAGCTGTCAGTGACATGTGATGTAAACACGCTGACAGCATGAGGGAAAAAAAGCCAATCACCAGCTACAGAGGGAGGGACTTTGATCCCGCACACGGAGAGGCACTGCTGCTATGCAGTGCCCTCCAGTGCCATCTACCAGTGCCACCTACAGGTGCACATCAGTGCAGCCTACCAGTGCTCACGAGTGCCACCTATCAGTGCCCACCAGTTCACCTATCAATGCCCACCAGTGTCCCCTATCAATGCCCACCAGTGCAACCTATCAATGCCAATCAGTGCTGCCAACCAGTGCCTCATCATCAGTGCCACCTATCAGTTCTGCCGATCAGTGTCACCTACCAGTGCCCATCAGTGCCACCTATCAGTGCCGCTTATTAGTGCCACCCATCAGTGCCTTTCAGTGCCACCCATCAGTGCCCTTCAGTGCCGCCCGTCAGTGGCACCCATCAGTGTCTACCAGTGCCACCTCATCAGTGCCCACCAGTGCCACCTATCAGTGCCCATCAATGCTGCCTTATCAGTGCTCAACAGTGTCTCCTTATCAGTGCCCATCAGTGCAGCCAATCAGTGCTGCCTCATCAGTGCACATCAATGAAGGAGAAAAATTACTTATTTTCAAAATTTTATAACAAACTATGAAACAGCTTTTTTTTAGAAAAAAATAAAAAAACCTAGCAGTGATTAAATACCACCAAAAAAAAGCTCTATTTGTGTGAAAAAAAAGTTACAAATTTCATTTGGGCACAGTGTACCATGACCGCGCAATTGTCATTCAAATCGCAACAGCGCTGAAAGCTGAAAATTGGCCTGGGTAGGAGGGGGGTTTAAGTGCTGGTAAGCAAGTGGTTAAACAGTCTTAGAGCTGGCAAAGGAACTGGTTTCTCTCCTTCTCTCTGCAGTCCTGACAGTTTTCTCCTGTGAGGTAAAGCCTTGTTGCTGTTTGCTCCCTTGCTGTGCTGTGTTCCTGGGGGTTAGACAGTCTGACTGGTTTTGTCTCATATTCTGTGTCTCCTGTCTGGAAGGGCTGCCTGACCTCACCTGCTGCTGCTTCTGAAGTAAGTGGATGAAAGATGATGGGTCTTAAAGTGACAGTGTACCTGTATATTATTGGTGCGAAAATTATGATTTTTTTCCCTTTTTTTTCACATATGAGCTCACCACACCTGTCAGTGGCACAGAAGACTAGCAAAAGGGGGCAACGTGGGACACTTTTAAAAGAGTGCTCAAGGAATGCAAAGTATGGTGTTTTGCATTTTATTTTAGAAGCCCTAAACGCTAACACTCCAGCAAACATAAGACCCACCACTGGTCATCTCTTGACCAGGACAATCTGCATTCTTCGGATTCCCACACAGGGCGGCTTTCATGCTCCTCAAGCAGGCAGCTCATGTGGCAATGGCTCACATGCATTTAAATCATCACAATAGAAAATGCCTTGCCCAGCCCTAGGTGCATGTTGGACCTGCATGCAGTCTGCAGTGACGGGAAATTAATTTGCATGAAGACCTCTTCAACTTAGAAATTGTGGTGAATTGGCCCTCGGACTTGTAGAGAATCTATACTGTGGCAGGTTTTTACCTGTTGACTAGCAACAGCGTTAACTGTGATGTTTAACCACTTCCTTACCGGCGTATTGTAAAAATACGCCGGCAAGGTGCACTCCCCATCCTAAGTGGACGTTATATTACGTCCTCTTGTTTTCGCCGCTTTGCGGGCCCTTCACCAATTTGTAGTGTCAATTGCGACAACGATCAGTTGTCCATTTTTGGACGGTGTCATATCTAAGAGATGTTCAGGCTCCCGGTTAAGTGGTGTTAAAGATTCAACTTCTCCAGAAGTACGTTTAATTAAAGGGCAGTGACGTCTGACGTACGTCCAGGTTGTACGTGGATCCCGACCCGTTCCGTAAAAGATAACACTACTAAATTTACGTACACTCGGTAACGGTGTACTCGACGGACGAACTCCTCGTACTTTCGGCGGGACACACCCTTAGGCTTCTTACGTCTAACAGGACCAGTTCTCTACTGGTCACCACCCAGAATACAAACGACC
>BLSH010459236.1:607825-625055 GCA_018402905.1 Glandirana rugosa | reverse complement strand
GTGTTTACTTACACGGACCTCCGTTCTTTCACTCCGGGGGGGGGGGGGGCATCGCGGGTGGCCGGCGGAGATCGACTCCGCCGCACCCGCTCCCTGGCCCTCCCCGAACACAGTGAGCGCGCGGGCGCGCCCGTTCACTAGGCGCGATCTCGCGGCTGCCGTCATATGATGGCGATCCGCGTTACAGAGCCACTTTGCCGCCGTCAAATGCCGATCGGCGGTCGGCAAGTGGTTAAACATGGACAAGTTGCTAACAGTGTGCATGCAAAGGTCAAAAGACGTCAGGAAAGTGGACAATCTTTTTATTTCCCCGCCAGGTTCTCGAGTCATCTTCTATTGGTTTACCAGTGTAATTAGATTGGCATGCAGGAAGTAGGCCTTTCTGCTCAGGAACAGGTGCAGGCTCCTTCGACCTAAGGGGGGGGGGGGGCAGCCTTTGGGGCAGCTATCATGCATGGAAGATGTATGTGAGACAGCTAGCCCTTAATTCAACTTTACAAGCTAGGCGTGCAGTCAGCAAGTTCTGCACAGTTGGGGACGAGACATGTCTTCGGCAGCTTTTCTTTGATCATCTTTTCATGTGTTCTCTCCCGCCCATTTATTCAGCTAGTTATATTCCATGTGCTGACATGAGGTAGGGCCAGGAAAATGGAAAATTGTTATCAAATAATTCCTGGCCTATCCTCACATCAGCACAGGACTCCATCCTTAGTGGCCTGTTGCAGGCTAGGTTATCAAACACTTCAGTGGGGGAAGGGTTGTCTTTTATTTAGCTAGGAAGAGGTGGCCCTGTGGGCTCCAGAGGAGGCGTTAACCCGTTGTGTGCTAACGCGAGGACAGGCCAGGAAAGGAAAATTAGGGTAAGTGTTTGATAACAATTTTCCATTATAGTGGTTGATGGTGTAAAATTGCAAAGAAAGTTAACTTCCGCTTTAAAAGTTTATATTTGACAAAAGTTGTTTATGTGAAAACAAATATAAGAAAACAGTTTAACCAGTTCCCACCGGAGGTCTGCATATATGCAGCCTCTTGGCTGGGGGGCTTTAATGCAGGCAGGCTGCAAATATGCGCAGGGCGGATCCAGGGGGGGGGGGGCAACGGGGAAATTGCAATGGCAATTGACTGACTCTCTGTATCTTCAGCAGGCAGCCTTCACGCTGCCAATGTTTAAGCAAAAAATTGGGCAATGAAACTGAGGTTAGCACCAAACCAATGCACATGCACTTGTCTTATGCACATGCTTTTGAAATGAATCATATACACTGCAAACAGGTCACTTAGAGGTTAAAACTTATAAGCTGTGGTAGGTTAACACTTCTTCTGTAGTGGCTGATCACTTAGAAACTGTTGCCACCAGAGCAAATCACATTTGCTTTTTGCAGGACCAAAATTTACTACACCAGGCTCCTGATACTGAAAATGAACCAGGAGTGGCCGGTCCATAAGGGTTTGGAGGGGCGCCGCCCCCCTAGTTTGCATGCGGGGTGCCGGACTCATAGGTTTCTGTGAGCTTTTTTTAAAGCCACATGATTAGAGCCTAAGGCTCTAATTGGCTTGAAAAGTACTGCGCCCCAAACCCACCGACTTGTAACATTAGCAAATCAATATTCGCTATAGTCTTCCAGCTTCTCCTCCCGGCCAATCAGGACAGGAGGCGGATTGGGTTGGCCTGGAGGAGAAGCCGAGGAAACTGCGGTGCCGTGACCGTGGAAGGGTGAGTGTGGACCTGGGGGGGGGGGGTTATTTGCCACCCCCAATAAAAGTTTAGCACCACTGGAATGAACATATTACTATCTTGCTGTTTGTACAGTACAAGTCATGTACTACTTAACTGTCAGGGGTTCCAGGCTCTTTTCAGCTGCCAGAACTGCTGGTAATGTTGTCACTGTAAAATTACCAGCAGCTGGAGTTAATAGGTACCTTAACCTTGAAATAGTAAATAGGAGAAATACACATCAACTTTGAACAACCTTGCGTTGCATGTCAATGTGTCTGTGAATGTGCATCAACATGTGCAAATGTGCTTGAACATGCATCAAAATGTGTTCACAAGGTGCATTGCAATGCCTGTTAAAATGCATGTCAACACAGGGTACCATGTTTTCATTTACTTCAATGGAAAATGCAGCTATCAAAAAAACAGAAAAGTGTGAGTCTGACATGAATCTATTTGCTACTATGATTTAAAGGCTTTGTGTCCTCTCAGAAAAAGTACAATTACCCACTCTGCCTAGATCGTCTGATCAAAACTGCTCAACCCCCGGTGGCTTGCCTACCTGAGCATTACATCTTGCTGCTAAAACTGCATCAGTGGGGAGAAAGATATACGTCGCTGAGACAGGGGTCAGCAACCAGTAGATCGCAGACAGGTGACTGGTATATCGCAGTCTGGGCTTGCTGACCGCCATCCCAAAGCATCAAACAGAGCGCAATGCAGAGGGACTACTTATATAGTTGGAGGTGTAGTAGGGAGTAAAGATGCACATGCACTTGCAAACACGCCCGAGCCCGCCAGGAAGTGAACCCTGCACTGCACTAATCACAGGCAGTGAGACATTCCCTGATGCGCGTTTGTAGCGACCGGGGAATGTCTCATTGCCTCTGATTATCGCAGTGCAGGGTTCACTTCCTGGCAGGCTCAGGCGTGTTCGCAAGTGCACGTGCCCGAGCCTGCCAGAAAGTGCACCCTGCATCCACCATCCTTAGTAGGGAGCAAGAGAAACATAAGCTGATGCCTGCTCTGTAATGCAGAGAGATACCAACTGCACTCCACCTCTTATTCTGGCTAGCGGTCTCCAGAGTGGTGGCAGCAGCAGGAAAGAAGAAATCTTCGGGTCAGTGTGAAGCAATACACTGGAAATAATAGTATAGGGCTGCTTTAACACTGATGTGCTGCAGTTTACCCACACCACGGTTGCAGTGCATTTTACCTGCAGCTTTCCTGTGGGTTTGCTGCTCTTAGCCATAGACTTCCGTTACATCCTGTGGGTTTGATGCATTTTCTGAATGCAGGAGTTTTGGTGTACTTTCAAAAAGTGCACCACACCTACAGAATATAATAATATATGTATAATATAATAGAAGTCTATGGTAAAGCACAGCTAGCCCAGGAAACTCACAGATGCACCCGCGGTGCTGGTAAACCACATCAGTGTGAAAGCAGCCTTATAGGGGGCTCAGAACATTAAAGGCTCATTTACATTTGTAGTTCGGGGGCAGGGCTAGTGCATGGATTTTCAATACCCTAGGCCAAACCTCCTTTTACAGCTCCATTGGCTCCACCCCTGACTCCACCCCTTTGCCCTGCCCATGTGACAGGAGGCGGCGCTATACAGGAAGCATCGACTCTACTTCCTCTAGCGCTGGTTCCAGTGCTGCTCTGCACCTCTAATTACACTACCGGTCTGACGGAGCAGCTGCCTGAGATTGAGTAATTTACATGCTGCAGCCTGCAGAGTATGCCGATGCGGATGGAAACCAGCAGCCGGGCGACCCTAGGCAGCAGTGCGCCCTAGGAGGCTGCCTAGTTTGCCTAGTGGTAGCGCCGGCCCTGTCGGGGGGTGGTAAAACCCCATAGTTAAGATGTGTTTTTGCCACCCCTACCCCATCCACACCTCCTTTAGCTGCAGTGGCCAGGGGTGTATACATTTCGCAGCCACAGCAAGAGTTCTATCCCCCAGTCATGGTTGGTCGGGGTGGCACTTGTCAAGCATGACCCATTCAAGTGAATGAGGCCACTCTGCACATGCCCTGCAGCCTTGTGCAGTACAGCAAACAAGGGATTAAAGCAGACAGTGTTGTGTTGCTTTCTTACCACCTACTTTAAGTCTTTGGACCCCACAGAAGCATGCAGTTGCGGGGCGTTTGCAGAGTGGCCCCATTTACTTGACTGGATCTTGTTTGGCAGGCAGTAGCACCCACCAAAAGCAGCAGGGGGCTTAATTCCTGCTGCCACATGTGTACACCTTTGGCTGCTACCTCACAGTGAATGATATCGCAGCCGCTGTCATATGAAGGCGGTTTGCGATATCGAGCCACTTTGCCGCTGTCAGACGCCAGTCGGCAAGTGCTTAAAGGGGTGAGATGGCAACCCACCTGATTTAAACCCATGATTGCCGTGCAATAGTATGGCAATTAGAGGTTTAAGTCAGTTGTGAGGAGGCGACACTGTTTGACCCTGTGCCCGGTGATCTTTGACTTCTCCCATGTTTTTCAGGTAGATCCCCACCTCTTTAAGGTTGCCTTCAATGTTGCACAATGTGAACATTGTGCAAACTGAAGTATTTAGGTAAGTAATTAGTTGGGGGTGGAGAGGATTGTGTAAATTACTGTAGATCTGGGGGGCTAGGCATGGTTAGCAATATTACTTACTCTTTAACCACATCTTGACAATCATTTCATCAACCTTTATTTTGGTTACAGCAAGCAACAGTTACAATTCCTGTCAGATTTTGTTTCCTGCTGTCTGTGGCAACATTTGAGAAAGTTTCCCCTACTTCCTGTCCAGGTGACAATGTTATTACACATTATTAAACCATTATTGGTTACACAACACTAATGTTACTTGTATCAACCTACATCTCGTTAACGTCTGTAATGTCAGCAGTTGATCTGTAATGACAGAGCTAAGTAAAAGTGGAGTGCTGACAAAGCTTGTCCACTCTTGGGCATGGTGTACAATGTACTGTATATCAATTCATGGGCCTGGGCTGTATCATCAAGTTCCTCGCAACCAGGTCTGAATATGATTGACAGCTGATGGGAAGTAACTCCAGTTCCTAGTAAGATAACATGATTTTAAAAAGTTGATGTAATGTTATTAATCTCATGTACAGCTTTTTGATGTAACAAGTACCCCTCCATTCCATAAATTATTTTACGTTTTAAATAGTTTAAATTGTTGCTGAAAATAAGCAAGAACAGAACACTGGTAAACAAAATGTGAATTTTGACTTACCTGTATAATCCTTATCTTGAAGTGCAGTACAGGACACAGGAAGTGCAGTCATAGACCATGGCTTGTTTGTCATTGCCTTCAGATGATTAGACACTGTTAAAAAAGCCTGGCTGGGAATGCCCTTAGTGCACCTTCATATAACCCCACACACTCTGTGGAACTCCAGTTATGTAGCAAGAGAGACAGAGGACAGAGACCTTGTTGTACTCCAAGATATGACGTTTACAGTTAAGTCAAAATCCCCAATTTGTACAGTACAGGACTTGTAGCTGTAGATCATGGCATGTCCCCATGCAATAAACTGACGGATGAGAAGCAAAGTAAGAAACAGCAGTATGCAAGAAAGCAAGGGTCAGTGGACCCAATATATTCAGATGACAGCTTCAAACACCTTGTGGCTGAAGCTCTCATTAGCAGATCCACCCTTTAAAACTTTGAGAATCTATGAACAGAGGACTAGGTGGTGGACCTGCAAGCCTGTGAAACAGATGCTTGATGCTAAAAAGCACAGGAAACATTGAGAGATCTGGTAGAATGGGCCCTAATACAGAAGAGAGAAACCGTTTGCCTTGAGGGTATAGGTACTGGAAATGAGCTGCCTAGGCAACTTATCAATGGTGGAACAGGAATCAAGATGTCCCTTCTTGGGACCTTTAGGGAGGACAAAGAGGCATCCTAACTGTTCTGACCACATCCAGGCAGTGGAGTAAAATCAGCTTTTGTGTGCATTGGCGCAAGACAAAAGGAACGAAGGATAATAACCTCATTGAGGAAAAAGTAAGAGAGCACCTTGAGGAGGAAGGAAGGTATGGGTCTCAGGACCATCTTGTCTCTACAGTATGTAAGATAAAAACAGATTCCTTACAAGAAAGAGTTGACAACTCAGAGACACGTCTCACAGAGGTAATGACCCCCAAAAAGGGCCACCTTACTGGTGAGATCCTCCAATTGAATATGCCAATTCGGTTCAAAGGAAGGTCTCTGAAAAAATAAAAAGTACAAGATTCAGATCCCAGGGAGACATGGGAGGTCGAAGTGAGGGACTGAAATGAGCAACTTTGTGTACAAAAGTCTTGACAAGAGAGTTCCAAGCCAAATGTTTCTGGAATAGAATTATATAATGTATAAACCTATTCTTTTAGGGCAGGGTCTCTAAACTGAAGCCTGCAGGCCAGATGAGATCCTTTGCTTGCCTTTATCTGGCCCTTGGAGCACTGTTCAACTCACCGACACCAATGATGAGGCAGCATTCCTTCCATTGACACCAGCTGTGGGGTATCATTTCTCCCACTAACACTGATCATGGCGCACTATTCTTCCTTCTACCAGCACTATGTAATTTTTTACTCCCACTGACCATTAAAGTTCAGACATTGTTTACACTGACTCTAGAGCATTTTCTACTTCCAATGGCCACACTCCAGCCCCCCTAATGTCTGATGTTTAGAAAATTTGGAGATCCCTGCTTTAAAGTACTAAGAGCCGGATTCTTGTCAAGCCCAGACTGGAGGATGGCTAGGATGCGAGGGATAATATATTCCTGGGGGTTCAGATGCCTGGCTTTTGCACCAGCCAAAGTATACCTGCCAGGTGCGATGGTAGATCTGATGAGAGGTAGTTTTTATCACCTTGAGTATGGTGGAGGTAAATGTCCCTATCTTTTTTGACTTGGGATTCAAAAGTAACACCATTAAAGCCAGTGACTAAGAAGCAGAATGGAACAAAGGTCTTGTGACAGGAGGTCTGGCCTGTTTGGAAGAGGCCTAGGCACTGCCAGGAGTCTGTGTACTGAGAACTCCAGGGCCAGTTTGAGGCAATGAGGATCATTGCATTCAGTTTTTCCTCTGTGTTGCAGAATATTCAAAGAATTCTCACTGGAGGGAATGCATACACCAGTCTTAATGAGAACCAAGCAATTACCAGGACCTTGAATGCGAGAGCCAGGTGATCCCTTGACCTGGTCACAAATCTGTCTAGTATTTTTCGGAATCTGAAAACCATGATGTTCATATCTGGTGTTCCCCATTTCTGACAGAGGATTGGGAAGATCTACAGATAGAGAGCCCACTTCAGGTGTTGACGAGTCAATAAGTCAGCTTGCCAAATTCATAGTAAGAAGAAAGTAGAGAGAGTTGGAATGTGTTTTTCCATCCAGGATAGATTCAGGCTTGTTTTTTTTCAGGACTGCCCATCTTCTGGTACCCTGGCACCTCCTTCATGGTTTCTGTATGCCACTTCCGTGGTGTTGTCAGACTGTAATCTGACTGGGTGACCATGTAGGAGAGGGTTACAGTGTAGGTCAATCAGTTTTCTGGCTCTCAGTTGCAGAATGTTAATGGGGAAGCACTGCCTCCTGTGGGGACCAGGTTTCCTGGACAGTCTGGAATTGTAGATCCCAGCTCCAGCTCCATTCAGTTTTGGAACTAGGAATAGGTTTGAGAAAATCCCTTTGAACCTTTCCTCCGCAAAAACTGGGATTACCACTCCATGTGCCTGAAGATGACTCGGCTGTCCACAAATCTGCTTGTCTATGGGGCGAAGTTGGCAGACTGGAGGTTAGGAATGAAAGAGGAAGCAGGGATAGAAATTCTGTTTTGCAGCTCTTGGAAACAAAAAATTGGACCCAAAGGTCCATGACTTCTCTGATCCATACTGACGCACATGCCAAAAGATTTCACCACTCTGGAGAGTGGGGGCACACTTTCATTGTTAATAGGGCTTCTGGATAGCCCTGGATGGTTTTGGAGTCCAAGGCTTGCGACAAAAGGATGGACCCACTTTATACTTAAAGCAAGTTCAGCTGACCAAGCCTTAAACCACAAAATTCTGTGCATATGCAAAGAGAGCAGTGTCATCCTTGCAACCTGATGAAGCACAGTCTCCAAATCATCAACACAAAATAGCATGCATGAGCTTCAATTGTTACAGCTGAACAGGTTCCTCAAAGACAGGATTGTGTTTTCTATTTATTTGCGCATTCCAATTAGCAACTGTTTAACAATTACACATGGCCATAATGGCTGGTTGTAAGGCAGAACCAGCGGGAGCAAAGGTTGATTTCACAAGAGATTCTAAGTATCTAACAATAGAATCCTTAAAAAAGGGGGAAACCTCAACAGGAACAGTGAGATGGGGGTTGAGAAGAGAAATAACAGGATCTACTAGCTGGACAAACTATTTTTCTATAGCATATAACTCTGAAAAGAGTGTTGAAGAAAGGAATACCTTTTCAAGATTTGGCCAATGTTCATGCAAAGCACAGTTAATTTGCTTGTGCAAGGAAAAAAGTATTTTTGTACCCATAGGAGCTTGTTTAGATTGAGGGGATTCCGGTGCTGGTAGGCAATGATAAGCATGAGTTCACTAGAAAGTATACAGTTTAAAGCCTTAGCTTGCATCTCCTAACATGCATGAAGTAAAATTTCCTCTGCAGGATCCTCCTCTGTATCCACAGCTCCTTCTTTAGTCTATTCTTCACAGAAGTTAGAAAGGTCAGGGTCATACTCCTGAATAGATTCAGGCGTTGGAGAGGTGGAAGAGCGCATTTAATCCCTGGAGACCAAAGGCTGTAAAAGAGCATAGATTTTTAATAGAAATCAGACATAGTTGCAGTGCCTTAGTCAGATAGACCACCTGTTGTGGGCCTGAGAGGGAGCTAGAAAAGCAGCCACTATACCCAAGACGCTGACCAATGTCCTGTTGCTGTGTGTCTGAAAGTGTCAGGGACGTAGTCCATCACATGGGCGTGTGCGCATGCACATGCGGGTGCCCACAGGAATTCTCCAAATGCTGGATGCCGGCGTGTGCGTGTGTGCACGCACAGGGGTGCGCGCCGGGCGCGTTCTGGCCAGTGCATTGGCGCCGATGGCCCTTTAAAAAGATAGCAGCTGCACTTAGACAGCGCTGTCTAATCTGCAGCTTACCCTGTGTTACCTGTATTCTGTTATCTGGAAAAGACCCAGCTTGTTCTGACAACTCTGCCTTCTCCCATCCTGATCCCAGCTTACCTGCCTTGCTTCACGGACTGTTACCACCTGCTTTACCATTGCTGAACTACCTGCTTGTTACCTGACCATTCTCTGCCTGCTGTCTGATATACCTAATGCTCCTGTATTTACCCGGCTTGTCTCATCTGCTCCAGTCTGCTGTATCCAGTATCCAGAGTTGCCTTCCGGTACCGTTGTCCAGCTGTCATCATCTGCAGCTCATCTGGTGAAGACCTGCACTCACCTGCATCTGGAAACCCGTCAGCCTCTATGGCTTCCAAAAGGCACTCCTACACCACTGTGCTCATTGTCTGCTGTTCCCATTCCAATGGTCAGTGAGCCAGAGTTGTATGAGAGGTCTCCTCCTATGGAAGTCAGGCTCTCCACTAAGGTACGCGACAAACGTTACAGTATCAGACAGCCATGTCTGAGCCTGCAGGAGGAACCACACCTATGGAGAGATTTGCCAACATCTCTCAGCACTCACGCAAGCTGTACAGAGTCTCCAAGGGGACTATACCAGACTGGAGGAACATGTGCGAACCCTGGTCCCAGAAAGACCCACCATGGCATCCCCTACTTCTGCTGCGGCTGCACCATCACAGACTGTGTTCTCTCCCTCGGTGGTAATGCTACCACCTGAACCCTGTGTTCCTACGCCTGAGAAATTCGCTGGAAACCGAAGCCAGTTTCGTGCATTCCGCAAAGCATGTCAGTTATACTTTGCTCTGCAGCCTCAGACTTTCTCTTTGGAGGCCACAAAGGTCAGGTTCATTATTTCATTGCTGCAAGGAGAACCCCAGACCTGGGCCCATTGGTTGCTTGAGACAAACAGCACACTTATCCAGACCATGACCACCTTCTTTGATGCCATGGTAGCCCTCTATGATGACCCCCAACGAACCACCACTACAGAGTCTGCTGTCCACATGCTCCAGCAGGGCCGTAGATCGGTCGAGGTCTATGTTGCAGATTTTAGATGCTGGAGCACGGATACTCAGTGGAATGATGCAGTCCTGCCTCATAAGTTCCGCATGGGTCTGTCTGAAGGACTAGAGGATGAACTGGCCCGGGTTGGAATTCCCAACTCCCTTGAAGGACTGATCACTTTGTCCATACAGATTGAACGCCGACTCCGGGAACGGTTTCTGGAAACATATAACCAACCAGCTCGCCCCATATGGATGACCCAGAGAGCTCCATTTTCCCCTCCATTCAGCTGCACACCTGCCAGTCCTGTACCAGCCAACTCTGCATACGACCTACTTGAGCCCATGCAATTGGGCCTCATGCGACCCACGCTGCCTCCCGAGGAACGATTTTGCCGTCGGCAGAACAACTTATGTCTCTACTGTGGGGAACCAGGACATTTTGTTCGCAGCTGTCCGGCAAAGCATCGTAAGTTTTCTACTCCTATGCCAGTTAACATGTCAGCACTATCTAGGAATGCTTCTCATATTGCTTTGCTCCTCATGTTTCAGTTGCTGTTTCTTAGACCTCAGCTTTGCCACCCAGCAGCGCATTCCTCTTCAACCCAAGACTCACGAAAGTTCTGTTTTTCTGGCTGACGGTTCCTGCATAAGTTCCGGGTTAGTGACTCAAGAGACAACCCCACTACCTGTCTCATCTGATCAGCATAGAAAACAGAATCAGAATAGGCAATCAGAACATGTCTTGATCGATGGGAATGAAGAATTTGAGGTAGAGGCTATTGTAGATTGCAGGAGAAGATGGAATCAGGTCCAGTTTCTCATCAAATGGAAGGGGTACGGTCCGGAGGATAATTCCTGGGAACGTGAAAGTAATGTGCATGCAAGAAAGTTGGTCGGGGCCTTTTTTCGTGCTCATCCGGAGAAACAGGCTCAGTTGGGCATCTGGAGGCTGCCCATTGGGAGGGAGCAATCTCAGGAACGTAGTCCATCACACAGGCGTGTGCGCATGCGCGCGCGGGTGCCCTCAGGAATTCTCCAAACAGAATGCCGGCACGTGCATGTGTGCATGTGTGGGGGTGCGTGCCGGGCGCGCGCTCGCTAGTGCATTGGCGCCAATGGCCCTTTAAAAAGACAGCAGCTGCACTTAGACAGCGCTGTCTGATCTGCAGCTTACCATGTGTTCCCCGCATTCTGTTATCTGTTCTGTTATGTGAATGCACACATGTAAAGTGCTGTGTAAATTGTCAGCATTTTTTAAATCCCTGGAATAATACATTAAACTGACATTTATCAATACATGTGATCAATGAAAACATTTGTGACATGGGCCTGGTTTTAAACTGTAAAACAATATAGGGTTTATTTATCACTGTGTTTAAATAAGATTTCCCAATTTTCTTCCAGGATTCACACATTTTTTTACCTAAGATTGTTTGGAAAATGTGAATCTTGGGTGAAACCCCTTGCTGTTCAAGAATGGTGGTCAGAATGTGTGCAAGCAGGTGTATGCTAGCAATGCTATAGTTAAATAGAAAAGGGAATAGTTCCATGGAAGTAACTGTTTTGATATGGTTGATCTGGAAAAGCACTGAGCAAAACTGATTTAAATATCAGCTGCCTATGGCAGGAATATCAGATAGCAGTTGAATTAAGTATGTGCCTGAAGGAGATTGCCAACTTAGATCTATGCTGCATTCAAGTCTATTATTAGTTCATTACATCTACTAGAGAAGACCATGTTCATCTAGGTCCCTTAACTATTTAGAGCAAATTGCAAGACCAAAGCAATTTTTGGGGGATGGTACATTTTGGGGTAAAGGCTGAAACCTCTGTCAGCTATTTAATGTTGTGCGTGTCACCATTGGGAAGATTAAGGCCAGATTCACATTTTTGATGCTGTAATTAATGGTAATGTGCAAGAAAATATCCAAGAGCACTTGAAGAAAATGACAATTTTAAAATGTCATCCCACCCTCAGGAGTGCACCATCTGGTTGTTTATAACTAATGGACAGTAATCAAAGAGAACATGTATTTTGCCACATTTAGCAACTTTTTATCTGCCACCAAGCCACTCAAAATATCTTTCTTAGTTTTTATATACTTGCTGAGCATACTGTCGATCTCCCATGTATCAGAGCCCAAGTTTGCATGTTGGCCAATGGCCACAAATGGACTGAGCACTGCACTGTGGGAAGACAGAGGGAGTATCACATGTCCCGAAAGTACTGGGAATTCTCCAAGCCTTGGTGGTGGATCGATGAGTTAGGGGAGCGAGTGAAGATGCAGTATACACTTCTAAAGAAAAGGTGTAGTGGTTTTAATATATTTGTTATTATGGCCAGGATTTAAAAAAAAAAAAAAAAATCAAATTTTATTTTTCTGCCCAGTTCAAAACTAGCAGTGTCAGAATGTGACAGTGTCAGCTTAAAGAGGAAGAGAAGTGCTGCCTTTTTTTGTGTTTTCCCAAACCTGCATCACATACTAGCACATTATGTGAAACTTACCTGCAAACGAAGCCCTCGTTGTCACTACTGGAGGCCGCATCTATCTTCACCAGTCTTCCTTCCAGGTCCATGGTCCTGTATGTGGGCCGGTTCACACATAGGCGAAACGACTTCAGGCGCAACTTTGCTAGATGATTTGAACGTGACTTAAAAGCAACTTTGAGCAACTTAAAACGCAACTTAAAGCGACCTCCATACCAGGCGACTTTGCCTGTGGCCAATCAGAGAAGGGAGTGAGGGGGTTGCCTGGGTAATTTGTGGGGAGTACCTTGGTAAATTATTTTCATTTTCCTGTAAAGTTGTTTCAATATAGATGGGGATCCGACTTGGAGGCGACTTCTATTGAATTCTATGGGCACAAGTCAGATAGAAGTCATCTTGAAGTAGTACAGGAACCTTTTTTGAAGTCGAAGCGACTTCAGTAGTGTACATTAAGACGGCTCTCATTCATGTCAATGGGATTTCTGATGTCAAGCGACTTGGGACGACACAAGTCGGAGCGCAAGTCACCTATGTATGAACCAGCCCTCACAGCTCTGGGCTCTGAAGAAATGGCCCGGGTGGCTGTTCCTTCAGAGCGCATGCGCTGATGACATCATTGGCTGCATATGCACTAAATATCTCCTAAACGGTGCAAATTTATGAGATATTTACAGCACCTATAGGTAAGCCTTATTCTAGGCTTACCTATAGGTACAAACAATCGATGGAACTTTACCTCCACTTTAACCACTTGCCGACTGCCAACCGCAGTTTGACAGTGGCAAGGTGGCTCGTTATCGCAAACTGCCATCATATGACGGCCGCTGTGAGATCGTACACTGATCGCGCACTCACTGTGTTCCGGGGGAGCCAGGGAGCGGGTAGGGCGGACTCGATCTCTGCAGGCTACCTGCAATGGCTCCCCCGCACTGAGAGAACAGAGGCCCGTGTATGTAAACACGGATCTCCGTTCTGACAGAGGGGGGGAAAGGGATGATATCACAGGCTTCCTGTATATGGAAGCCATGATTACTCCCCTCCCCCTGCCAGCCCAGCCCCCATACAGCTAGAACATACACAGGGAACACCGTTAACCCTTAAAGTGCCCCCTCCAGGTTAACCCCTTCACTGCCAATGGCATTTACTCAGTAATCAATGCATTTTTTAGCATTGATCACTGTATAAATGCCAACGGTCCCAAAAAAGTGTCAAAATGGTCTGGCATGTCCGCTGCAATATCGCAGTACTGCTAAAAATCACAGATCGCCGCCATTACTAGTAAAAAAATAAAAACAAAATAAAAACCCCATAAATTAATTCTCATCATTCGTAAACGCGGCAACTTTTGAGCAAACCAATCAATGCCAATTGCAATTTTTTTACCAAAAATATGAAGAAGAATATAAATCGGCCAAAACCAATGAAAAAATTAGTTTTTTTAATATATTTTTTTGGATTTCTATTTTAGCAAAAAATAAGAAATTTGGGTTTTTTTGCAAAATCGTCGCTCATTTTTGGCTCTACAGTAGCGTTTGCTCAAGAGAGGGTACAGCAGAAATTGTCTAAAACAAAAAAGGCCTACAAAAAAGTCAAAATCCAAAATAGGGAACATGTACTTCAAAAAAAGGGGAAATCAGGATCGGATGAGGTTGTCAGGTTCATTACCAGATTTTCTGGTCAACTTAAATAAATAAGACACATCTTTGATAAGTATTGGTATTTACTAATGTCAGACAGCTCAGTTTGCAAATACTTGAAACCCTACCCTGAAATTACGTACAGGAGATCCCGTTCTCTAAAAGACAATTTTGTGCGGAGTCACTACCAGCCTAATTCCAGCAAACCTACGACCACTTGTGGCACATTTCCATGCAAAACGTGTAATTTCTGCAGATACATCTATGAATCTGCTTCTATTGTTCTACCTAACGGCCGGACATACAAACCCAAGTTCAGAGCCAATTGTCAGTCAATAGGCATCATATACATCATGTTTTGTGACTGTGGGGCTGTTATAATATAACTGTTTTTATATTTTAATACACCTACAATAATATATGAGGGACTAATTACCACCTTTGATCTATTTTCATTTTTATATTGTTGGACTTTATACGCCACCTATTTCATCCTGGTTAATTCCATTATTTCTGTTGATGTATTGTTTGGTCTTACAATATATAACTAGGGGTTATAGGACAATAACAGGGTTCTACATGTTCTTTTTGACACATTTAACCCACTTTGAATGATTATTTTTGTTATACTTAGCCTTACCTGACATTATTACGTGGATCACCTCTCATTCAGATTATATTTGGTTTAGCGCCATTTACTCTATATTACTATTGGACACTATATGTGTGTGTTTTTTCTATATACCTTCTCTCATCCACCCCTTTCTTTCCCCCATTTCATTTCTCTTACCCCTCACATTATTGTGTTTGCAGGGTATTTTGCATACATAGACCTATTGGAGTCCTGAAGTTCTATGGCTTTGTACCTAGTGGGCGTTTTGGTCCATGGCTCTTAATCCTTTTCAGGTTCTAACATGCATTTTAGAACTAACGGTAATTATGATTTATGAATATTATTTAATAAATATGCACAGAGGGTATATATACAATCATTCTGTTCACTATAATCCAATTGTGTAATTATCTAAATTCAATTGTCAATGTGTTTTATTGATCTACCATTTCTTTTATACAATCTTTATTGGATTTATGTGTATCTATTTACATGTGGTACTTAAAGTATTTATTCTTTATTTTTTTCATCTGTAGTCAGCCCCGAAAATCTCCTGAGGAAGCCCGAAAAGGGTGAAACATGTTGAGTGGGGTGTTAGCTGACAATGTATAGATTTTGTTTGTCTACATTATATTCTGGAAAACTAGTAATATGTATGGGATAATTGTTGGTTTTTATACGACATATCCTTTTTAAGGGAATTATCTTTCTTGTTGCATCAATAAAAATTCTTTTTGTACTATTTTAAATAAATTGGTATTTTTTTCTTGTGTAGCACCTTTAAAGTCCACGGAACTCCGTCTTGGGGTTTCCTTTTGACTACATTTAGATTTAGTCGCTCATTTTTTGTTTATAGCGGTGATTAGAAATGACGCAAAGGGGATCAAATACCACCAAAAAAAAGCTCGATTTGTGGGGAAAAAAAGAATGCAAATTTCGTTTGGGTACAACGTTGCACGGCCACGCAATTGTCAGTTAAAGCGACGCAGTGCCGAATCGCAAAAAGTGCTCTGGTCCTAAAGTGGGAAATCCTTCCGGGGCTGAAGTGGTTAAAGCTGAACTTCAGGCAGACATAAATGGTAGAAGTTAATGCAGCTCTGTAATCATTAAATTTATCCTTAAGGCCCCTTTCACACTGAGGCACTTTCCTAGCGTTTTTGTGCTAAAAATAGCACTTCCAAAATGCTTCTAAAACGCTGCCCATTAATTCCAATATACCTATTCACACTGGGACGTAATGCTGGTGCCGCGTTTAAAAAAGCCCTGCAAGCATGATTTTTTGTGCTTATTCTGAACGCTAAAAATAGCGCATTAAAAACGCCCATATACATTGAAATTAATGTAAAGCGCTTTAAAAGCACCTTAAAAGCGCCAGCAAAACGCCCAGAGGTTGTGGAAAGGTGAAAATACCAGGAAGTAAACAGAATGTAATGTACGGGGATGTGCTATTTATTTAATGCTAGCGCTTCAAAATTATATCGCTAACGCTGGAAAAACACGACAAAAACGCAGTAATAACGATTGATGTTTTGTACATGTTTTTCAAACGCCTCAGTGTGAAAGTAGCCTGAATGCAAGCAGTAACTTGAATTTCACTTGGTATTAACCTGCTCCAGTCTACTGTACAGCAAAGCTCAGAGAGCGGGTGGGAGAAGCACCGCAAGGAACTAATAATATGTGTTGCAATACAGCTTTACAGAGTGACATGAGATGAGCTCTTACATATTTTTAATGGATATATAAGGCTTTTATTTGATACACTGTTTTTTTCAACACCCTGCTCTGTTTGTTATTCAATTTTTAATGTATTATTATTTTTTATAGTCCAACTGCATCTGGCAGTTGAGCTATAAAGCAAGAAAGACGCCACTGCCTGTGAGCACTGCAGGCTGAAAGCTTTTTTTTTTCTCAGTGGTGCCTCCAGCCTGCATGTGATCACGATGTCAGAGCTAACAGAAACCACCCAGGCTCACGATCATCAATGAAGACCCCAGCAATCATTGACAGCTAAACCAAGTGATGTGTTGGCTACTGGCAATCATAGAGGAGAACATTTAACAACGTGAGCTTAGCATGGGCATAGAGACATGGAAAATTTAGGGCTGGTTCACACCTAGGCGATCCCACTTCAGAGGCAACTTTGCTAGGTGATTTGAACACGACCTGAAGCGATCTCCATTGCAGGTGACTTTGCCTGTGGCCAATCAGAGAAGAGAGGGAGGGGGGTTGCCTTAAAAAATAATTTTTCTTTTTCCTGTAAAGTTGCTCCTTTATAGACGGTGATCCGATTTGGAAGCGACTTCCATTGACTTCTATGGGCTCAAATTGCCTAGAAGTCACCTTGAAATAGTACAGGAGCCTTTTCTGAAGTTGCCTTGAAGTTGGAGTGACTTGAATAGTGCATATTAAGACGGCTCCATTCATTTCAATGGGATTTCTGATGTCAAGCGATTTGAGGGGACTTGGGGCGACACAAGTCGATCGCAAATCGCTTAGGTCTGGCCCTAACACACAGATTTCAGGGGTTAAAAGTTCAAAATTTACACACAAAAGTGAATGAGTCCGAGCAATACCCCCCCCCCCACAAGCAGAATATGCAAAGTTCCACTGAAGATCC
>BLSH010459236.1:548757-580912 GCA_018402905.1 Glandirana rugosa | reverse complement strand
GACCATCTCCGGTAGCATGGCTGCAGTCTCTGACCATCTCCTGTACCATGCCTGCAGTCTCTGACCATCTCTTGTATCATGTCTGCAGCCTCTGACCATCTCTTGTATCATGTCTGCAGCCTCTGACCATCTCCTGTACCATGTCTGCAATCTCTGACCATCTCCTGTACCATGTCTGCAGTCTCTGACCATCTCCTCTACCATGTCTGCAGTCTCTGACCGTCTCCTGTAGAATGTCTGCAGTCTCTGACCATCTCCTGTAGAATGTCTGCAGTCTCTGACCATCTCCTCTACCATGTCTGCAGTCTCTGACCGTCTCCTGTAGAATGTCTGCAGTCTCTGACTATCTCCAGTACCATGTCTGCAGTCTCTGACCATCTCTTGTCTTATATCATGTCTGCAGTCTCTGGGGGGGGGTCTTGAGAGGTACCAAGAGTGGGAGTGCCGTGCCGCCAGGATGGGGGTCATGGAAGAAGTCAGACATGTGTAGTGTGGAGAGACTATAGGATAAAACCAGAGCCACCAAGTTGGAGCCGACTGACTGAGCCCCTGTTTCTGCACTACTTTTGGTTACGATTTGCAAGATATCTGCGCATGAACCCGCACATATGTCTATAAAATCGCCCCCGAAGTCGGGCTGAAATGCTGATTTTAAACCCGCCCTCGGTGTGAACGTGGGCTTATTCTGTGGAGTAAGTGCAAAAATTGGGGCAGGCTTGAAGGGGCCCCGGTGCATTACTTTGCCCAGGGGCCCATAATCCTATTAAGATGGCCCTGGCTGTACGCAAATAAAATTTATGTCCTTTTTCCCACACAAATAGAGCTTTCTTTTGCTCGTATTTGATCACCTCTGTGGTTTTCATTTTTGCTCTATAAATAAAAAAAGACTGACAATTTTGAAAAAAAAAAAAAAAAAAAAAAGATATTTTACTTTCTGATATAAAACATACCCAATAAAAAAATGAAAAAAAATCTAATTCATAAATTTAGGTTTGCTACATATTTTTAGTAAAAAAATTCCCAATAAGCGTACATTGATTGGTTTACGCAAAAGTTATAGCATCTATGGGACAAACTATGGGATATTTTTATTTATTATTTTATTTATTTTTACTAGTAATGGGGCAATCAGCGACTTATAGTGGATCTGCGATATTGCGGCAGACAGTCAGATACTGACGGTTTTGACACCTTTTGGGGACCAGTGACACTAATACAGTGATCAGTGCTAAACATGTGTACTGTACTAATGACACTGGCTGGGAAGGGGATAAACATCTAGGGAGATCAAAGGGTTAACTGTGTGCCTAGCTAGTGTGTTTGTGTACTGTGGGAGGTGCTTTTACTACGGTGAAGGCATGGATCCATGTCCCTACTGACAGAACAGCGATCTGCCTTGTTTACATAGGCAGATCGCCATTCTGCCTCTGTGCTGGATGATTGGTGGTACCCGCAGATCAGCTCTCGCTGTGTTTAATCACAGAGGGAACAGGTCAATGGCAGTGCGCATGCATGCCCCAGACCTGGAAGTGTTTGGGGGAGGGGGTGCTGTATACCCTGTCTGGTGGATGCTGTATATACCTCCATCTGGGGCATGCTGTATATACTGCTATCTGGTGGATGCTGTATATACCCCTATCTGGTGGATGCTGTATATACCCCTATCTGGTGTTGTTGTATACCCCTATCTGGTGATGCTGTATATACCCCTATCTGGCGAAGCTGTATACCCTATCTGGTGATGCTGTATATCCTATCTGGCGATGCTGGGCTGTGTACTCCTTGTCAATTTTCCTAGTGCACACCTTTCTGGCAAAGTAAGGCCTGTGTAGGGATGGGTGCTGCAGCGATTCCCAGCTGGATACTGGAAGAGTCAATCAAGTGTAAGTATTAGCCAGCACACCAAGGATCACCGCCCAAAAGTTCTTTATTCAAAGAAAGATCACATCACAGAAAATGCAACGTTTCGGAGCCACGCAGGACCCCTTCGTCACATGCCTGGCATGTGACGAAGGGGTCCTGCATGGCTCCGAAACGTTGCACATTCTGTGATGTGATGTTTCTTTGAATAAATAACTTTTGGATGGTGATCCTTGGTGTGCTGGCGAATACTTACACTTAGGCTGTATACTCCTGACACAATGGGTGGAATCTATAAGGGGTGGGGCTTATAAGTGGGAGGGGTCTAAAGGAAAGGTGGGGTCTGGAGCCCTCCCATCCTAAAATTTCACCAGCCGCCACTGCAACAGAGTATACATTTTTGAATATGAGACAGACGTTCCATATTTCTCTTAGTACAGGTTCTTTTTAAACTAACAAGGGCACTGGTATTTTTAAGCCTTGCTCCAGCACTAAAAAAAGAAAATATTATAATAACCCCAAAATCAGTAAAAATGTTCCTTTTACAAAAGCTCAAAAGGAACAGTTGCACTTTTTGAGCAACTGTGAAAAGTATTGATTACATTTTGGTTTTAATTTTTTTTCTGATTATTTGCAAGCATTTGTACTTATGGGATTGCCTATGTTTAGCTTTGTGTGCTCTGCTGCTAAGCAGAGGGAGGGAATCAGGAAGGAATGAAAAGGCACAATGATAAGTACTTTTGCCATACTATTTATTCCCTGGTGACCACTGGTGTCAGATCTTGCTATACACTTTAGAGCATGGGTTGCAAAAAAAAAATCAAAATTTTATGTTAAGGCCTCATGCACACAGCAACTTTTGCTAACTCTCCTAGACTCCTTTCCGCCTGGCAGCAGCGTTTTGGCAGAAGAAAGCGCTTGATGCTTGTAACAGTGTACAATGTGTTTAGACACGTTTAGATGCATCAAGTGCTTGAGTGTTAATTCATTTCATTGGCCAGAACAATAATTTATACTGGCCATTGAAATTAACCAGTTGCTGACTGCCTGCCGTGGCTTGATGGGCGCAACTTGGCTCGATATTGCAAACCGCCATCACCTGACGGCAGCTGCACGATAGCGGATCTTGAGTGCGCGCCGCCGAAGCCGCGCTCGCATGCTCACTGTGTTACAGGGGAGCCAGGAAGCGGGTAGGTTGGACTCAACGTCCGCTGGCTACCCGAGATCGCTCCCCCGCAGTGACTGAACGGGGGCCGCTAATGTAAACAAGCGGATCCCCATTCTGTCAAGGGGAAGGAATGTGTATAAGAGCCGCGATCACTCTCCTCCCCCAGCCAGCCAAGCCCCACACAGTTCGTAACACGTCCCAGAGAACACAGTTAACCCCTAGAGCGCCCCCCCAAAGTTATCCCATTCCCTACCAGTGACATTTATACAGCAATCAGTGCATTTTCATAGCACTGATCGCTGGATAAATGACAAGGGTCCCAAAAAAGTGTCAAAAATTGTCCAACATGTCCGCTGCAATGTCGCAGTCCCGCTAAAAATCATTACTAGTAAAAAATAAAAAAAAATAAAAACCCCATAAATGAATTCTCATTGTTCATAAATGTGGCAACTTTTGCGCAAACCAATCAATATATGCCGATTGCGATTTTTTTTACCAAAAATATGAGGAAGAACATATATCAGCCAAAACCGATGAATAAATTTGTTTTTTTATATTTGTATTTAATTAATTTTTTTTGGATATGTATTTTATCAAAAAGCAAGAAATATAGTTTTTTTTTTCAAAATTGTCGCTCTTTTTTTGTTTATAGCGGTGATCAGAAATGACGCAGAGGTGATCAAATACCACCACAAGAAAGCTCTATTTGTGGGAAAAAAAGGACGTCAATTTCGTTTGGGTACAACGTCGCACGACCGCACAATTGTCAGTTAAAGCAACACCGTGCCGAATCGCAAAAAGTGCTCTGGTCCTAAAGGGGGAAATCCTTCCGGGGCTGAAATGGTTAATTAACACTTAAGTGCTAACTTTGAATACGATTAGGTAGAAAAGCATTTTTTTATTCTGCCAAAACATTGCTGCTCCAGGATGCACTGGCTGTGGATTTTTTTTCTGGCCTCTACACACCACTGCCTCTAAATGCCTATGTGAGAATGGACACATAAGCTAACATGCAGGAGCGTTTCTTCTCACTATTTACTGGTGATTAATGGAGATAATTTTTACATATAGAGCACAGCAGTGACACACTCTCCGTTGTGGATTAGTTCAGCTGCACTACAAATAGTTGGTTGCATTTGCATGTGGGAAAGTTGAAGCATCGCATCATCTTTTCACTAAACACATTGAATTGTGGAGCATTGGACTATTTATGGACTTTTTGCATCATTTAATATTTGTCATTTTTTGTGAACAGATCGTGGCTACTTATCAAAAAAAAGAAATTTGTTTTTAGATTTGTTATTAGATATTTGTCCTTGTTTCTCTTGCACTCTAAGGGGTTTACCCCAATTATACAAATGCTGCATTCAGGTTTTCTGTGATTGTTCAATTAGGAGGCTTCCGTCCTCGGCTTATGTTGTATGTTCCATGTTTCCTATGTGCCATTTCTAGCCCCTGCATAAGTGCCTCCAACATAGGCGTGTGCACGGTGTGTGCCGGATGTGCCCAGGCACACCCTAATCACCCCCGTGCTCTGTCTTTGCTTTCATTTCAAATGCTACTGCTTGTGCCGACTGCTGGAACATGTCTGTGTAACTCACTCGGGTCGGGTCCGGGCCAGCAAAAACAGCTGTGCTGCGAGTGGGAAGGGATTGTACAGGGGCGAGGGACCACAGCCACAGAGTAATCAAGCAGCATTTTCCGATGCGGCTTCTATAGTTCCGGGTGCAGGTCCCGCAGGCGCCGGCAGAGTGACATACATCTGCACTCCATCCGCCCTCTGGCCTCTCTCTCCCCCGACAAGAAGCAGCAGAGCCTGGATAGCAGCAGGCGGGTGGCACCATAGCAGCAACAAGAAAGGTGAGACTGCACTGAGCAGGGCAGGCACATGGACCAAAAAAAATAGCAACAATTCAAATTCGTTATGACCCCTGGCTTGTGAGCAAAAGTGTGTATACATTTATACTAGCCAGGGTTCATATCGATTTGATATATATATATATATATATATATATATATATACACATATACACACACACACACACACACGCATGTGTGTTTGAGCTGCATTTGAGGTGCACACCCCAATAGGCTGCGCACGCCTATGGCCTCCAACATGATTGTATGTTTCAATGCTATATCTGCAATAAAATTATTGAACCAGAGCATTCAATATTGTTTGATTTTGCATATTGCACATTGTTTATTGCATCTGTTACCTAATCATTTATAGGATAATATCTCAGTCAAAAACAGTGCATCTTATTTTTACTCCTCACTATTCAAGGGGTGTTTGATTGCAGAAGTTTTTTGATTTCACATATTTGCAGCTGAGCGCACCTTTTTGTATTGTTTAATACTCATGCACACAGGACATTTTTCTAACTCTCCAAGACTCCTTTCTGCCTGGCAGCAACATTTTGGCAGAAAAAAAAAACACTTGTCACCAATGATGTGCAATGCATTTAGGCACGTTTAGGCGCATCAAGTGCTCGAGTGTTAATTTATTTCATTGGCCAGAATAATAATTTATACACACCACTGCCTCTAAATGCCTATGTGAGAATGGACTCATAGGTGAACATGCAAGAGCGTTTAGAGGCAGAAAAAAAAGGAAATGCCAAATGCCCCTAGGAGCAGTGGAAAAAATGTCCAGTGTGCATGAGGCCTAAGTGTATATGTGTGAACATAAAGTAAAGGTAATGGCGCTGATAAACCTTCACATACCATTATAACAAATTACATGCAAAACTGTGATAGTCCATAGTGACAATCCCTAAACCGAAACAACATATCATATGTGCTTCTGGTTTGATGTATCTTCAATGCAAGGCTTCACCACGAGTGCTCATGAGGTGGTTATGTGAACGTCTCAAATGGGATCCGGAAATGATGAATCCTCGCTCCGGGTCCCATTTGTAACGTTCACTTAATCCCCCGATCCAGAACAAGGTGTTTATTTCACTCCAGAACGATCATGGTACATCTATCCGCACATGCTGTAGACAACTTAGCGCCGGGATTGGTACAGTCACATGTGAGTGGGAATTTTTTTGTATAATTTAAACCTTTTTAAATAAAACGTAGTACACCATATAGTTCTTCTTTGTGTTCCTGGTGGAGTTACTCCCACGTCCTTAGTTCCTATTGAAGGGAGAGACCAGTTGAGAAGCTTGAACCTATGATCCATCTGGTGTATATACACAATAGCGCATTTTGACCTACCTTAAAAAGTGATCAAACATCTCTGGTGAGTTGCCACCTACCTCATGAGCACTCATGGTGAAGATTTACTTTGAAGATACATCAAACCAGAAGCACATATGATATGTTGTTTTGGTGTTGGGATTGTCACTATGGACTATCTATGGACACTATTTGCAGGAGTGTTTATGTCACTTCTTTTAAAGGGACAGCTTTAGTAATTTTTACTTCACATTTTAGGCTCCATCATCAGTTACATTGGTCTAAGTGTATATGTGCTTGTTTTTCAGACAGAAATCACCATCTGCTTTCCTGTCAAGCTGTCCTGTAGAGGGGTTGTAATAAAATTATCTAATGGACAATCTAACGCATTTGTTAACCCCCCCCCCCCCCAAAAAAAAAATGCTGCTCCTGTCTCTTTACTGTGCAATTAGCAACATGGTGCTTTTGCTTTTTAAATTATCCCTCTGTATCCCCTAAAATACCTGTGTGATAATGCCAGGTCATCCCCCCCCCCCCCCCCCCGAGTGCTGACTCCCTATCATATTAGCTGATCTTTGAGAGCCCCATGGTCTGTGCAGTCTGTCACTAGCAGCTCTCCTATTCTGCTCTGCCTGTCTTCGACTCCCCTCTCCTCCCTCTCCCTGTCAGTATGTAGAGTCTCTTCTCTGCTCTCATAATTAACTTTTAAAGCCCCTATGCCCTCATGTATTAGAACAAGAACTTCCCCTGTGTCAGTGTTATATCATTAATATTCTTATCTATATAGATAACACTCTGACTTCCTACACACAGCTCTCTCTCCTTTCCTCTCCAGCTGACATCAGCAGCAGTGCTCGGCCCCACCCTCAGGAACTCTTTGCTGAGCAGAGGAGAGAGAAAAACAACAACTGATCATAGGAAGCCTGTGTGTTATCAGTACAGATAAATATATTTAATAACACAGGCACAGGGGAACTTATTGTGCTAATACAGAGGGAATGGGAGCATTTTATACAAGTGGCTTAACAACCACTTTAAGTAAAGCATCTTACCAACCAATCCAATAAATTGTGAAGAGGGTGATGGATGCAGCCTATGAGTACAATAATACATTCCCTATTCCACAAATAAGACTTTTTCCAATAACATTGTGATTTTAGACAAACGATTCCAGGTGGAATGTTATAACCTAATAAAAGAGCACTGTCATTTTCAATTCCATGATTGAAGTAAAGTAGTTGCTGGCCCTTTTTTTCATCATTAACAATGCTGCCACGAATGTTACAAACAGCAGGGAGAAGACGGATATACTTGCAGTGGTTATAGTGTTGAGAGCTGTATCAGCACCAATACTAAAGTCAGATCCGGGGACATTATTTGAGACAGTGGCTGGAATAACAACAACAGGTATACATAGCTCCTCATACTTAGAACGTCCTTCCATCAGTTCCAGACTGCCTGTAAATGCCTGCAAGATAAACAACATTTACTACTAGGATACATGACAACAGGTAATAATGTTGTAGAAAACAAAGTCAGAGAATAGAAATGGCAACACAGATGTAACTATAAATTAAAGGTGCCTATGTGACTGTTCTGTTTCTGGCAACACAGAGTGCTTTGTAAGCCAGTAAAATAAATAATTGCTCAAAGTGGAATACTCTTTGGCTCTAGAACAGCCTATATACAAAAAAGACAAAATAATTTAGATGTAAAACAAATATATAAATAATAGTCTCTATAGGTGATGCTGTATTCCTCTGTGCCTTGAAATGAATGCTCAGCAGTTGTTTGGAGTCAATGTCTTTACTATCTGTTGCAAGCCTCTAAATAAAAAAAAAAAAAAAAATATGGAAGAATAAAGTCTATCTATAAATATATCAGACATGCCAGACTGGTTCTTATTTTCTAAAAGCAAGCCCAACATAGACCACAGACCCCATTTCCTTCCTGGAGTTTTTGTCATTAAAATGTGGTCATCTTTTACTTACATACTGAATTTAACCCATGTACACAATACAACATTTTACTATAGAATACAATAAACTTACCTCAAAACCGCCAATAACGATCAGGCCATGTATGTTAAAGTTGCTTATATTTGCACTGATTTCCTCATAGTATTTCTTTGGCAGCACCCTGTGCAGATGAATGAACATAACATTTATACAAACACACACATAAATCTAAATGATATAAGAGAATATAGAAATAAATGACATTACTTTAGTGTATTCAAAATCTGGAAATGTAAACTGGGATGTATAATACTAGCAAAGAACATTGCGCTAAAGCTGGGCACACGTGTCACAATCTGGCCTGCCTAAGCAATCTGGTCTTTATCCATTCTAGTAGGTGCTTGAACTATACTGTATAGCTGTTCAAAAATCAAATAAGTTGTTTGTACAATCAGATGGTAACGTGTTTTGCCAGCTTTACTCTACGACTATGCAACATGTGACAAATTCTATTTCTGTATGATGACATTAATACAAGTTATTGCAAGAATATAAAAGCACAAACGTTTCAAAGTGATCCTGTACTTGATAGGGATAGAAAAATGCATAAGAACTCAGTGTGTTGGTAATTTCATTTCTCCTTTGCCCCTTATCTCTGGAATATATTCCCAGAAAAAGTCACCTTTTAGTTCCAAGTCTAGATCCTCCTTGTCCAGTCCATCCTCCAACACCACCCCATCCAATTTCTTCTATCTATCAATGAGAAATAAGAAAATATTTTCAAAAAAAGTGTAAATTCTATGCTACATTTTCTATGAAATAGTAATCGTATCAAGTGATTCAAGTGTGCATACTTAATTTTGCTCGTTCACTCCACACAATGTTAGCGAAAGGAAAAAAATAAAAAAAAGCACAATAAAAATATCTACACTTAAATTTAGTTCTTAAAATTACACCATATAAAATAGCAACTTTAAAACACACAATAATAATAATAAAATCAAGTGGCTTTGTGAGTATTATCCAGAAAATATGCCTTCTCCATTATGTATTGCTGCCACCTAGTGCCTATTTTTTAGTAGTGCAAGAAAAGAATGTGTTATTTAGATGCACACATACCTGAAATACTGATTACATTTTGCATCACTGAAAACAACTTCCAGAATTTCAATTTATATTGCAAACATTAAATTGCTGTTCTATCACAAATTAATAAAACATAATACATGAGCTAAATCCTTACCAGTCTTAACCATACCTCATGAGTTGATCATATTTTGGCACAGTAATCGTTTTTGTTGTTTATTATAAAAACCTGGCCTGTATGCAGTCACTGAAAACCCCAATTAATAACATTGTGGTACTTGATATATTTATCAATAATGTTTGTGCACTGCAAAGCAATGGATGACATTTTTAGTAGCAGCATCCATCAGACCTTGATAAGCACATTAATAATGACTTTGTTCAAATTCTCTCTAATGTAGTTGTGGTTTTATGTATGAAATAACATAAGTACCTGTCCTTTGGCAAGGCCTTCAAATCCATCATGCACAGCAAACATCCTGTGGCCTTGGATAATACCAATTCTGACAGTGGATCTCACTGCAGCATTCATGCCAGCAGCAGGGGCACCAACATTTAAAACAGCCAAGTTATAACCACTCTGCAAGAAAAAAAGATAAGTCACTGCAGTAGGACAACTGACACTACTTCTTTTATCTTGATATGCACACAAATGGTTTCACATTACAACAAAACAGAAATACACCTGCAAAAAATCTTAAAAGCAGAGTCCAGATTTCAGAATTTTTCTTATATACTAGAGAGTACATCTTCCTATTTTTAGGACTCTTGGCATCTCTGTTTATGTTGGTTATTTATATTATTTTATATGATGGAGAAAACAAAAGATGGAGCTGGAGCACACAAAGGTGGGCAGGAACACCAAAAACTCCCAGGTGAACAGTAACCATATTAAAGTTTAATGGCAGGCAGGAAGATATTACTGTTTGCGTAACATATAAGAGATATAGAAGACTGGCTTCTTATACTGAGATCTAAAGACACCAGGGTCTAACCCAGGCTTTCAGGCTTTACCAAAACAACTCTAGGCTCTACCTGTGAACTATGATTTTTGGGTGGACTAGTCACAAACACAAAAAATACCCTTGAAGAGATTAATGAGTCTCAATGTTTCTCAATCCTTAAAATTTCAAACAGCTGTCATAGTTCAACTCCACAAGAACAACTGAAGAGATCCCCAAATGTGTGTAATAATAACACCAGAGAAGAAAAAGGAGATTTTCATTAGCTCAGTAGACTCCTTAACTCAGCATGCTCCTATTTTCCATGCAGTGTTCAGTTCAACTATCTTATATGCACAGTTGCAAAAGCCACATTGTTACTTAAAAAAACATAATTTACTATGCCAGATTAATATAATAGTAAACACCAAAATAATACTAAGGAACCTTTTGATATAGCACTAACTGTTTAATTATATACATTATTCTGTAAAAACAAATCTGTAATAAACAGCAAACAAACAAACTATGCACATTTCCTACTTTTAAACACTCGCTGACATATATCTATGATTTTGCATTTCTGCCTGCAGGGGGCGCACGCGTGCCGCCAGCGGGCTGCTTCTGCTGTGATAATTTACGGCAGAAGTTGATCTGCGGGTCCCAGGACTCTATGTCCTCTGGCATGGAGAACGAAGATATGCCTAAGTGAACCAGGCTTCTGAAAGGGTGGAAGGGATGATCCTGTCTGCAAAGCAGAGCCTAGAATCGAGATCTGCCCCTAGTGAAAGCAGCACACAGTGTACACAAAAACACTGGTTAGGCCCACAGTTACCCCTTGATTGCCCTAGATGTTTAACCTCTTCCCAGCCAGTGTCATTAGTACAGGGACAGTGCATATTTTCAGTACTGATCGCTGTATTAGTGTCACTGGTTTCCGCAAAGTGTCAAAAATGTCAGCTGGTGTCCGATAGTTCACCCCAATATTGGAGTCCCACTAGAAGTCGCCGATTGCAGCAATTACTACTATAAAAAAATGTAAATAAATAAAAATGTAATATATCACAAATTTTGTAGAAGCAATTAATTGCAGATTCATATTACACGCTTGCTCCTGAAAAGTGATCCAAAAATCACGAAATGCATAGAGCCAACAATGTCGTGTTTCCTACCAACAATTAAATTTTGTCCCAATTTATGATGTTTGGCTGTACATCAATGATATGTTATAATTACTGCATCATATGTATTGTATCTTTTATGTCTCTTTTCTCTACATGTATGTGTATATATGTATTTTTGATACCCTTTTCTATATGATAATTTATGTATTTGGTCAAAATTACTTGCCGATCGGACATAGATATATGATTCATTAAACATTAATTTAAATATTTTACTTTGAGCCACCTCGTTCTTCATTTAAAGTCCCATTTCCCTTTCCTCCTTTTTTTTTTTTATACATATAGATAGGGATGGAGGCAGATGACAAAGTCACTGCCTCATTTAAAGTCCCAAAAAAAACCTTTTATTATATAAAAATATATTGTTTTTCTTTTTCAAAAATGTCTGTATTTTTTTGTTTATAGCACAAAAAATAAAAACCCAGTGGTGATCAAATACCACCAAAAGAAAGCTCTATTTGTGGGGGGAAAAAAATGACATAAATTTTATGTGGGTACAGTGTTGCACGACCACGCAATCGTCAGTTAAAGTCACACAGTGCCAAATTGTAAAAAAGGGCCTGGTCATGAAGGGGAGTAAATCTTCCAGAGGGCAAGTGGCTATACAATTGAATTTACAAATACATGTATATTTCTTACCTTTGTGGAAGGGGGCCTTATATGAGCCAGCGTCCTGTAGACACTCCAGTTGTTTTCAAAACTCCTGTGAAAAAAGTTAGTATAATAGGTGGGTCCTTGTCTCTTATAAAACACAAGGGTTACTGTACATGAGGATTGTGTCTCATTTGTTTTTGAATCTCATGTGCATTTCTCTTAAGATCTATGGTGACAGCATACACTGTATTTTTTTTTTTACATCAGCAATCTAGCAATAGAAACAATAGTTATATTTGACAATCCAATATAAGTTTACTTGAAAAATCTCCTTTCAGGTTGAGAGTGCTGTTTGTCTGCTGGCAATCTCTTTCTACAACTTCCTGGCTTACTTGCATGCTTTGCAGCATCTTCTCGGTAGTTTAGTTTAAATCTGTAAGGACTACATATCCCATGATACCTTGCTGCCTGCAACCCTGTACTGACTTCACCTCCTGAAGCTCCTCCTCTCAGCACCTCTATAGTATAGAACAGGGATATGCAATTAGCGGACCTCCAGCTGTAGCAAAACTACAAGTCCCATCATGCCTCTGCCTCTGGGTGTCATGCTTCTGACTGTCAGAGTCTTGCTATGCCTCATGGGACTTGTAGTTCTGCAACATCTGGAGGTCCGCTAATTGCATATCCCTGGTATAGAAGGTAGGCTCTGTGAAATGTGTAACACAGCAATGCCTACTTACAGGCCATAGTGAATGTGCGCCAGAGAATTCAAGGAGGTAAACGTGTAGGGATCTTACGTTTACAAACTTCAAGATTTTTCAGATATATAGGAGTAGGATAGAAATAAATTTAAATACAATTAAGACTTGAATATGTGATTTTATATTTTTACCATAAAAATGCTTTAACATGCTAAAGCTAAAATGTTTTTTGCTGTAATGTATTCCCAGCATTAAGGTAAAACATGTTTTGCCATTTGCACAGGCCCCACATCCACTCCCTGTCCAAATCTTGCCACTTTAACCCCCACAACACTTCCAAAGTACTCCCCTTCTTTAACAAAATGATATTACAAAGATAATACTTTATTCTCCTGGCTATTTTTCTTGCTTTGACTATTGCAACTCCCTTCTTGTATTTGATTCCACCTTTAGTCCATCATGAATGCTGCTGTTAGACTCATTTACCTGGCTACTACTGTTCTCTACAGATCCCTCCATTGGCTCCTGGTAACCCATCAAATAAATTCAAAATATTAACAACATACAAAGCCATCCACGACTCTGCCCCCAGCTACATCACCAACCTCATCTAAAAATACCAACCAAACTGTTCTCTTCCCTCCTCCCAAGCTCCCTCATCACTACCTCCAATGCTCACCTCCAGGACTTTTAAAGAGCCTCTCCAATGCTCTGGAACTCCCTACTGCAATCTGTCTCGCCTACTCTTAGGTGATCCCTGAAAACGTATCCCTTCATGAAAGCCTATTCGGTCTCCACCAAAAAACTGTAGTACTACTTTTTCCCCCATCAGCTCATCCCTCACAGTTATTATCTTTTAAAGCCATTGCCCTCCCTTTTAAATTGCAAGCAGGGCCCTCCTAAGCCTTGTATTGAGACTGCCTTTACATTGTAAAGTACTGGGTAAACTGTGACACTATAAAAATCCTAAATAATAATATTAATTACAATGAGTATTAGTCCCTTGCGTGACTTAGTTTTATATTGCCTGGCCTTTCAAATTTGAAAACCATTGACCTAGTAGAAAAATCACAGCTGAAAGTGGAATAAGTACTATAAGCTTCTGTGCTTGTATGTTTTTATGGTCTTTTGGTTCCCATGATAATTTGAGAGGAAACGTGATGCATTTACCTTCCTCTTAATTTAAGAGCTTCAGCAAATTTTTTATTATTCATGGCTGTTGTCACATCCTTGGTCTGTAAAAAACAAAAAAAAAGAAGATGAATAATTGATTGCTACAATAAGTCATGCCTACATGCTGTAAACAAAGGTACTTGTATGTAGGCTTTGTTTGACTTACTCGACTAGTAAGCTCCCCTCCCACTAACAGGGGCCAAATCATTTTTTGGTAGAAACCAGAGGCAGCTGGTGGTGGTAAATTCTGGGGGGGGAGTTGTCAGCAAATGGTTACCCCCGGTTAGTCAGGTAACCCACACCCTCCCGCCTCCCCCTCTGGTCATCAGGAGCACTTACCCCATCTATCTATCCTTCCCCTGCTCACCTCAGCATCACGAGTGGCTTCCTCTCACACTGCTCTCCTCTGCAGGCATCATGGCGGCTTCCGTCTCCTCCCTTCTCCTCGCCGGCCAATCATAACGCTTCTCATTTCTCAGACACGTATCCTGATTGGCCGAGTGGAGAATCAGTGTGAAAATAGTGAATATTAATTTGCTATGGTCACACAACTGGGTGGCTCAGGGCTCAGTACTCTGCCCCCCGAGCCCATCCTTTTTTAAAGCCTATTAGAGCCTCTGGCTCTAATCACGTGCTTCAAAAAAAAAATCCCCATTGGAATTCATACTCCTGGCGCCTTGCATGTAGATTAGGGGATGGATGCATGGATGGGGGGGCACCCCTGCGCCCCTAATGGACGGGCAACCACTGGTAGACACCCTTCAGTAATGTGACTTCTGTATAACTACTTTTATTATATCCAGAGCAATCTAAATATTAGCATGCCTAAAGTGACACTAAACTCTTATTTAAAAAAAAAATAAAATAGTCGATTACGTATTCTAATTTTGTAGGATTAGAGTTAGGTGTATGATTAACCAGATGCTAATGATCATCAATTTCATATGTAGGTTGAAACAGTCATTAACTGAAACAGAAACAGCTGTGTAGGGGCTTACAATTGGGTGAGGAACAGCCAAACTCTGCTATTAAGGTGAGGTTGTGGAAAAAGGTTGTCATGTCACAGGTCATACACCATGGCAAGACTTAGCACAGCAGCAAGACACAAGGTAGTTCTACTGCATCCACACAGTTTCAATTCACAATTCTCCACTTCTCTATTCCCCACATTACATGGACAGTCACCACTACCCCACACTTACTCATTGTTATCACCATTCACAGGCACACAATGCTGGAGATTGTCCCTTCCCATGCTGGGTCTCTCCTGGTGTATCCCACCGCCACGCCTCCCACCTCACCTCCCTGACAGGATGTTCCCGGACATCATGTGTGCCCTGGGGGTACACCGCCCATACGCGGACATGGTAGGCGTATTCATGGGACCTTTACCTTTTGGGGGGTGGGGTTTCATCCCTCACTTGGTCCCTATGATATGCATTAGTAACTTTATAACTTTTATTCCAGATGACATACAAGCACACTCCTGATGAGTGATTTCAGATCACGAAACGCGTCGAGCCGCGATATGTTTACTATGTCATATTCTAGTCTCCTTTTAATCATGTCATTTGAGCAATTCCCTATTGGGCCATCAAATAGCCTTGGCATCACACAGATTATCATCTGTGTACGATCAATTGTATGCACACACGTTAATGGATGGCTCTGGGAATTTAATTTCAATTCATCTTATTTATATTATATTTCTCTATGAATTCAGTGTTCTATTATTGTACAATTATACTGTTGTTATAATTGACACTGTATAATCATGTCATTACTTATATCCTTGGTTACTGATTTATGTAACATATTACCTGCATTGATATGAATTCTTTAATAAAACTGTAATTATGATCCATCCCTACTTTTTCACCACGTGTGTCATTTAAAGTCCCATTTTTTGTCTTGTTTTATTTTTTGCTCAGGTATCAGGGATGGAAGCACATGACCCTATGTCATGGCTTCATTTAAAGTCCCACTTTTCCCCACTCCCCCCTTTGTCAAGTTCCTGTAGCGCTCCAGAGGAACTGTGACACCACTATAGATCCAAACCATATGGGAAACAAAGAGACTGACCCAGAGCAGCTGTGGCACATTGGACAAAATAGAAAAAAGCAATCAAAATGAGTGTAGAGCTCTGCAGGCTTTGCTCAAATGATGTATAAGTAAAAACATACCATGTGGGGTACAATTGCCAAAAAAAGCGTTTAAGGGTGAAAAATAGTCGGTCATGGCATTTGGATCCCAACACCACTCCGCTGGCTGCAGGGCTGTCCTTTCCTTAAGGTTGAGAGTGACGTCAACCCGACAAATTCTGGTCTGCCCCTCCATCCAGGCGGCAACACATGAGGTCTTTGCCTCCCTTTCCTTCCACTGGCTCAGGCGCAGCACTGCTCCCCCTCCAGAGGCTCCTCGCATAACAACATCAGCGGCTCACTCTGACCATCCAGTGAGCTGTCACCGCGTTACAAGCCCCACATCATTCAGCGTGCTTTACTGTCATCAACTGTTCCCTGCGCCCAGGCTCACCAGCTATTGCTGCTCTCCTGCCATCCTCACCAGCTCCAGTAGCCCAGAATCATCTGCTTGGTGTACTTTCCATCATAGCATGACCGTGGCGCCCCCCCCCCATGTATCACCAACAGCTCTCCTGGTCTGAGGTTAATCCTTCACCATCTGCAGCCAGCAAGGGTAAAGTTGTGTGTTTTTAACATATTTGAATGGCTATTATCCAAAAGTTTTAACTTGATTTTGAAATCCTTATGACTTTTATGACTCTTTTCATACATTTTTGTGTGTTTTTATGGATCTTTTACCCATCATCTATACCAATTTTCTGCCCTTAATAAACACTTTTTTTGGCAACTGTACCCCACATGGTATGTTTTTACTTATACATCATTGGAGCAAAGCCTGCAGAGTGCTACACTCATTTTGATTGTTTTTTTCCTAAAACTTCACAGTAGTGTATGTCTAATGCAAGCTATATCAACATATAGGAACAGTTATATTCCATGTACTGGTACCTGCAGCACTGTTTTTGTCCATGTAACATCTGCATTTGGTGTTAAGATTGATTCTAGAACTATAAAAGGACCCTTCTGCACCTACATATGCTAACTAATTTGTATTCAATGTCAGATGCCACACTTCTGCAAAAAAAAAAAAATGCCTGGTAAATGTAAAAGCTAAAGGAACAAATGGCAGATCTATAAGCAGCTCTAGCTGCCTGACAACCACTGGAAAACAAAAAACAGGCAAAAAGTGGGAACTTATTAAAGTGGAACTTTAGTCAGAAAATTAATTCCTGATAAATTACTTCAGGCTGGCCCCTTTTGCAGGTATAGCTATGTAAAACATTAAAAATAAGTGCATATATGGTTTAAAATCCAGTAATACACTGTCATACCCTGCTCTGCACATGCTCAGTTACTCTTCATTTTTAGGCACTGCTGAATTTGTAGAGACTGATCTGCTGGACAGCTTTAAAGCTGAATTATCCTTTACAGTCAAGGATGCTGCTTTTGTTTGACCTGTAACTGCCATGGGGCTGCACATGTGATCAGTTATGACACCAGCCATTTGATGGTTTGACAGTTTGGTTGAGAACACAAGTAAATGTAACAGTTAGTAATCCTGGCATCCCAGCAATGTAACTGTTTTTGAAACCGTTAAATTGATGGGTTTAGTTCTACTTTATGATTTACTGTTGCTCAGGGGCTCTAGACTTTAGCAAAATGGCAGTCTTCAGCATGAAAAAAATGGAGCAATGCTGGAGGCAATTTACAGCACACACTAATTTTGGTAGCATGTATGTTCCTTGCTAAAGAACATTATTTTTTATCAAATTGTTATGGGTAAATTTCCGCTTTAAGATTGTGTAAAAAAATTATCAGGAAATATATGTGTTTTTAAACTGTTCAGACATGTTTAGTGTATTCATTGACAATGAGTACCAACATTCCAGAGAGCTTTACAGAAGAGACTGAACCATTCACATCTATCTTTGTACCAATGCAGATAACAAAGAGTGGACTGCAGAGATCATGCTGTAATGTGGAAACCCTTCAACCTCCTCAGCTTTTAAAACGGTTTACTCCTTATGGATCACAGTGATTTTCACATTTCAGCTGCAGACTTATTGATTGGCAAAGCACTATTATGCAATGCCAACGTGGATGTGTATGGCCTACCAGGTTCTATAGCCCGCAGTGAAAAATGCCTCTAGCCCAGCTCACTATAAAATGGGAATAAAAAAATTAGACTTGTGCTTGAACGCCTCCCTCACTTTCCATATCCATGTTACACTTCCACTTTGTTCATACACATTTAAGACCTCTGGTGCAAGGATATTACAGAGGAGGGCGAGACAAGGGGAAGGGTATATGTCCCAAATAAAAATAATAGGAAGATTAAAAATAGTATGCTGTACCCCCCCTCCACCCCACACACACAATCTTCCTTCTTCCTAAAAACAAAGTATACATGCACGCATAAATACATAAAACGTGACAGGTATTACATATTCAAAAGTGAGCACAACTAACTTACCACTTGAACACACTCCATTAATGGCAGTCTGACTGCTTGATTTCCAGACAGGCTGACCACACAAGCAGGTGTGTCTGGTGTACCTTCCAGCAAAGCCATGACAGCTTCAACACCCATTCGACTTCCCTAAAAAATTCAACAGTCATCTCAGTGGGACACCATGAAAATTTCCCAACAATAATAAGTTAGAACAAATAACTCCAGATTTCTGAGAAGTAGTCAACATGCAAGCATTATTTACTCAATAAGAAGTGTTGGCACTGTGAGGAAACAATGCACACAGCGGTCTAGCTTTGCTGTGTAACTGCAGAGATAGAGAGGTTGAGTTACTAAAACTGGAGAGTGCAAAAAATGGTACAGCCCTGCATAGAAACCAACCAGCTTCCAGGTTTTTTGTCAAAGCATCATTGAACAAGCAGAAGTTAGAAGCTGAGTGGCTACCATGCACAGCTGCAACAGATTTTGGACTCTCTAGTTTTAGTAAATCAACCCCCGAGTGCTCCAATGGCAACACATGACAGGACATCAAATATAGATTTTTTTTTCCCCAAGTATAATGCACATTAGATTGGTGTTCAGTAACAGACTGGAAAAAAGCCCACTCTTACCAGAACTCTGTCAAAAGCTGAAGGAGTCCCACCACGTTGAACATGTCCAAGAACGGTGACTCTTGTGTCATAGCCAAGGCGCTTTACAACTAGCTGTTAAACAGTTGACAATGATTAGATTCAATTAATTTATATTTTGCTGTATGTCATTAGTATTGAATGTTCCTGCTTATAATATGTCATTTATATGAATCAGTTGAGTAATTTTCCTCCATGAAAAAATTATTGATGCATTTTTGTGCAGTACGTACATTTTTAATGTCTTCTGATGTAATAGCTTTACCATTCAGGTCAATGGCTCCTTCAGCAACAATTATGATGTTTAATCTTGATCCACGACCTCTAGTCTGAAAAAGCACAATGCTGTTAGCGCTTTTAACAGGAATGGGCACTTCGATGTAATTAATGCATTTACAAATATTTTTTGGAAGTGCACACACAAATCATTCTGTCCTATTTCACTACAGTTAGTTTAAAAAAAGCAATAAGCACTTTATAAAAATCTCCTCCTAAAACAAATGGTTACCCATCTAATGTTGCTATAAAAATATAAGGGCTTTTCAAGCTCAACTACGAGTAGATGTTTTTCTCTTAAATTCCTTTTGACAGTGAAACTACTTTGTCAGGATTTTAATGGTGTGTCTCCATTAAGGAGATCTGTCCTCATGCTTTTGGTTACAAGAAAAAGCTGGACGGCCGCACTCTGCTTCAACACCTTTATTTTGAAAATTCCATGGCAGTCACACGAGTACAGAGATACAGGTACAGATAAGCGTTAACGCGTTTCACATCACAAACGATGCTTAGTCATAGCTGAAATATATTATATGACATCTATATAAAGGGGAGTGGAGCCAATCACATAATAACTCAAACCCCCCCACCCACATGTAATTAAGCAAGAATGAGACACATCTGAAAATAATGAACAAACATAGGAGAACACTCACCAAGTGAACTGACAGCTAGATCAGTATACAAAAAACTCCCAATAACCTAAGATATGTATGTCCTTGTGCTTTAACTGCCTGTCATCTGAATAGGAAATGAAAGGAAGGGAATCTCCTTAGGTAAGAGAAGTGGTTGAATTATTGAAATGTTTCACTGTTGCCTATGTGACCCTGTTGAGCAGATTTCTGCTCCCTTGCACCCTTTCTATGTAACAGGGTATAACTGAAGCCAGGCTCACACTTGTACGACAAACGCTCCGACATTGGGAGCACATATCAAATAACGTGTACAAATCAATGGTTCCCTATGAGAGCCGTCTTAACTGGTCCGACGCAAGTCGGTCTGACTTTGAAAAGGGTTCCTGCACTACTTTGATCCTACTTCAGCCCATTGAATAGCATTGAAGTTGGGTCAAAGTCAGATCATCGTCTTAACTGATCCGACTTTGGCATGCGACTTTTGCTCTGAGGATCTTGAAGCGGAACTCCACGCCAAATTAAAAAAATCAAAAGAAACGCACGGGGTTCCCCCTCCAAGACTATACCAGGCCCTTCGGTCTGGTGTGGATTTTAAGGGGGAACCCCCACACCAAAAAAACGGCGTGGGGTCGCCCTCAAAATCCATACCAGACCCTTATTCGAGCATGCAGCCCGGCAGGTGAGAAAAAAGGGTGGGGGTGAGCGAGTGCCCCCCTCCTGAACCATACCAGGCTGCATGTCCTTAACATGGGGGGGTGGGTGCTTTTGGGGCCACCCTACCCCCCACCCCAAAGCACCTTGTCTCCATGTTGATGAGGACAAGGGCCTCTTCCCGACAACCCTGGCCTGTGGTTGTCGGGGTCTGCGGGCTTATAGGCATCTGGAAGCTACCTTTAACAAGGGGGCCCCGAGATCCCGGCCTTCCAGCCTATGTGAATGAGTATGGGGTACATTGTACCCCTATCCATTCACCTAAAAAAAAAAAATAATGTCAAAAATAAAAATAGTACACAGGTTTTTGACAAAATACTTTATTAAAGCAGCTCCGGTGTCTCTTGCGATTTCTTCTCCCCTCTCCGGCTCTTCTCTCTCCTCCGCTGATGTCTCCTCCCTCTGCATGGTTCCCTCCTCTCTCTGCTGTCTTCTCCCTTTGTCGGGTCACTCTCTCAGCTGTCTTCTCTCTCTGTTCTTCCTCCGATCTTGACTCAACACTCTCTCCCACTCTAATGCTAGGTCCGCCGTGTGCCATGACTTTTATAGCCATGGGGCGTAGCCACCTGCTGACGTCATCTGGAGGCCCTGCCCCCTTGTGGTGTCACTGCCCGGGGCATGATGGGAGCTGTGATGTCACAAGGGGACGAGGCCTCTGGATGACGTCAGCGGATGGCCAAGTCCCATGGCTATACAAGTCATGGAACTAGCAGAGGGAGAGAGAGCGTCGAGTCAACATCGGAGGAAGAACAGAGGGAGAAGACAGCTGAGAGAGCGACCCGGCAGAGGGAGAAGACAGCGGAGAGAGGAGAAGAACCGAAGAGGGCAGAAGACATCAGCAGAGAGAGGAGGAGAACTGGCAGAGGGAGAAGACATCAGCGGAGGAGGGAGAAGAGCCAGAGAGGGGAGAAGAAATTGGAAGATACGCCGGAGCTTAATAAAGTACTTTGTCAAAAACCCGTGTACAGTATTTATTTTTGTCACTTTTTTTTATGTGACTGGGTAGGGGTACCTCATAATCATTAACATAGCGTGGGGGCCGGGATCTGGGGACCCACTTCTTAAAGGGGGATTCCAGATTCCGATAAGCCCCCTGTCCACAGACCCCAACAACCACAGGCCAGGGTTGCTGGGAAGAGGTACTTGTCCTCATCAACATAGGGGCAAGGTGTTTTGGGGTAGGGGGGCGCAGAGCCCCCCTGCCCCAAAGCACCCATCCCCCCATGTTAATGGCATGCAGCCAGATATGGTTGGGGGGGCGCTCGCCCGTCCCCACCCCCTTTCCTGACCTGCCGGGCTGCATGTTCATATAAGGGTCTGGTATGGATTTTGGGGGGGGGGACTCCACGCTGTTTGTTAAAAAATTTGGTGTGGGGTTCCCCTTCAAGATTCATACCAGACACACAGTGTCTGGTATTGTCAGGATCAAAGTCAGATGGAAATCGGGCTTCAAGTTGCAGGGTAAAGTCGGATTCACAGTCGTAAGACTGTCGTGTCGTACCAGTGTGAACCCAGCCTGAAACAGGAATTAGAGCAAAGTCATGCCAGGAGGCAAACATATAGCAGAGAGAGGTTCAAATTGCTCTTTGTTCAATACTACAAAAAAAGTTTTGTCTGATACATAAAATTTACTTTACATAAATATTTCATCTGATTGTATCCCAATTTAAAAGTTCTTAGAATGAACCCTTACAAATTTCCCCTCCCAATCCCATACTTTGGACAATCAGCTGCATTAGCCTGCACACAGCTTGTGATTTATTCTGTTCAAAAGCCTAAGAAGAATAGTAAGCGCATATGTTCTTTTGAAGAGAAGCCTTAAAGTAAAACGGCAGGATACCCAGTATAATCAGAGTAGAGAAAAAGAGAAATACCTCAGTTAGTCTTCTGCAGAGATGTTCTTCCCAGTTTTCTTCTGGTGGAGACTCTGGAATAAAAACCCAATCTGCTCCACAAGCCAGAGCTGTTACTAGAGCCAAGTATCTATAGTTTGAAGAAAGTGGTACAAGAATATAAGTCAATGTAAATATACAGTGTATAGTGTGTGCAGGCCTATATACAGTATACACATACCAATATAACTCACATTCAACTTCCTTTATCCAAACTATATAGCCATTAATAGTATTTCTGAGTAGAAGAACTTACCCACAGTGGCGACCCATCACCTCAAGAACAAAGGTCCTTTGGTGACTGAAAAGGAACATTTTATGTGAATTAGTTCTCTTTGTGATTTAAATGCAAACAATTTTTATTAGCCATTGTTACTTAAAGGTGTTGTAGCCAAATCGGTAGGGCAATTTGTCATGGCAATTGAAGGGTGGCTGAAATGACTAGAGGTGATGTCCCTGGATTAAGTGAACTCAAAAAGCACCCAAATCAGTAAAAATGATTGAGCAAGAAGAAAATGTACACATTAACTTTACTTAAAGCAATCCTGCAGTGAAATTCAGTGGAACACTACTTGCATATAATAGCAGGCCCCTAACAAATATTTTCGGCTTTTTTTCTAGAGAGTCCTGGTTGCCTGAAAGCTATTACTATGCAATTACTGGATTCAACTAGGAAGCTGGCACTTTAGCCCAAGTGTGTCCCTGTTGGTCAGGGAGATTGCCCATCATAGCGAAAGGCCTATAAAAGAAGATAGTGGGCTCAAGTGCTGACTTCTTAGCTGAAGTCCATATCTGTATAACAGAGAATATCAGGTTTGCTTCTTCTCAAAGTGCTCTAGAAAAAAAATGTACTTATAGCTAAAGGTTCTATTACACTTTGATGTGAAACTCTACCTATGAACACATTTTCAATGGTACATTCAGTAACTACACGAACATTATTCTTTGTTTTGTAATTTTTTTTCCATCTCCACATGTACATAAAAAAAATATATATATACAGAGTGTAGCTTCTGTTCATTGTCAGCAAACCATGTGACTTATCCCATTTTCCCTAATAAAACAAATCTGACATTGACCAAACATTAACTGCAGACAAATCTTCCAGTTCATATAATTTAAATAACAGTGATTGAATCACATGCAGTAAATGTTTGGTAAGAGTCAGAGATAGCATGACCTCCATAAAAGTATAGGAAGCAGGATCATTGCAAATTACCAAAATTGTTTATTTTTTATTTATTTTTCAAAACTGTAAGATGGGGTGATATGGAAAGCTAGGTTAGAGGTGTTTAACCAGCCAACAAAAATATTCGTTACTTGCATACTAAAGGTTATCAATAAAGCGGAGTTCCACCACTTTTTGTAGCTGCTGACTTAATAAACAGCCACTCACCTGTTCCACGGTCCAGCGATGCGGCCACACTTGCAATATGGCGCCGGCATCTCCGCGGCGCCGGAATTGCAAGTGTGGGCTCCCAGCTGTGGCTTCACAGCCGGGCGCACACTGTGCATGCGCGAGCCGCACTGCACGATGTGAATGGCCGGGCAATCCTCTGGGAACTGCGATGTGTCCCAGAAGATTAAGGGGAGGGAGGGGGGAAGAGGTGAACTGTGACACAGATGTGTTTCATCTTTTATCTCCATGATGCCTACAAGTATAATCTCTTTATATATTTAGCACATAAAACCTTATGATATCATGAATAAATTATTTGAGAACATTGTCTGTTTGGAAATTAGTGTTGTAATCTTAAAGAAATATTCTAAAATATTTATTTGACCTATATGAATTTATGAATGCATGAAGATGTCCCCTTGAAGTTATGAACATCGGTAATCTTCTTCAGAAATCCTAGTCCCTGGGCTACAAACAAGGTTCCGCAGGTTTGAAGTATAACTAAGGTAAAACTTGTTTTTAAATTTTAGATGGAGTGGAGAGGGATTAGAATGCTTGTCAGTTATCATTGCTGTCTGTGCCCCAATAAGGAGATTCCCCCTCTCTTTGTCCTGTTTACCATTATCATTTCAAAGACAACAGAAATTCTCATGTGCAAAGTCAGCAGTACAAATAGGACAGTGATTGGGGCAGAAGGGGTTTTCAACATTTTCTATGACATGGAAAACGTGTTTATCACATGTGCCTACATTGTGTGTACTGTATTATTGTATTTTTCCGCCTTCCAATTTCTTATCCCACTTCTCTACTTATTACCGTAGCTGGCTAACTTTCTCACTTTTATTTTTTTCAGAGATTTACGTCTTTGCAGATGTGCCTTAATTTTCTGCTAAACCATTTTGTAACATTAGTAGGGATGGGCCGAACACCCCCCGGTTCGGTTTGCACCAGAACACACCTAAAATTTGTGCAAACATTCGAACACCGTTAAAATCTATGGGAATTCGAACATTTTAAAGGCTTTTTATGCAAGTTATTGCCATAAAAAGCGTATGGGGACCCAGGTCCTGCCCTAGGGAACATGTATCAATGCAAAAAAAGGTTTCTAAATTAATCATTTTTTCAGGAGCAATGATTTTAATAATGCTTAAAGTGAAACAATAAAAATTAAATATTCCATTAAATAATGTGCTTGGGGGTCCCCTTAGTCTGCCTATAAAAGGGCGTACCTCTGTGATGTATAGAACAGTGTCAGAGCAAAATTACATTTGTAAAGAACAAATTGTCATTTAAAACCGCTCACGGCTGTAATGTATTTCTGGCTCCCGGCGATATAGGAAAAAAAAAATTCACTAAAAAAATTTGCGTAGGTTCCCCCCCAGTCCATACCAGGCCCTTTGGATCTGCCATTGATTTTAAGGGGAACCCCACACCAAAATTAAATTAAAAAAATCGACGTGCGGTTCCCCCTAAAATCCATACCAGACCCTTATCCGAGCATGCAACCTGGCCGGCCTGAACCATACCAGGCTACATGCCCTCAACATGAGGAGTATGGGTGCTTTGGGGCGGGGGGGGGCTCTGTGCCCACCACCCCAAAGCACCTTGTCCTCATGTTGATGGGGACAAGAGCATGTTCCCCACAACCCTGGGCTGTGGTTGTGGGGGTCTGCGGGTGGGGGGCTTATCGGAGTCTGGAAGCCCCCTTTAATAATGGGGCCCTCAGATCCCCCCCATGTGAATTAGTAGGGGTATCGTACCCCTACTAATTCACCAAAAAGTGTCAAAAAATAAAAAAGCCACAGGAGACAATTAGGGACAAGTCCTTTACTAAAAAAGAAAAAAAAAAAAAATAAGTGTCCCCGTTGTAGTCCATCGTCAATCATGGCACGCGACAGACCCAGAAATTTTTTTTAAAAAGCCGCAATAGTTCCTCCTCCATGGGAGGGCTCCCGCCATCTGTACACTTTTTGCTTTGACAACGGCGATGTAAGTGAGGGACGGGGTCGCTCGCTTACATCGCTGGGTGGCCCCGCCCTGCCATATAAATAAACTGTCAAAGCAAAAAGCGCGCAGACAGCGGGAGCCCTTCCAACAGAGAGGAGCTGTGAGCGCCGTCTGGGCACAATGTATTATGGGGCGCTCCGTGGCGGTGAAATTGCTGCGAATGCCCCATAATGTTCTAAATTTGATGAACGACGAACTTACCTTTGACTCGAACTGCGGGCCTATCCCTAATCATTAGCGTTTGGACCAAGAAGAAAGTGGTAGGCCCCCAAAAGCTTGTCGTGAAAAATGTACAGTTTGTTACAAATAAAAAAAACTGATCAGATTTCTGTTTTTTTTTTTTGTTTCCTCTCCTATCTCTACTACATCTTGGATTTTGTTGTTTGATATTTGAAATGAACCTAGGGCAGGAGCCCTTAAACTGATTCAGTCATACATTTAAGGGAGAGTCGGAGGTACTTAGAGATACGGCGGTAGTCACTGATATGACAATGGTAATAAAGAGATTACGTTCACGTCAACAGCATGCTAATGTTGATATTTGAAGCACATGAACTCTGTTAACTGTCATCAGAATTTTTTCTGTACCCCCAAAGCTCTATTTCTATGTGTTTTGTATTACTCCTGCCGGAAGTTAATAAACTCATAATTGAAAAAAAACTGATCAGGGAGAGTACTCTACTGTGTTGTTAGGAAAAAGGTTTACAGATTGAGAACTCATAACAAATAACCCCTGAAAGTATCATTTTGTTATAGCTTACATTTTGGATTCACCAGAGTAAAAATGATGTCATTCTTATCAAGAATATACATACTTTGGAGTTTTCTATGGCATAAAGCACTAGACAATGTTTTTAGTTAATACATGAGAAAACAGCAGTACTCACATTACTTAAAACCTTTCCAATAAAATGATACTTACAGGGACCTACATTACCAGAAGAATATATTAGACAGTGAAAAATACATGCAAAACTTAAGCTACCTTTGTGCTGTTGTAGTAATTGCATCCACAATCTCCATAATTCTGTGAAGAGCGGAATCAGTTCCAATAGTCATATCTGTGCCACAGAAGTCATTATCAATGGAACCCACCATACCGACGATATTTAGGTAGCTAGATTTGTTGGCCTCATCAGATGATATGCTCCCTAGAAAAATATATAAAAAAAATATATCCTTTTAATATGTAGATAATATATACAACTCAACCGCTTGACACGTGTGCAATTCTTTCTAGTTAACTCACAGACCTCTCATGGGTCAGCAGGGCTAATAAAAGACAATAGATTATCAAACAAAACATTTTTTTTTTAAGATGACCCAATAAGAGGTATTATTTCACCATTAATCTGACGTCCTATTCATAATTCAAAACCTAATATTTTGAGCCTTTGTTGCCTCATTTGCCTCCAAGGACAGATTATGTACAGCAATCAAGGGCGCACTGGCCTAGCGCGTTATCCTCAGTAAAATAATGTTTATTAAAATTATAAAATATACTCACAAGCAAAATCAGATTTCAAGCTTATCAGCAGTATGCGGCTTCGCATCTAATGGCATTTCCTGATGGTAACCTGGACAAGTAGGCTAAAGCATTTCGAGGCCACAGCCTCTTCCTCAGAGCCTAGTGCACCACATCTGAGCCACAGTCTTATAGCACACAGCCACCAATGAAAACAAGGGGGGAAAAAGGGGGGGGGTTTGGAATGTCCTGTGTGCCCTCCCAGCAGGCGTGGACCAATAATCTGGTTGGTCCCTACTCACATAAGCCCCCTCCCCCAAGATAAAGTGGATAACCAATGTCTAATGCCTGTCTCCCCTGACCCTCCCAAGTGGAGAGCCTATATGGGGAGGGGGGAAAAAAAGGTATATGGGAGACACGGTCATAAAAAGGGTGCTCCTTATCAATAGACACATAGATATCCAATTAGTACTGATGTTGACAAAAAAAAAAGCTGTGTGCTATAAGACTGTGGCTCAGATGTGGTGCACTAGGCTCTGAGGAAGAGGCTGTGGCCTCGAAACGCCAGTGCGCACTTGTGTGCTTTTATTTCCCTTAGTGTGATGGGATTTCCCCAGTCCATCAAGAGGCAGCACAGCGGCACACTATCCGGTGATAATACAAGCAAAATACCCCGCTTTTACCATTGTGGAGAAACCTCCTCTCCTTGAGCGCAGGAATATTTACTATATAGCTGTACTATCGTTTGTTTTGGGGTTTCCAGCTGCTGAAGAGAGGTGGATGCTCGGGAGAGCGGAATACTAGCCGCACGGAGACCTTGCAACTAGCTTCTGAGACCTTGAAGTCATCATAATGGTGTTATCCATAGAAGAAAGGGAACTTAGACTGCACTCTTTAGCAAGGGGCTTTACAAACAGCATTGATACATTTGAACAACAACTGGCATCTGATGGTGTCCCTATTGGTAGTACCGATAACAAAAACAGAGAGGACTGCATGGTGTCTTCATTTTATAAACTCAAAAACCTATTAGAAAAAGAGATGACCCAATGGTGGGACATCTTACTGTTAGAAAAATACCTGGAGGTAAACAGAATCCAAAGAGGTCTGAGACTAACTGAAATGTGTGTATGGCTGGATGAGGACCTTAAAGGAGATTGGATTGAGAAAATGAGAGACTAACAAAATACTCCTCCAACATATTATAACACAAAGGAAAAGAAATCTGGAGACAATCGGGTCAAACCTTAAAGAAGTGCAAGATGAACTTACAATGTATACGGATATCGGGTCATTTGACTCCTGGGACAAAGACATTAATGACAAAATGGTGGGGTTTGAAACTAATCTGATCACTAAAAAATCAGGGAAGTTTGAGAGGGACAGATCAGACTACATACAGGGGCGAGAGTTTCATTGGAATAAAGATGCTGATGGCCAAATGGGAAATAAGATGGCCCAGGGCGGGGATAGGGGAAGGAACACTTCCCGAAGTAACCCCCAGGTATCCAGGGTGGATTCATCAAATCATTTTAGACAGAGAGGATACAAATGGGAAAAGGGTGCAAGGAATAGATCGGCTAAGCAACATTCCAGGCCCAGACCATGTAGAGATAGTGCCCCTCATTCAGAAAATAGGAATGCCCTTCCCTCACAGAATTTGAGGAAAGGTGGCTCTAGAGCTCTTGCTTCAAGATATCCCCCCAGAATGGATGGAGACAATACTGTTAACAAAGGGGACACAGGTGTATACCCATGTGTAGAGAGAGAAACTAACAGTACAAGCCAAAATCCCATCCAGTTGGCTCTGGCAGCCCCACAACAATCAGGAGGTCCAAGTGACTTAGAAGGAAAAACGGCTAATCCTACTTTTTTAGTGAAGAAGGCTGTGGGAGGTACGAGTCCCACAGCCCCAGAACCACCCTAGTCCAGCACAGAAACCTTAAGAAAAAGGGAGGAGTTGGGAGGAGAGGCAAGAGAGGGGGGAAGAGATCCCAAAAGGGGAAGGAGGTAAACATAGATTATTCAAAATCTACAATCTGTCAAGCTCAGTGTTTGCAGAAACTGAGCTAGACCTTTTGCATAAAGGCCTTAACTTCGCACCTAGGAATCCACCCAACCTGTTCAAATTGTTTTTAGACCTCAACAAGTACATTAGGGGTCTCATTATAAAAAGATACTTTACGCTGAAGAAAGACAATCTTGGAGAAAGCAAGACGCCAGGGACTACAATAGCTGTCCCCCATGGGGATCTCCCAGATGTTAGCCCCCCCTGAACCTGACACAGACCCTGGTGATAATGCATTATCCATTTTGGAAAGTTTATATCAGGAAGGAGGGTGCGATGATGTAGAACTACTACTGGATCCAAGTATGCAGGAGGAGAGGGCAGTCAGGTATACACAATTCAAGCCAAAATCCTCTTTCTATCCCCATTGGGCTAAAGGAAATCATATTCCCTCATTTTATGAGGTGGTACTTGAGGAACTAAGACAAATATGCCAAAGGCCATAGGGTCACTTGGAAATAAGGGGTTGTAAGAATCCATAAAAAGCCTAAGGGAAAATGAACAAATAATCATCAGACAAGCCGACAAAGGAGGGGGTCTGGTGATACAGGACAGGGATTCCTGTCTGGCAGAAGCCTCTAGATTGCTGAGTGATAGAGGCACATATGAGACATTATCCAGGGATCCCTTGCCTGAGTACAAAATCTCATTGAAGAGCCTGCTAGACAATGCCCTTAGTAATCAGGTTATAATGAAAAACGAACACCAATTTCTATACAGACAGTACCCAATGACTCCCCATTTCTACCACATACCAAAGGTTCACAAGGACATGGTCAATCCCCCCGGAAGACCGATAATAGCGGGTATTGATGGACTCACCAGCAATTTAGGCTGTTACATTGACCATTTTCTCCAGGACTTTGTAACCAATTTACCCTCATATGTGAAAGACTCAGGCCATATGCTAGAAATTTTATCATCATTGGTATGGAGCCCTGAGTACAAGTGGGTGTCACTTGATGTAGCCTCGTTGTATACATCGATAGAACACCAGCATGGTCTGAAAGAGGTCAAGCACTTTTTGAGAAACAGCGAGATACATCCCCTACAGACTAGGTTCCTACTTGACTCAATTGAGTACACTTTAACCCATAACTACTTTTCTTTTGTGGGCGAGTACTACAGACAAGTACGTGGAACTGCAATGGGAGCCAGGTTTGCCCCAGCTATGTAAACCTTTTTATGGGATATTGGGAAGATCAGCTCATATGGGCCAATAACCCATATAGAGCAAACCTGGCCCTGTACACAAGGTACATTGATGATATATTAATTGTCTGGAAGGGAAATGAAGATGATTTCAGACGGTTCCTCTCCCACTGTAGTGATAACCCGTTTGGGATTTCATTCACCCACGTCATAGCTAATATGCAACTAGTGTTCTTGGATTTGGAACTCTGGGTGGACGAGGGGTCCACCATGCTCTCAAAGACCCATTTCAAACCAAGTGCAGGCAATTCATATTTGCATGCTGAAAGCAATCACCACCCTAGGTGGATAAAGAACGTACCGTATGGGCAATTCTGTAGATTATATAAAACCTGCACGAAAAGGGAGGACTACGAAATACAGGGTAACATTTTAAAGAAAAAATTCAGTGAAAAGGGATACAAAAGAGAGCATATTGAAGAAGCCTATACCAAGTACTGGGCACATTACGGTGAGATTGAACCAAGTCGGAGTCCATCAGATTTAGTACCACCTACAACACCAAAGCCTTTGATATACAATGAGTGTTGTATAACAACTGGAAGATTCTGAAGCAAGATCCAGTCCTGGGCAAGGTACTACCACCCAGGCCGGATATAGTGTTCAGAAAATCCAGGAACATCAGGAGTTTTATAGCACCCAGCCGAGTTCGCAAATACCAAAGGGAACAGTCCATCAACAAAGGCCCCTGGTCCACAATATTCGACCAGACAGGGACCTACAGATGTGGAGTCAAAAACTGTGGCTCTTGTGCATTTATGTGGCACAGGAAAAGAGAAGTAATGGGAAAAGATGGCCGCACTCACAAGATCAAGCAATTTATCAATTGCGGCACCTCGCATGTGGTCTATGGTCTCATATGCCCATGTGGTCTGTTTTATGTGGGGCGTACCATACGCCCACTCAGGGTTCGCTTTGGGGAACATAAATGTAGTATACTGGGGAGGAAGGATTTCTCCAAGACTAAAACCAGAATCAACTACTCGGTCTCCCAACACTTTGAAGAAATGCATAATGGAGACCCCGCTGGTATGAAGGTCTTTGGCATTGAGGCCATCAAAGGAGATTTGGATAGTGGGAGTAGGTTTAGGAGGTTGTGCAAGAGAGAGACCTACTGGACCTTCACCCTGGGGTCTTTGGCCCCTGGGGGGTTGAATGAAGATTTGGAGGTCCATGGGGTTATCAATTGATACCCCTAACACTCCCTCTCCTACTTCTCTGCCTCAGCATACCCATCTTTCCCTCTTGGGGGGGGGAGGACTCGATACCCCCAATTATCCCAGGTCCTTCCCCCATGCTTGCCCTAGCCTCCCTTCTTTTCAGCCTCCATTTTCACTTCCGAAGCAGTAGTTCATTCCAGATTCCAGTTTTTATATAGCCTATCGGGGGGGGGGGGGGGGGGGGGGGGGGGGGGGGGGGGGGGGGGGGGGGGGGGGGGGGGGGGGGGGGGGGGGGG